>JASKON010000029.1:13955000-14413686 GCA_036010255.1 Myotis pilosus
CAATGCTCTGTCCACTGAGCCAAACCGGCTAGGGCAGTGATGAGAATTATGGATCAGCTGCCTCCTGCACGCCTCACACTGGGAATGAAACCCACAACCCAGGCATGTGCCCTGACCAGGAATGGAACTGTGAACTCCTCCTTCATAGGTTGATGCTTAACTACTGATCAAAATGGTACCTCCCTTTAGCTGACATTTCCTAGGGCCAGCCTTGCCAGGAATTGTAGGCGTTGTCCTGGTCACTACTTCACTAGACCAGGGGCAGTGTTTCAAGAGCTTTGGCAGGGGTTATAGTTTTCCTAGTTCCCTTTTTTTGTTTATTTGTTTTTGTTCCAGTGCTGCTGTTCTGTAAAATGGTATGTATTTAAATTGTACAGCCCTAGCTGGTTTGGCCCAGTGAATAGAGCGTCGGCCTGCGGACCAAAGGGTCCCAGGTTCGATTCCGTTCAAGGGCACATGCCCGCGGTTGCAGGTCCATCCCCAGTAGGGGGCGTGCAGGAGGCAGCTAATCAATGAATCTCATCATTGATGTTTACATCTCTCTCCCTCTCTCTTCCTTTCTGAAATCAATAAAAATATATTTTAAAAATAAATAAAATAAATAAATTGTACAATGTGGTGATTCTATATACATATATACATATACATACATACATACATACATACATATATACATATATATGCGTGTTGTGAAATAATTGTCCTAGTGAAGTTACTGAACACCTTTCATCAATTGACTCACTTTTGTTTGTTTATTTGTTTGTTTGGTATTAGCACTTAAGATACCCTCTCCCAGTAACATTTTAGTGTAAAATACAGTATTATTAATTATAGTCACCATGTTTTACATTAGATCCTCAGAACTTACTCATAACTGAAGTTTTGTGCCTTTTCATCAATAACTCCTCATTTCTCCCTTCTCATGGCCCTGACATTCGACTCTGAGTTCACCATTTTTTTTTCCACATGTAAGTGATATCATACAGTGTGTGTGTGTGTGTGTGTGTGTATTTGTAATCCTTACCAGTGAATGTTTCTGTTGATTTATTGATAGAGTAAGGAAGGGGTAGGAGGGAGAGAGAGATTAATGTGAGATAGACACATCAATTGGTTACCTCCCACACACACCCTGTCCCACACCAGGAATCAAACCTGTCACTCAGGTACCTGCTCTGGACCAGGAATCAAACCCAAGACCCTTTGGTGCACAGGCCGATGCTATAACCACTGAGCAACTCTGGCCAGAGCCACCAGTATTTATCTTTCTGTGACTCGCTTGTTTTATGTGGCATAATGCCCTTCAGGTTCATTCAAGTTGTTGCATATGGCAGGGTATTATTTTTTTTCTCCTTTTTCATATTTATTTTTCATTTTCATTTCTTTTGGGTGGGAGCCAGGTATTCTTTTTTAAGGCTGAATAATATTCCGTGTGTGTGTGTGTGTGTGTGTGTGTGTGTGTACCTGTTTTTTATCCTGTTATACATGAATGGACACTTAAGTTGTTTCTTTATTTTGTGTATTGTTTGTAAGAGTAGTACAGCGAAGACGGTACAGCTATCTCTTCCATATTCTTATTTCATTTTCTTTGAGTATATTCTTACAAGTGGTATTGCTGGTTCATACGATAGTTCTACTTTGCTACTTTTGAGATATTTCCATACTGCTTTTCATATCGCCTTTAGGGATTCACATTTCTACCAACAGTGTGCGGTAAGCATGTCAAACTTGTGGCCTGTGGGCCGCACGAATACTCATTAGTGATGACTCATTTATTTCAGCCCTTGGTTTTCAGCATGTCTCTATTAAAATAAACCTGCGTTTCTATGAAAATTAAAGCTTTTGTTTTTTTTGCGGCCCACCTACACTTAAACCTTGTTTATTTGGCCCGGGTTAGCCTCTGAGTTTGACATCATTGGTGTACAAGCATTTCTTTGTACATGTTTCCTAATATTTACCTGTTGCCCTTTGGTGATAATCGTTTTTTCTTTCTTTTTTTCTATGTATGTGTATATTTTAATATATTTTTATTGATTTCAAAAAGAAAGGGAGAGGGAGAGATAGAAACATCAATGATGAGAGAGAATCATTGATCGGCTGCCTCCTACGCACTTACTACTGGGGATCGATCCCACAACCGAGGCATGTGCCCTTGACTGGAATTGAACCTGGGACCCTTTAGTCCGCAGGCCAGCACTCTATCCACTGAGCTAAACCGGCCAAGGCCAGATAAGATTCTTTTTTTTTTAAATATATTTTATTGATTTTCTACAGAGAGGAAGGGAGAGAGATAGAAAGTTAGAAACATCGATGTGAGAGAAACATCGATCAGCTGCCTCCTGCACATCTCCCACTGGGGATATGCCCACAACCCAGGTACACGCCCCTGACCGGAATTGAACCTGGGACCCTTCAGTCTGCAGGCCGACGCTCTATCCACTGAGCCAAACTGGTTTCGGCCAGATAAGATTCTTATATGCTTTTAGTTTTCCTAAATTTGTTAAGACATATAACCAAGCATATGATCTCTTTGAGAGAATGATCTGTGTCCACTTGAGATGTATATACTGCTATAGCTTGACAAAGTGTTTTATATATATTTGTTAAATTTAGTTGGCATACAGTGTTGTTCAAGTCAAATATTTGCTTATAGATTTTCTGTCTGGATGAACTACACATACCAGAAAGATGAGTATTGAAGTGTGCTTTCATGATTATGTTGGCTGCCCTTTCTATAGTCCAATCTGTTAATATTTGCTTAATATATTTAGTTGCATCGATCACAGGTGCATATAAATTTATAATGCTTATATCCTCTTTTTTAAAAAAATTTATTAATTTTAGAGAGAGAGGGAAGGAGAGAGAGATTTGTTGTTCCACTTACTTATGCATTTATTGGTTGACTAGAGGCCCGATGCACAAAAATTTGTGCAAGAGTAGGCCTTCCTTCCCTGGCTGCTGGCACCGGCTTCCCTCCTCCGGCCACCGGCAGGCACCCAGGACCCAGCTGGCTTCCCTCTGGCTGCCCACAGGCACCCGGGACCCGGGCTTATATATCCTTGATGAATTGGTATCTTTATCATTATAGAATGACTTAGTCTCTTGTGACAGGTTTTGACTTAAAGTCTATATTGTCTGGTAGAATTATAGCTACTGATAATAGTATAAGTTACTCTCTTTTGATTTCCATTTGCATGGATCATATTTTTTTTTCAGTTTTCTCCACTTTGAGCCCATTTCTGTCCTTAAAGCTGAAGTAAGTCTCTTTAAGGCAACGTATACTTGAAACTTGTCTTTTTTTATGTCATTAACCTACTGTGTGCGATTTGATTGGAGAATTTAAGTACTTGACAATTGCCATCTTGTCCATTTTCGTCTGGCTGTTTTGTCGTTCTTTTGATTTTTTTTCCTCTCTTGCTACCTTCCTTTGTGATTTGATTTTTCCATAGTGGTATGTCTTCATTTCTTTACCTTAATTTTTGTTCCTATACTGTAGGATTTTGCTTTGTGGTTACCATGAGGTTTGCTTAAAACATCTTAGAGTTAAATACTCAGTTTAATGTAATAACCATTGATCACATGCAAAAAGTACACTTAGTATTTTAGTGCCACTCCTGTGCCTGCTTGCTTGCCTGCTTGCTTTTTCTTTATATACATATATATAATTTTTTTATCCTAACGCGAGGATTTTTTTTCATTGATTTTTTTCTCTTTCCTTGTTTTTCTTTCACTTTTTTTTTGTTCTTCCCCCCCCCCCCCCCGACCCCCATTGACTTTTAGGGAGAGTAGAAGAGAGAGGGAAAGACAGAGAGAGAAACATCGGTGTGGGAGAAAGTCACATTCATTGGTTGCCTCCCGCCCATGCCCAAACTGGTGGTCTGAGGTTGAGCCTGCAACTGAGGTATGTGCCCTTGACTAGAATCGAACCCGGGACCCTTTGGTTTGCAGGCTGACACTCTATCTAATGAGTCAAACCAACTAGGGCTCTTTTTTTTTTTTTTTAAGTGTATTTATTGATTTTACAGAGAGGAAGGGAGAGGGAGAGAGATACAAACATCAATGAGAAACATTATTCAGCTGCTTCCTACATGCCCCCTACTGGGGATGAGCCTGCAAGCCAGGCATGTGCCCTGACCAGGAATGGAACTGAAGACATCCTGGTGCATTCTGGATTAAACAACTGAGCCATCCTGCCATCCCGGCCAGGCCAGCCATTTTTTTTAAGTATATTTTTATTTATTTCAGAGAGGAAGGGAGAGATAGAAACATCAATGATGAGAAAGAATCACTGATTGGCTGCCTCCTGCACACCCCCCACTGGGAATCAAGCCCACAACCCGGGCCTGTGCCCTTGACCAGATCGAACCTGGGATCCTTCAGTCCATAGGCCAACGCTCTATCCACTGAGCCAAACCAGCTAGGGCCACCCTTTTTTCCTTTAAAGGAATTTTCTGACCCCTTATCCTCATATCTTGTGGCACTCACCATATTGCAAATATTAATTCCCTTGATGGCATCACATCAGTTACTAGGCATTTTCCAGTCTTTGGTCTCCTCTGACTGAATTATTTGAAATGACCTGATGCTAGATCACAAGTTTTTCTCCTGCTTCATTAAGTTGCCTTTGAAGTTCTCTGTTGCATTTTTCAGTTTATTCTTTGTATTCTTCAGGTCCAAAAACAATTTTTTTTTTTTTTACTCATTTAAGAAAAAGTTTCTGGCCCTAACTGGTTTGGCTCAGTGGATAGAGCATCAGCCAGCGGACTCAAGGGTCCCAGGTTCGATTCCGGTCCAGGGCATGTACCTTGGTTGCAGGCACATCCCCAGTGGGGAGTGTGCAGGAGGCAGCTGATCGATGTTTCTCACTCATTGATGTTTCTAACTCTCTATCCCTCTCCCTTCCTCTCTGTAAAAAATCCATAAAATATGAAAAGAAAAAGAAAAAGTTTCTGGCCCTAACCAGTTTGGCTCAATGGATAGAGCGTCGGCCTGTGGACTGAAGGGTCCCAGGTTCGATTCCAGTCAAGGGCACATGCCCAGTTATGGGCTCGATCCCCAATAGGGGACCTGCAGAAGTCAGCCGATCAATGATTCTCTCTCATCATTGATGTTTCTATTTCTCCTTCCCTCTCCCTTCCTCTCTAAACAATAAAAATATATTTTATTCATTTTTTTTATAAAATATATTTTAAAAAAAGAAAGAAACCGCAATGATGCGAGAGAATCATTGATTGGCTGTCCCTCCTGCACGCTCCCTACTGGGGATCATGCCCCCAACCAGTCATGTGTCCTTGACCAGAATTAAACCCAGGACCCTTCAGTACACAGGCCGACGCTCTGTCCACTGAACAAAACTGGCCAGGGGGTATGTCTCCATTTCTTTTTTTTTGGTAATATATTTTATTGATTTTTCTACTGACAGGAAGGGAGGAGGATAGAGAATTAGAAACAGCTGCAGGAGGCAGCTGATGGATGTTTTCTCTCTCATCGATGTTTCTAACTCTCTATCCCTCTCCCTCCCTCTCTGTAAAAAAATCAATAAAATATATATTTTTTAAAAAAGCTATAGTCATACTGTAGCCACATTCCCAAACAGATTTTGATTCCCTTCATTGGAAAGCATCACATAAACTCATTCTTAGATATGACAGATACACACTTATGATAGCATCGTCGTATTTTTTTTTTATTTCAATTTTTTATTGTTTAAAGTATTACATCTGTCTCCTTTATCCCCCCCTTTAACCCTCTCCGTGGTGCTCCCACCACCCTGCATGGCACTATTCTTATAGTCAACCTGTACTTCACCATCGTTTATTTGTGTTCAGGTGGCTGCTGTGGTGAAGAGGATGCAGACACTCCCTGTGAACAAAGTGTTTCTGGAGGAGTGTCACCGTCCAGCCCCTCCAAGGTGGCTCTGTCTTCCGTGAAGACCCACTTCTGTGAGAGCTGTGGTCCCGTCTTGAGCGACATATTCCAGTTGGCCGAGCACCAAGGAACACCACACAGCCAGCACGTGGTCAGGTGTGGGGTAGGTAGGAAACAATTTTATTTGGGTGCAAACTTCCAAAATCACCAGAAGCATCACCTGGCAAAGAAGCCCTTCAGAAGCTGTGTGGACAGGGCCCAGCTTGTGAAGAGCGATAAATTCCATGTTTCAGAGAAGGCCTCTCTCTGCGATGAAGTTGGGAAGGGCTTCCTGGCCAGCTCAGAACGTCTCCAGCAGCAGACAACTCCCACCAGACAGGAGCCCAACAAAACCGCCCAGTGCTGGGCAACTGCACAAAACAGAAAAAGTCGCTTTACCTGGGGAGACTGGAAGAAACCGTTCAGCCCTAGAAAGAAACACACTCAGGTCCCGGATGTCCACCCTGGAAGTCAGTGTGTTGTGCGCCGTGAACGTGGGAAAACATTCAGACATCAGTCCTCATTAGTTGTTCAGCAGAGAGTTCCCTTAAGTGGAAAGCGTTGTGTGTGTGGCCAATGTGGCCAGTCCTTTAGGCGAAGCTCAACCCTCAGTCAGCATCGAAGATTTCATTGTGGCCCAAAGCAGTACAAGTGCGGCAAATGTGGGAAGTTCTTTCCCCAAAAATCTGTCCTCATTTATCCCTGGAGAAGTCACGCTGGGGAAAAATGTGACTTGTGCCGTGAATGTGCGCCATCTTTTAGCCGGAGATGCATCCTCATTCGACAACGGACAGTTCACTCTGGAGAAAGGCATTATGAGTGCACGCAATGTGGGAAGTCCTTTAGAAGAATATTTTACCTCATTCTGCACTGGAGAGTTCACACTGGAGAAAGGCCCCATGAATGCCGTGAGTGTGGGAAATCTTTCACCAGGAGATCAGTCCTTACTCTACACCGGAGAGTGCACACGGGAGAACGGCCTTTTCGGTGCAGTAAATGTAGGAGAACCTTTCCCGGTAGTTCCATACTCATTCTGCACCAGAGAGTACACACAGGAAAAAGGCCGTATGAGTGCAGTGAATGTTGGAAATCCTTTAGCCAACAATCTTACCTCAGTCAACACCAGGTAATTCACAGTGGAAGACAGTCTTATGAATGTAGTGAATGTGGGAAAGCTTTTTCGTCTGTTTTCATCCTCAATCATCATCAGAGAGTCCACAGAAAAGAAAGACCTCATCAGTGCCGTGAGTGTGGGAAATCTTTTATGCTCAGTCTACACCTTCATATACACCAAATAGTTCACACGGGAGTAAAGCCACACCAGTGCAGCGAGTGTGGGAAATCTTTCTCAGCTGGTTCTAAGCTTAGTAATCATCAGAGAGTGCACAGCGGAGAAAGGCCTTATGAGTGCAGTGTATGTGGGAAGTCTTTTATCCAAAGGCATCACCTCATTACACACCAGAGAGTTCACACCGGAGAAAGGCCACACCAGTGCAAGGACTGTGGAGAGTTTTTTGCTTCTGGTTTTAACCTCCGAAATCATCAGAGAATTCATACCGGAGAAAGGCCTTATGAGTGCAGCGAATGTGGCAAATCCTTCATCCAAAAATGTTACTTTCTTACCCACCTGAGAATTCACACAGGAGAACGGCCTTATGAGTGCAGTGTATGTGGGTCATCTTTTACCACTAATTACGCCCTCCATAAACATCAGAGAGTTCACACAAGCAAAAGGCCGTATGCGTGTACTGAATGTGGGAAATCCTTTAGGACAAATTCTTACCTCATTGAACACTGGAGAGTTCACACTGGAGAAAAGCCTTACCAGTGTAGAGAATGTGAGAAATCCTTTTCAACTAGAAGAGGCCTACGTTATCATCAGAGTGTTCACACCGGATTAAAGCCTTTTGAGTGTAGTGAATGCGGGAAATCTTTTCCCTGTAGCTCAGCACTCATTCGACATCAAAGAACTCACACAGGAGAAAGGCCTTATGTGTGCGTTGACTGTGGGAAATCCTTTATCCGAAGGCATCGTCTTGTTGAACACCAGCGCATTCACACAAAAGCCTGAGGATTGTAGAGAATATGGGCGATCTTCTCCTCCCACTCCACCCCCCCGCCCCCGGGAAATCTTTTAAGAATACTTTCTAGTCCAATTAACAGTGGATAGTTCACACGGGAGAAAGGTCCTTCATTCCAAAACTATGCCAAATCCTTTAGCCATAAATCTTCCCTTTCTTAGCACCTGAGACTTAATGTTGGTGAAAGGTCTCATGAGTGTACTGAACGTATGAGATGTTTTAGCTGTATCTATGGTGTTTGTTTTTATCTGAGAGTTCACGTAGGTTGACGGCTGTATGGTGCAGCAAATGTGAAAAATCGTTTACCCATAGTTTGCCAGTCTTTCCGTCCCTGTCAGTTCACTTAGTTGAATGGTCATAGGGCTGCATGGAATGTGCAGAAATCCTTTTCCGAAAGAATTTACCTTATTGTACAGTGTAGAGTTTGCACTAGAGCAGCGGTTCTCAACCTGTGGGTCGCGACCCCCGTGGCAGTCGAACGACCCTTTCACAGGGGTCGCCTAAGACCATCCTGCATATCAGATATTTACATTACGATTCATAACAGTAGCAACATTACAGTTATGAAGTAGCAACGAAAATAATTTTATGGTTGTGTCACATGAGGAACTGTATTTAAACAGCCAGAAGGTTGCCCTAACCGGTTTGGCTCAGTAGATAGAGCATCAGCCTGCGGACTCAAGGGTCCCAGGTTCGATTCCGGTCAAGGGCATGTACCTTGGTTGCGGGCACATACCCAGTAGGGGGTGTGCAGGAGGCAGCTGATTGATGTTTCTCTCTCATTGATGTTTCTAACTCTCTATCCCTCTCCCTTCCTCTCTGTAAAAAATCAATAAAATATATTTGAAAAATAAAAATAAAGGGCCAGAAGTTTGAGAACCACTGCACTAGAGAAATATTTCAGACTCGCAAGGGAATGCGAAATTTTCTTCCTTCTAGACTCTGGGAGAATCCAGGAGAAACCATC
The DNA here is from genome assembly GCA_036010255.1 of Myotis pilosus. NCBI lineage: Eukaryota > Metazoa > Chordata > Mammalia > Chiroptera > Vespertilionidae > Myotis > Myotis pilosus. The sequence goes on from JASKON010000029.1 coordinate 13,963,953, forward strand.
TATCTGTATTCAATCTCCTGTGTCTCGTTATCAAAGTTGGGAGATAACCTTTAAGTTGTCGTTACGTGGGAAACATGTAAAGGGTGTCCCAAAATTCACGCAAGAAGTAATTTTGATAGAAAACACAGGTTTATAATTAAAAATTGTAAATCTGTTATTGATTCATAAAGGATACAGTCTAGGGTTATGTATGGAATAGCACATCGGGTAAATGGCCCCCACGGCTTTGCTGGCACAGACGCAAAGCCGTGGTCTTCTTTGGTCTTCATTGTCCCTGCTCCTGGGCCATCACTGGTCCTTGGTGATGCTTATCAAATTGAAGGGATTGACATCAAAGGGCAACAGATATTAGAATCTGATTTAATAAACCAAGTCAAATTAGGCTTTTATTTTTTGTTGTTGTTAATGGTCACGCAAAATTCAAATCTTGCGTGAATTTTGGGACACCCTTTATATGTGTTGCAGTTTCTAACCTGACGTTTTCTGTTTTCAAAGCCACATCGCCCTCCCACATACCTGGTCTCCACAGGTTGTGTCAGTTACCATCCTGACATGCTCCAGGAAGCTGACTGCTCTTCTCCCATTTATTGGAGGAAATTAGGTGTAACCTCAACTCTTTGGAGTTCCCACTGGGCTCAGAGACTATGGCATGAGTCTGGCTAGAGGGCCGCGTTCTCCCATGAATCTTTTCAACTTCCACTTCACCAGCCTGAACCGTCCCCTGCACACTGCTTTGGTTTCTACAATACTAAGTCCCTGCTCTGAAAGTCCTCTTCCATTTCAGATGTTCTGTTTACTGTGTGGGATGTTTTATAAACATAATTTGAATCCACAAGTGTGAAGGGTGAACTTTTTTTAAAAAATATATTTTATTGATTTTCTACAGAGAGGAAGGGAGAGAGAGAGTGAGTTAGAAACATCGATGAGAGAGCCGAAATCGGTTTGGCTCAGTGGATAGAGCGTCGGCCTGCGGACTGAGAGGTCACAGGTTCGATTCCGGTCAAGGGCATGTACCTTGGTTGCGGGCACATCCCCAGTGGGGAGTGTGCAGGAGGCAGCTGGTCGATGTTTCTCTCTCATCGATGTTTCTAACTCTCTATCTCTCTCCTTTCCTCTCTGTAAAAAATCAGTAAAATATATATTAAAAAAATTATTAAAAAAAAAAAGAAACATCGATGAGAGAGAAACGTTGATCAGCTGCCTCCTGCACACCACCAACTGGGGATGTGCCCGCAACCAAGGTACATGCCCTTGACCGGAATCGAACCTGGGACCCTTCAGTCCACAGGCCGACGCTCTATCCACTGAACCAACTGGTTAGGGGTGAACTTTTTAAAAAAATATATTTTTATTGATTTCAGAGAGGAAGGGAGAAAGAGAGAAAGGTAAAAACGACAATAATGAGAATCATGGATGGGCTGCCTCCTGCACGCCCCCTACTGGGGATCAAGCCCACAACCCAGGCATGTGTCCTTGACTGGAATCAAAGCTGCAGGCCAGTGCTCTAGCCATTTACCCAAACCAGCGAGGGCAAAGGGTGAACTTTTATATAGGGATATCCAACTTTGTGTTCTTCATGGGCGTAGTATAATGGCAACATACAGCTTCCTGGTTTTGCCAAGTTTCCATTCCTGCCAATAACCTTCTAGGGAAGGTGGCAGGGCTTTCTGGTGCTCATTTGAAGCCTGGAGGCTATGAGTTTCAGGAGATTCAGAAATCACCCTGAGATCACCCCAGCTGGTTTGGCTCAGCTGATCGAGGGTCGGCCTGTGGTCTGAAGTGTCTGAGGTTTGATTCTAGTCAGGGCCATTTAGAAAAACCAAAAGAGGAACCACGCTGAGGAGGGGGTCAGATGTGACATTCTCAAGTGCTTCTTGGAGAAGCATGAATTTTTGCCTTGTTCCCAGGAGATAATCTCAGGGGATGTGGAGGGGAGTCTGTGTCTTAGGTCCCGCAAAAAAAAGTTTTCCCGTTCTCCTCTAACCACTATGGTCTTATGGGTTAGGGGAGACAACAACTGCTACGGAAACGACACTGGACTAGTAGGCACTAGAGGGGACTTAGCCAAAGAGATGCAATGTGTTTCTTCCAATGTAAATCCACAAATGTTTCTGTCACAGTGGCTGTGCAGGACCAGGGTGTACACAAATGTCAGATTCTCCAGGCATGTTTGTCTTGTGTAACTGAAGTTTCTTTTTTTTGTTTTTTTTTTTAATACATTTTTTAATATACATTTTTCAGAGAGGAAGGGAGAGGGAGAAATAGAAACATCAATGATGAGAGAGAATCACCCACTGGCTGCCTCCTGCATGCCCCCCACTGTGGGGGGATCGAGCCCGCATCCCGGGCACGTGCCCCTGTCCGGAATCAAACCCGGGACCCTTCAGTCCACAGACTGACGCTCTGTCCACTGAGCCAAATCGGCTAGGGCTGTAGCTGAAGTTTTTTTTCAGAGAAAATAAAAGTTTTGTGTATTCCTGTAGGGACGATGACCTCAAGGCCATTGTTGCACAGATAGGGAAATAAAGATAAAGGAAAGTATTGCAGGGATATGGCTCTTATCACCCAGCCTACATTCTTTTTTTCTTATTTTTTAATCTTTATTGTTGAAAGTCTACAAGTGACCCACTTCAGAACAAAAGATTCACATAGGATGAGAGTGAAGGAATGGCAAAAAGTTTTCCGTGCAAATTCAAACAAACAAAAAAGCTGTGGTAGCAATACTCATAACAGCCTGCATTTTTTAAATTGATTTTAGAGAGGAAGGGAGAGGGAAAGTGAGATAGAAACATCAATGATGAGAGAGGATCATTGATTGGCTGCTTCCTGTAGATCGAGCCCACAATCCAGGGATGTGCCCTTGACCGGAATCGAACCAGGGACCCTCAGTCTGCAGGCCGACGCTCTATCCACTGAGCGAAACCGGTTAGGGCTAGATTTTTTTTTTTTAACTGTCTCTTTTAATAACAACAAGTTGTTATTGATTTTAGAGAGAGAGGAAGGAAGAAGGGGACAGAAACATTCAGCTGCCTCCTGCATGCCCCCAAGCAGGGTATGGAGCCTGCAACCTGGGCACATACCCTGACCTGGAATCGAAACAGAGATCTTTCAGTGCACAGGACAATGCCTGACCAAGTGAGTTACACCGGCCAGGGCCATAGAGGTTTTTTTTAAATCTTGAGTCATTTTTTTATAGCTTTTTAAAAGTATAATTTTTTTTTAAATATTTTATTTATTTTTTACAGAGAGGAAGGGAGAAGGAAAGGGAGTTAGAAACATTGATGAGAAAGAAACATCAATCAGCTGCCTCCTGCACACTCCCCACTGGGGATGTGCCCACAACCAAGGTCCATGCCCTTGACTGGAATCGAACCCGGGACCCTTCAGTCCACAGGCCCATGCTCCATCCACTGAGCCAAACCGGTTAGGGCTACATATTGTTTACAGTAGCAAAATTACAGTGATGAAGTAGCACCGAGAATAATTTTATGGTTGGGGGGGTCACTACAACATGAACTGTATTAAAGGGTCGTGGCATTAGGAAGGTTGAGAACCACTGCCTTAGGAGAACACCAGTTCTTTAGAGTGCTAGGAACTACATTACCCAGAAGGCCACGCGAATAGCGCCTTTCCGTGCGTGCGTCCTGGGGGAGGGACTTCGGTCGCCTCTGGACCGGCCAGTTGCTGGGCTCACGCTCCAATCGCCAGCGAACGGGCTAGGCGGCGCGGTGGGCGGGGCTAGAACGTCCGGCGAGAGAAGTGGGCGTGAGGCTCCCCCAGGCGCCTGGGTCGCTCGCGTGGCGAACTGATCGCGGACCGGCCCTGCGCCTCCCGCACCCCGCAGCTCCCCGCTCAGAGTCCGATGGCGGCCGCGCCCAGGCGCCCGGCTGAGGTGAGCGTGTCCCGGCGCCGCCCCGCCTCCCCCGCCCAACTCCGCAGCCCGGGGGACGGAGCCCGTCCTCCTGTAGCCCGGCCCCGCGACCGCGAGGAAGGCCGAGGGCCGAGCTGCGGGTCGGGGTTCCTGGGCGCAGCAGGTCCGCGACCGGGGGAAAGTGGGTGCTGGCGCCTGATGGGGACGGAAAGGGGCGCAGGGCGGCTCCTGCTGGGGGCTCCTCGGGGCGGGGGTCGCGGCTGACGGTGTTGAGCGTGCGAGTCACCGGGCGCCGTGAGCACGGACACGGGTGAGGGGGGAGGTGCCTGCGACGCGGGGCTGGGGAATAGAGTGCTAGGAACTACATTACCCAGAAGGCTACGCGAACCGGTCATTGGCATCCTGACATCGCCTTTCCTGGCTTGCGTGCTGGGGGTTGACAGGGACGGTGGGCGGAGGATAGAGTGCTAGGAACTACATTACCCAGAAGGCCACGCGAACCCGTCCATTAGCATCCTGATAGGGCCTTTCCTGGCGTGCGTCCTGCGGGGTGGGACAGGTACGGTGGGCGGAGGATAGAGTGCTAGGAACTACATTACCCAGAAGGCCACGCGAACCGAGCCATTGACATCCTGATAGGGCCTTTCCTGGCGTGGGTCTTGTGGGCGGGGATTCCGGTCTCATCTGGACCCGCCAGTTGCCGGCCTCGCGAGCGCGCGCGATTGGAACGAACCGGAGAGACGACGCGGTGGGCGTGGCTGGAACGTCCCGCCCAGGGGAGTGGGGGTGAGGCTCCCCCAGGGGCGCTCGCGTGGGGGGGCACGGAGGCACCGCGTGGGGGACGGGAAGGCAGCGGGTGGGGGGCACGGAGGCAGCGCGTGGGGGACGGGGTGCCCGCGGGGAGGCGCTGTGAGCCGGCGGCGCCGAGGCCCTGGTGCGGGGACCCGGTGCAGCAGCGCCCCCTCTGGCTGCGTCCGCAGGGAGCTGCTTTGCAGGCGGGAGGGGGCCCTAGGCCTGGCCCGCAGCTCGGGGGGCATCTGCGTGTCCCCGCTGCCCTGGGTGAGGGCTGAGCACAGTCCCTGTGGCTCAGGGGCTGGGCTCCGACCGATGAACCAGGAGGCGAAGGTTCGAGTCCCCCTCAGCGCCCGGCCCGGGTTGCAGGCTCCAACCCCAGTCGGGCAGGTGCAGGAGGCGGGCGAGCAATGGTTCTCTCTCACCGTGGATGTTTCTATTGGACTCCCTCTCCCTTCCTCTCAGATGTCAATAAAACATATATATATACTTTTTAAAAAATATTTTATTGATTTTTTACAGAGAAGAAGGGAGAGGGATAGAGAGTTAGAAATATCGATGAGAGAGAAACATCGATCTGCTGCCTCCTGCACGTCCCCTACTGGGGATGTGCCTGCAACCAAGGTACATGCCCTTGACCGGAATTGAACCCGGGACCTTCCAGTCTGCAGGCCGAAGCTCTATCCAGAGCCACACCGTTCAGGGCCAGTAAAATATATTTTAAAAATAAAAAATAAAAGATAATCACAGTCACTATGAAACCCTAATAAGTGAGCAGACATCAGGGTCTCCTGGGAGGGAGGCCGCCCTGGAGGAGGAGGAGCCTGGGAAGGTGTGTGAGGGGTGGACTGTGAGGGTCTCAGAAAGACCAAGTGGATGGTGACCTCTGTCCCCATCTCGACAGGACCCCGTGACCTTTGACGACGTGGCCGTGTACTTCTCCCGGGAGGAGTGGGCGCTCCTGGACAAGGCTCAGAGACGCCTGTACCAGGAGGTGATGCTGGAGAACTTGGCCCTTGCATCCTCTCTGGGTAAGACTCTCACTGTCTCACCGGGGACGTGGACTAGGCTCTGCCCTGCCTCCCCCTCCTTCCCCAGAGGCTGCTCTGTGGACCCCAGGCCCTGTCCTCTTCTCTCTGCTGCAGCCCCAATACCTGCTGCATTGAACTCTTCTCGAAGGGACGGGATGCCGTGAGCCTAATGCTGTTCACCATGCTTGCCCTCTCCCTGGCCAGGGCAGTGTGTCCAGATCCATGGTTCTCCTCCTCCTCCTCCTCCCCCTCTTCCCCCTCCGCCTCCCTTCTTCTTCCTCCTTTCTTCTTCCTTCTCCCTTCTTTTTTTTTCTCTTTTTGCTTTTTAACCAGCATTTGTTGAGCCCCGAGTCTGTGCCAAATATTTCCACATACATTATTTCATTAGATCTCCTACATCATCCCTACTTATAGTTGTGGAAACTGTGGCTCCAAGAGGTGAAGTGGTTTGCTTTACTAGTCAGGGTAGTTAATGCTGGCTGTTACGACACATAGCCCTCACTTCTCTATGGCTTAGCATCTATATTTATTTCTTGCTGCTGTTACCGTTTGAGGAGACCCAGGAGGCTGGTCCCGGGTAAGTGTCCTGTAAGTGAAGACTGTGGATTGAGCTCCCTGCCTTTGTATGACCCTAACCTCTTAGACTATTTTGTTTCCATTAGTGTGCACACAGGGACAGAGAGTGTGCACAGTCACTAGGGATGCTGTGGGGGTAAGACCTGGAGTGCCCAGTGGTCCATGGTCCTTCTTTTGATCCCTTCCTTTAGCCAACACTTCCTAGGACCTGCCTGTTGGAGGAATTGCAGCCATGGTCATGGTCACTATTTTCCTGGACCTTGGGCTATTTTTCGAGACGTTTTTCCACGGTTCCTAACGTTATTTTGAAATAAGAAACAAAAAAACAAAAAAAGAGAGATTTCCTTTTTTCTTCTGTTTTCCAGTATTGCTGATGTGTAAAATGTTATTTATTTATTTATTCTATTTTTTTTAAGGCTTTTAATTGATTTTATTGATTTTTTTACAGAGAGAAAGGGAGAGGGATAGAGAGTTAGAAACATCAAGGAGAACAACATTGACCATCTGCCTCCTGCACACTCCCTACTGGGTATGTGCCTGCAACCAAGGTACATGCCCTTGACTGGAATCGAACCTGGGACCCTTGAGTCCGCAGGCTGACGCTTTATCCCAGGGGTGGGCAACCCCTGGCATGCGTGCCAAATATGGCACGCCAGTAACTTTTGCTGGCCCCTGAAACCCTCTCATAATCTTCCATTTACAATTTTTTTCCTAATATCGACTTTTTAATTTTTCAGATAAATTCAGTGTAGGTGCATCTTAGATAAATAAGTAATTTTACATAACAAGTTATCTTAAAGACCATAGACATGGATTGACGAGAGAGGGGAAGAGCAATTTCTATGCCTCTGCCTTAACTCTCCCTGCCTTCCTAGATCCGACCAGTGTTTTGGTTTCATCCACATACGCTTGTGAATCTTTGTTCTCAGTGATGAATTTTGTTAAGTCTGGTAATAGGAGGAGCCTGACGGATGAAAATAGTAGCTCGTGCATATCTCTCAAGGTCACAAAATATAAACCTGATGTAAAATCTCTATCATCAGTGATGCAGCAGTAAAAGTCCCACTGATAATATCAAACGGAGTCATACAGTTTTCTGTCGGACTCTCAATGTACATGTATACATTAATAAATAAATGTATTTTTCATCATCATAGACTGTGTTTTTGTTGCTTGAATGAATTTTATTATTTCTTCACGGTTCTTCACATACGTACACCTTAAGAGATATCGAGTAAGTGTAACATGTTCTCAGAAAATTAGGATTGGCACGTAGAAGAATTTTGAGTCAGAGATTTTGTTGGTTTTGGCACGCACTCACAAAATGGTCGCCCACCCCTGCTCTTTCCACTGAGCCAAACCGGTTAGGGCTTTTAATTGATTTTTCGAGAAAGAGGAAGGGAGAGGGAGAGAGAGAGAGAGATATCCATATGAGGGGGAAACATGGATTGGCTTCCTCCTACACAATCTCTACCGAGAATGGAGCCATCAACCCCGGGCATGTGTCTTGACCAGGGGAATCAAACAGCAACCTTTTGAGTGCACAAGACAACACCCAACCGAGTGACCCTGGTCAGGGCAGAACAGTATATGTTTAACGTGGACAATGTGCTGATTCTGAATATGTACAGAGTGTGAAATAATTGCCATAGTCAAGTGAAGGAACATTTCCATCACCCGATATAATAACTTTTTAAGAAAAGAAGAATACTTAACATATACTCTCCCAGTAAGTTTTAAGTGTAAAGTATATGAATAACTGCAAGTTGTCACCACTTTTTACATTAGACCCTCAGAACTTACCTCTTATAACTGAAGGTTTGTACCTTTGGCCAATGGCTCCCCATTTCCTTGGTTGCCTGGCCCTGACATTCTATTCTATTTGTAGGAGTTTTAACTACTTTATAGTTTAGATTCCGCACCTAAGTGATATCCTGTAGTATTTATCTTTCTGTGACCGGCTTCTTTCATGTAGCATAATGCCCACAAGATTCATTTTCTTCATTTCTTTTTTCTTCCTTTGTCTTATTTATTTTGGTGGGGTTGGGATGAGCTTCTACTTTTTTTTTTTTTTTTTAAATATATTTTATTGATTTTTTACAGAGAGGAAGGGAGAGAGATAGAGAGTCAGAAACATCGATGAGAGAGAGACATCGATCAGGAGCCTCCTGCACATCCCCCACTGGGGATGTGCCCGCAACCCAGGTACATGCCCTCGACCGGAATCGAACCTGGGACCCTTCAGTCCGCAGGCCGACGCTCTATCCACTGAGCCAAACCGGTTTCGGCGAGCTTCTACTTTTTAATGGCTAAATAATATTTGTAGGGGGCGTGTGTTTACCATCCGTTTTTGTTTCTTTTTTACCTAGTTATTCGTGGGTGGACAGTTATGTTGTTCCCCTATCTGGGGTATTGTGTATGAGAATGGTGCAGTGAACATGAGATTGCAGATACGTGTTCCACGTTCTGATTTCATTTTCTTCCTATACAGTGGGACCTTGACTTACGAATGTCCCGACTAACGAGTTTTTCGAGATACCAGCTGTCTCTCGGCCGATTGTTTGCATTGAGTTGACAGAGTAATTTGAGTTAACAAGCTCCTTAACGAGCTCGGTCTAGGAACGAATTAAACTCATAAGTCAAGGCCCCACTGTATATGCCAAGAAGTAGGTTTGCTGGCTTATACAGTAGTTCTACTTTGCATTTTTTGAGGTTTTTTAAAAATATATATTTTTATTGCCAAAACCGTTTTGGTTCGGTGGATAGAGCGTCATCCTGTGGACTGAAAGGTCCCAGGTTCGATTCCAGTCAAGGGCATGTACCTTGGTTGCAGGCACATCCCCAGTAGGAGATGTGCAGGAGGCAGCTGATCAGTCATTCTCTCTCATCATTGATGTTTCTATCTCTCTCTCCTTCACCGTTCGTTTCTGAAATCAGTAAAATTCTATTTTTTTTAAAAAAATATACTCTATTGATCCTCCACAGAGAGGAAGGGAGAGGGACAGAGCCAGAAACATCAGTGAGAGAGAAACATCCATCAGCTGCCTCCTGCACACCTCCCACTGGGGACGCGCCCGCAACCAAGGCACATGCCCTTGACCAGAATCAAACCCGGGAACCCCCAGTCCACAAGCCGACGCTCCATCCACCAAGCCAAACCAGCCAGGGCAGTAAAATTCTATTTTTTAAAAAAAGATATTTATGTTTCTGTGGTATTGGTTTTAATGTGTCCTCTTTTATTTTAATTATTTATTATTTGTTTTTAATCCTCACTTGAGGATATTTTTTTCCATTGATTTTTAGAGAGAGTGGCAGGGAGGGAGGAGAGGAAGAGAGAGAGAGAGAGAAACATTGATTGGTTGCCTCCCTCTCACTCCCCTATCATGGCTCAGTAACCTGAAACTGTGGTACATGTCCTCGAACAGGAATAGAACCCATGACCCTTTGGTCCGTATGCCAGGGTGTTAACCACTGAGCAAAACCGGCCAGGGCTCTTTACTTCTTTTTAAAAAATTAATTTCAGAGAGAGAAAAAGAGAGTCAGAGAAATACCAATATATGAGAGAACATTGTTCTGCTGCCTCCTGCACTGCCCCCAACCAAGGATTGGCAATATGCAGCCAATCAATCTTTCTCTCTCTTATAGTTGTTTCACCCTCCCTACCTCTCTTTTGAAAAAAAAATCAGTAAAAACATGTTTAAAAGAAAAAATGTATAATGTTTTTATTCTCTTGATCAATCAATTTCTTTATCATTATACTAGAGGCTTGGTGCATGACATTCTTGCAGTGGGGAGGAGGGGTTGGTTCCTCAATCTGGCCTGCGTCCTCTCACAATCCAGGACCCCTTGTTTCTTACCACTGCTGCAGAGGCAAGAGAGGCTCCTGCCACCACCACTGCGCTTGTCATCCATGATCCCAGCTTCTGGCTGAGCTGCGCTCCCCATGTGGGAGCCCACTGAGCATCAGGGGGCAGCTTCTGTGTTGAGTGTCTGCCCCCTGGTGGTCAGTGCGCATCATTGCAACGAGATATTCTGGTCGTTCCCCCATAAAGGTCACTTAGGCTTTTATTATATAGACTAGTGGCCTGGTGCATGAAAATTCATGCACCGTAGGGGGATCCTTCCGCCCGGCCTGCCCCCTCTCACAGTCCAAGAGCCCTCAGGGGCGGGAGGTGACACCCCCATCACACCTCTCCTGCTGCCACTGTTGGCAGCGCAAGCCTCGGCCGGCCATGGTTACCTGAGCCTTGGGCCCACCCTGGGCAGCTGGGCAGCAGACATCTGAGGTTTGCCTGCACCTCAGGCCGGCCCTGGGCAGCTGGGCAGCCGCCATCTAAGGCTTGCCTGTGCCTGGGGCTGGCCCTGAGCAGCTGGCGGCTGAGGGGACTGGGGGACTCCAGAGGCAGGTGTGCGGAGTGGCTGGACCCACCTCGGGGCAGGCCTGGCTGTGCCGTGCGCCTGCTGCCCTGTAGGGGCTTAGGGGACTGGGTGCCGCCATCTTGTGGCTGTGTGTGTCGCCATCTTTGCAGGTGTGTTGGTTGATTAGCATATTCCCACTTTATTGGCTGTGGGCACTGCCATCTTGTGAGGGCGTGATGGTCAATTACTACATTCCCTTTTTATTAGATAGGATAATGACTCTCTTAGTATTCTGAGTTGAAGTCTATTTTTCTGGTATAAGTATAGCTACTTTTAAGTGTGGGCTATTCTCTTTTTACTTCCATTTACATGAATTATTGTTTCCAACTTCTTCACCTTCAGATTCTTCCTGTCCTTGACACTGTAGACTTTTTCAGGCAACATGTGTTTGAAACTTGTTTGTTTTTTTAAAATATATTTTATTAAAAAATATATATATATATTTTATTGATTTTTTACAGAGAAGAAGGGAGAGGGATAGATAGTTAGAAACATCGATGAGAAACATCGACCAGCTGCCTCCTGCACACTCCCCACTGGGGATGTGCCCGCAACCAAGGTACATGCCCTTGACCGGAATCGAACCTGGGACCCTTGAGTCCGCAGGCCGACGCTCTATCCGCTGAGCCAAACCGGTTAGGGCGAAACTTGTTTTTTTAATAAGTTAAGCTACTGTGTATAACTTGATAATTTTGTAAGTACTTGACGATTGCTGTCTTGTTAACTATTTTTTTCCCTTTATTGATTAAGGTATTAAAAATGTGTCCTTACCCCTCTATTCCCCTCCCACCCCCCAAATCCTGCCCTCACCCTTGTCCTCTGTTGTCTGTCTTGTCAACTTTTGTGTACATATTTTGTACCGTTTTTGTTTTGTTTTGTTTGTTTTTTCTCTCTTGCTAACTCTCTGGTTTAATTATTTTTCCATAGTGGTATGCATTCATTTCTTTTCCTTCATTTCTTTTGCTTTGTGATTACCATGAGGGTTACTTAAAACATCTTAGAGTTATAGCACTTAGTTTTAATCTGATAACCATTAAACGCATACAAGAAGTATACTTTTAGTCATGCCCAGTGGCCATATTTTCATTCCCTTTGTTGAACAGCATCCCACAAACTCATTTCTACATATGACAAATGCACATTTGTGATGGCATTAACCCATTCCTTTAGTCAGCCTGTACTTCACCAGCGTTTATTTGTGCTCAGGTCCCTGCTGTGGAGCAGAGGATGCAGACGCTCCCTGTGAACAGAGTGCTTCTGTAGGAGGGTCACCGTCCAACCCCTCCAAGGAGGCTGTGTCTTCCCTGAAGACCCACTTCTGTGAGAGCTGTGGTCCCATCTTGAGAGACATATTCCAGTTGGCCGAGCCCCAAGGAACACCACACAGCCAGAACGTGGTCAGGTGTGGGGTAGGTAGGAAACAATTTTATTTGGGTGCAAACTTCCAAATTCACCAGAAGCAGCACCTGGCAAAGAAGCCCTTTGGAAGCTGTGTGGACAGGGCCCTGCTTGTGAAGAGCGATAAATTCAGTCAGCATCGAAGATTTCGTGGTGGCCCAAGGCAATACAAGTGCGGCAATTGTGGGAAGTCCTTTCACCCAAAATCTGTGCTCATTTATCCCTGGGGAAGTCACACTGGGGAAAACTGTGAGTTGTGCAGTGAATGTGCACAATGTTTTAGCCGTAGATGCATCCTCATTCGACAACGGACAGTTCACTCTGGAGAAAGGCCTTATGAGTCCCTTGAATGTCGGAAATCACTTAGCCAACTGTCTTCCCTCACTCAACATCAGATCGTTCATAGTGGGAGAAAGTCTTATGAATGTAGTGAATGTAGGAAATCTTTTACCTCTCAATATGGCCTTCGTTACCATCTGAGAATTCACACTGGAGACAGGCCTTATCAGTGCAATGAGTGTGGGAAATCATTTCCAATTCGATCCAAACTCTGTAGTCATCAGAAAGTCCACACAGGAGAAAGACCTTATCAATGCAGTGAATGTGGGAAATCTTTCACCCTTCACTATTACCTTCTTAAACACCAGAAAACACATACAGAAGAAAGGCCTTATCACTGCAGTGAATGTGGGAAAAGCTTTACCCAAAAATCTTACCTTATTACACACCAGAGACTTCACAGTGGAGAAAGACCTTACCAGTGCAGTGAGTGTGGGAAATCATTTTCCTGTCATATGTACCTCAAGAATCATCAGCTAGTGCACACAGGAGAGAGACTTTATCAGTGTAGTCATTGTGGGAAGTCTTTTAGCAGGAAGTCAAACATGGTTACACACCAGAGAGTTCACACTGGAGAAAGGCCTTATCAGTGCAGTGAATGTGGGAAATCGTTTTCCTGTCGTTTCATCCTCAAGAATCATCAGATAGTGCACACAGGAGAGAGACTTTATCAGTGTAGTCAATGTGGGTGGTCTTTTAAGTCGAAGTCAAATATGGTTAAACACCAGAGAGTTCACACGGGAGGAAGGCCATATCAGTGCCGTGAATGTGGGAAATGTTTTGCCCATACTGACACTCTCTCTTATCATCAGAGACTTCACAAAGGAGAAAGGCCTTATGAGTGCAGTGAATGTGGGAAATCTTTTATCGATCATTCCAGACTTCGTTATCATCAGAGACTTCACACTTGAGTAAGTCCTTAAAGCAATCATGGTGAACCCACGTGAACTCATTTTTTTTGGTTGATTTTTCCTTGTTAAATGGCATTTAAATATATAAAATGAATATCAAAAATATACATCTTTGTTTTACTATGGTTGCAAATATCAAAAACTTTCTATATATGACACGGCACCAGAGTTAAGTTAGTGCTTTTCAAAATGCTGACACGCCAAGCTCAAAAGGTTCACCATCACTGCCTTAAAGTGTGCTGAGAATATGCAACTTTCCGTTCTGTGTAACAACCCTGGAGCCATCTGTTTGTATTGAAACCCGTATCCCTGAACATGCAGACCGAAAATTACCCATAGTTCATTTATATAGCAAGGATGTGTAAATATGTTACACTTTTGACTTGCCCATCAACCTTCCTAGATTTACGTTGCAATCTATGCACGTGCAAAACGCAGTTTAAATGACCATTCTTTTTCATACATTGGCCTTGTAATTTATTAATAAACAATTGAAATTTGGACATTTTGTGTATTAAATTTCTTTGTTTTGTTAATCCTCACCCCCAGGATATTTCCTATTGATTTTTTGAGATTAGAAGGGAAGGGGAGAGACAGAGAGAAACATAAATGTGAGAGAGAGAGACATTGATTGGTTGCTTCCTGCATGTGCCCTGACCAGGGCTGGGGATGGAACCTGCAACTGAGGTATGTGCTCTTGTCCGGAATGGAACCTGGGACCTTTCACTCTGCGGGGGACACTATCAACTGAGCCAAACCTGTAGGGCAAGTTTGTTTTTGGTTTGTTAATCTTCACCTGAGGATATTTTTTCCATTGATTTTTTTAGAGAATGGAAGTGGGGGAGAGAGACACACAGAGACAAATATCGATGTGAGAGAGTCACATTCATTGGTTGCCTTTACACCTGCTCCGACCAGGACCACAGATTGATCCTGCAACCCTGGTACATACTCTTGACCGGGATTGAACCCGGGACCCTTCAGTCCCCAGGCCAATGCTCTTTGTACTGAACCAAACTGGCCAGGGCTGAAGTGTTTCTTTGTGGTTTTTTAAATTATTATTATTGAGGTAATGCGTCCTGCCAACTTTTGTCACCTCAGTTGTAAAATCTTGCAGCTGTAGAGGAGATTCATGGCTGTCACATGACCTCCAGTGCCCTGTCCACAGGAACCACAGCACAACCTAAAGGTGCCTCAAAGCACTGATTCTTGGGACTCACCCCCAAAGTGACTCCATAGGTTTGGGTTTGGTACTGAGAAGCAGCATTTCTAAGCAGTCCCAGGTGGTGCTGGTGGGCAGGTTCGGTGCAGAGATGAAACCTTGAGAACTGAACTGGTGAACACCAGGATGGTTACCTCCTGTTCCAGGCCATGGGGCTATAGATGTGCTCACTCAGCAAGGGCAGGTGAGCTCGGGTTTCTAGGGGACACCCTTTGAGTGTCCGCAGTGGGCCAAGCTGCTGGATGGTATAAGATCTTATTCCCAGAACCTTCAGACACTGAAGCGACCTGCTTCTTGGGCTTGGAACTCTCATTAAGCAAGGATGCCATGAGACTGAGGTGGCTCCCATGCCATGCAGCCTACATGTGGACAGTGGCAAATCTAACCCGAGGAAAATCTTGTAAATGCCTCACTGGTAAGAACTGAAACCTAAGAGAGATCAGTCACAAATAACAACTGAGGCAACTATTTAAGCGGTTGCCATTTAAATAATTTTCTTATTTTACTTCCTTTCCGCTCAAGAAAAGCCTTTCCTCTAGTCTAGCTAGGTGATGCCTGTTTGGAATTTTCTCAAACTTAAAAAAAATTTTAAGTATCATAATTTTTTTCTTTTTGCAGTGATAAATGGGATTGTTTAGTTTCTCTTTCAGAGAATTCATTATTGCTGTATAAAAAAGCCATCGATTTTTGGGTGTGAATTTTGTATCCTGCTTCATTGACAGATTCATTTATTATGTCTAGTAGTTTTTTGGTGGAGTCTTTAGGGTTTTCTATGTACAGTATCATGTCATCGCAAATAATGAGTTTTCCAATTTGGATGCCTTTTATTTCCTCTTGTGTGATTGCTGTGGTTATGATTTCCAGTACTGTCTATATATATATAAAACGCTAATATGCAAATAGACCTAACGGATGAACAACCGAACAACTAGTCACTATGACATTCGCCGACCACGAGGGGGCACACGCAGAACATGTGGGCATTGCAGCAAGCGACAGAGCGTGGAACATGGAGGCCATCGACCACAGGGGGATGGTGGAGCAGGAACGTGGGGACGCCAGACCAAGGCGGGGTGCCAGTTGCTGTCATAGGGATGAACCTCTGGTGGTTCCTGAAAATTCTTTGCTCCCGTGTGTGCTGCGGTTGCTCACACCTGCTGCCGGCGCTGGCCCTGCTCCCACCCACGGTTGGCACCGGAGCCTCCGCTCACACCTGCTGTCAGCTCCTGACACAGGTCCTGATTGCTCGGCACCATCAGTGGGTGCAAGTGGCAGCTGCTGGCCCTGATTGCTCCTGAGGTTTTCTCCACCTCCCCCTGCTGCTCCACCTCCCCCTGCTCCTGAGGGGCAATCGGGGCAGCATTCGCCGCTTGCACCCGCTGACAGCACCAGCCAGCAGGTGCGAGCTGGGCCGGTGCCGCCAGTGTTTGGGAGCAGCAGCGTTGGCCTGAGCGGCCCTGCTGGCAAATGGGAACAGGCCGTGATGGGAACGGCCGGGTGGGGGCATGGAAGATGGGCCAAGACCCGCCCCTGTGCCCACCGCAGCCTTTTGGCCCACAGTTTCTTCCAAGGTGCACGAGTTGGTGCCATGGGCGATGCTCTATCCACTGAGCCAAACCGGTTAGGGCTGGATTTTTCTTATGTTGACAAGAAGCACATGCCAACACCATGGGGCACCTCTGTGAGCCATACTTGATTCTTTTGGCTTCGTGTTTCCTGCTGAATAAATTTTCCCTTGCACTAGAGATCTATGGCTCCGCATTTCTTCTTAGCTGAACTCAAGACTGAGGGTGAGCCCAGCAAACATGGCTCAGTGGTTGAGCGTCGACCCATGAAACAGGAGGTGCCATTTTGATTCCCATTCAGGGTACTTGGAAGCAACATCTGCCGTGGGGGGCAAGTAGGAGGCAGCTGATCAATAATTCTCTCTCATCATTGATGTTTCTATCTCCCTCCCTCTCCCTTCCGCTCGTAAATCAGTAACAAAATACATATTTAAAAAGTGTTGCCATAACTGGTTTGGCACAGTGGATAGAGCGTCGGCCTGCAGACTCAAAGGTCCCAGGTTTGGTTCCTGTCAAGGGTATGTACCTTGGTTGCGGGCACATCCTCACTAGGGAGTGTGCAGGAGGCAGCTAATCTATTTTTCTCTTCGATGTTTCTAACTCTCTATCCCTCTCCCCTCCTCTCTGTAAAAAATCAATAAAATATATATTTTTTTAAAAAGTGTTTACTTTGAGGTTTTTTAGAGTTGTTGAGAAAGGAGAAAGAAGCATCGGTTTGTGGTCCTACTTATTAACATCTTCATTGGCTGATTCATGAGCCCTCACCCGGGATCCAAGCTGCATTGGGCCCATCGGGAAGGTGTTCTAATCACCGGGCGCCCTGGCCAGGGCTCCATGACTGCCTTCTGGCCTTCTGTGGCCATTTCCCAGGAGTCCCTTGGGCACAGCGACTGTCATGTCCCAGAGTCCCTAGCGGTGGGTCCCAGACTTTCCTCCTAGGGCAGTGGTTCTCAACCTTCCTAATGGCGCGACCCTTTAATACAGTTCCTCATGTTGTGGTGACCCCCAACCATAAAAATTTTTTTAATTCATTTATTTTTATTTTTTAAAATTCTTTATTGGTTAATTTTTGTTGCTACTTCCTAACTGTAATGTCGCTACTGTGATGAATCGTCATGTAAATATCTGATCTGCAGGATGTATTTTCATTGTCACGAATTGAACATCATTAAAGCGTAGTGATTCATCATAAAAACAATATGTAATTATATATGTGTTTTCCGATGGTCTTAGGCGGCCCCTGTGAAAGGGTCGTTCGACCCCCAAAGGGGTCACGACCCACAGGTTGAGAACCGCTGTCCTGGAGGCTGGTGGTAAAGGCCTGGTCCCCACCCCACCTGGACCTCAGAGCCTTGTTACCCAGAAGGCCGTCGGTGACGTGCGGAGCCCTGAGCCAATGAGGGCCCAGAACAGGCTTTTCCGTAGAGCCCAGCGCGGGGGCGGGACTTCCGGTTCCTCCCGGTTCGCGCCACTTCTTCGCTCAGGGTCCCCTCACTGGGTGGGAGTGACGAGACCTGCAGCCGCGGGTGGAGGCGCCGGAGGGGAAGGCGACAGGGGCCGCTGGTCCCGCCGCCCACGGGGTTTGGCTCCCGACCCCGCGAGGGACCCGCTCGGGGCGGGACGGGGTCCAGGTCCCGGTCCCGGTCCCGGTCCCGGTCCCGGTCCCGGTCCCGGCCGCTCCGCCCGCAGGGCCCGATGGCGGCGGCCGGGCGCCCGGAGGAGGTGAGCGTGTCCCCGGGGCCTCCCCGCCGCCCCCTCCCGCCCCTGCAGCCCGGGCCCGCATGGGACCCCGAGGCGCTGGGGGGGACCCCGAGGCGCTGGGGGGGACCCCGGTGTGAGGGGGAGGGAGGGGGAGAGGGGCCGCCCGGGGAGCAGCGCAGGGGCCGCTGGCCCAGGAGGACGCGGGTCCTGGGGTCCGTCCTCCCAGCGCCCCAACAGTGTGGGTCGGAGTCCCGTCCGGTCTGGGCGGCGGGGAGGTTGTGCCTTCGCTCCGAGTGCCCGCGGGGCCGCCATGGGGTGAGAACAGGGGGACGCGGCCGTGGTGGTTTTTTTAATTTATTAGAGAGGAAGGGAGAGGGACAGAGAGCTAGAAACATCCATCAGCTGCCTTCTGCACACCCCCCACTGGGGATGTGTCCCCAGCAAGGTACATGCCGTTGACCGGAATCGAACCGGGGACCCCCACCTCCCCTCCCCACCCCGGTCCGCAGGCCGAGGCTCTCTCCACTGAGCCAAACCGGCCAGGGCTCTGTTGGGTTTGGAAGGGTTTTCAATGCCCCTGGGAGGGGACAGACTGGAGTCGGGTGCGGACGAAAAGGGGGCCACGTGCTAACCTTTCGGGCACAGGGGAGGCCTGCATGGCCGCCCTGCAAACCCAAAGACCGGAAGTCACCTCAACGGATGGTCTGAAATTAAAACTTTAGCTAAAAGAAGCGTATGGTGCTTAGCTCTGTCCTAGGCCAGAATCTTCCCTGACAAAGGTCACTGTGATGTTTTGTTTGTTTAATTTTTTTATTTAACAAATCTTTATGGTTGAAAGTATAACATATGTCCCCCTTTTCAGCCCATTAACGACCTCCAGGACTCCCCGCTGGGCTAAAACGAACTCTCTGGGGCCATAAGCTCCTTCATTGTTATGGTCATCACGTTAATTGTTGACTGTTAACTACCCTTTACCCAGCCAAGCACTGGAAGTCTCTGTCTAGCATTTCACTTTTTAATCCCATTCCAGAGGGTCCCCCTCCCCCTTCACTTTCTCCTGCTTCCCTGATCAATCACCAATGGATTTCACTTAATACACGTACCTCTCCTCCTTTGATTGTAATGTATAACGTATAAAACAAGGTGAGCCCTAACTGGTTTGGCTCAGGGGATAGAGCTTCGGCCTGCGGACTGAAGGGTCCCAGGTTCGATTCCGGTCAAGGGCATGTACTTTGGTTGCAGGCACATCCCCAGTAAGGGGTGTGCAGGAAGCGGCGGATCGATGTTTCTAACTCTCTATCCTTCTCCCTTCCTCTCTGTAAAAATTCAATAAAATACATTATAAAAAAAAAGTAAGAATATAGTTTTAGTTTGTTGCTGTGTCACCTCTCTGTGCTTGCAAGCTCACTCTCCCGGCCTTCCCTGAGCCTGTCAGGTTATCTGTCAGGTGGATAGTTTTTGTCCACAACTGTGGCAGAGAAAGGGTGGAGATGAGGACAACTAGAAGGTTTTTGGTCCTACCAGCCAAACTGATGCTGGCCCTGTCAACTGGGCTGGGGAAGATGGTAGAAGGTTAATTTTGTTGGAGAATTTCAGAAGGTTCTTTTGGTCATTTTTTTAAAATTTCAACAGTGAGTGGAAACATCCAGTGAGCAGCTGGTCACATGGTAGGGTTAGGGTCAGGGTCAGGGGAGGGCTCCGGGATGGATACATGCAAAAGTGGTAGCTTTTTTGTGCACCAGGACAAAGGAGACAGAGCTGAGGGAGGGAACCTGGGGTGTGAAGATGGGAAGCAGCTAGAGGTTACACGGGGGTGTGCAGACAAGAGGATGTTTGAGCTGATCATCCTGGGTGCCTGTGTGTGGACCTAAGGGTGACGCACAGCCCATGTTTTGCTGCCTCCTGCAGGAATGACCTGGGACATCACAGTGGATTTGCGGGGCAGGAATGATGGAGCCCTTCCGGCAGGGCCCCAAGCTTAGGTGGCATTTACCTTCCCCCCTACCCTCTTTTTCCCGTTGTCCTGCCGGTTGTTGTGAGGGTGATAAGAGTGATTAATGGGACTGTGATGACAGAGCAGGCAGCACTGGCACCAGGGCTGGGTGTCTTCTCAGAACTGTGGGTTTTGGGGAAGAGGAGGATTGTGTGGGTTCTCAGACAGACTCTTCCTGACTCAGTTGTATTCATTTCGACAGGTTGGTGTAGCCTTTGACGATGTCACCGTGTACTTCTCCAGGAAGGAATGGCACCTCCTTGATGAGGCCCAGAGAGGCCTCTACCTCGAGGTGATGCTGGAGAATTTTGCTCTCGTATCCTCACAGGGTAAGACCATCCTTTCCTGGTGCATTCTTCTTTCAGCACGTCTGCATCCTCCCCACCCCCCCATCCTCAGGATTATAGTTTTAACTTTTTTTCTAAATTTTTAGGCTCCCCACTAGATATGCAACCAGAGGAGCAACGGGCCTTTTCACCCTATCTCCATTTTCCGCTTGTCTCTGACACCCCAGTGAGCTAACAGCAGGCCTGTCCTGACTCACTTCTTCCATTTTTTAAAAAAAATATGTCTTTATTGGTTTCAGAGAGGAAGGGAGAAGGAGAGAGAGATAGAAACATCAATGATGAGAGAGAATCAGTGATCGGAGGCCTCCTGCACGCCCCCTACTGGGGATTGAGCCTGCAACCAGGCATGTGCCCTTGGCCGGAATCGAACCTGGAACCCTTCAGAACGCAGGTGACGCTCTATCCACTGAGCCACGCCGGCTCGGGCTCATTTTCATCGTCACTTCCCCTTGAGCGAACCGCAGCCCACACTTGGCTCACTGCTTTCCAGTAGCTTTTCCAAGGGGCCAGAGCAGAGCACGGCACAGGCTCTCTCCTGTTCTCTCCTGTTGCTGCTTCTACGCTAAGTTCTTTCTCCGTTTCTATGTCCTTCGCTTTAAGAAGTGCAGTCTCATAGTCACCTGGACTCCTGTTGACAGATCTTTCCTCCTCTAATTCAAGAACCCACCCAGGATAGTCTGCTCAGAGGCAGACCTACTGCACCCTGGTCCCCTTTTGGTAACACCTTGATGTACCGAGAGAATGTTTCATGTGTGGCTTGTCAAGAAGGCCTCTGCTGCTGCATTTGGATATAATTCCCTGTATATATTCAGGATTAGAGTTCCTCTGAAGAGGAATCAAACTTCAATAATTGCTTACTCATTTTAGATGGGATGATCTGGACCAGTGGTTCTCAACCTTCCTAATGCCACGACCCTTTATTACAGTTCCTCATGTTGAGGTGACCCCCAATTTCATTGTTACAAACTGAACATAATCAAAGCACAGTGATCAATCACAAGAACAATATGTAATTATATATGTGTTTTCTGATGGTTTTAGGCGACCCCTGTGAAAGAGTCGTTCGACTCCCAAAGGGGTTGCTACCCACAGGTTGAGAACCACTGATCTAGACTGTGAAAGGAGAATGTTGAAGTTCTCTATTAACCTTTTTTTGCTTTCAGATCTGATATTATTTGCTTAATGTACTTAGTTTTTCTGTCCTTGGGTGCATATTACATAAGTTTATTATCTTCTTGATTTTTGTTACCTTCATGGGGAAGGTTGTGGCCATGGGGTTTTTATTGGAATTCACGCCGACATGCTCTGTAGGTTCCTCTGATGTGTAAAGTGTAGTGGTTTCACCAATGTTGTAGGAGTGCTGGTGATTCCTAAAACAAAGTTTTTCCAAGGTCCATCACAGAAAAGGCCACTAGGGGTGCACTAGTGCAAGCTCCGCAGATAACTGAAGCATCTTCATCCCTTGTATATTGACCCCTGCCATTTCCACATGGGTTAGCTCACCCAGTCTGCCACCCCCTCTCTCACTTTACTGCTGCCTACAGAACTTTGGATATGCATATATCTTTGTGTTGACCTGGAACATCATCCACTCCTTTTCAGTTAATTTTTATGGGCTTGTGGACATTCCCATTTCTTTTTTTTTCTTTCCTCTCAAATATAATTTTAATTATTTCAGAGAGGAAGGGAGAGAGAGGGAGAAAAATCAGTGATGAGAGAGAATCATGGACTGGCTGTCTCCTGCAGGCCCCCACGCTAAAGATGGATTTAAAATTACAGCTTGTCCCCTGACCAGAAACCATACCTTAACCTCCTGATTCATAATTTGATGCTCAAACACTGACCTCCATTGGGTGGGCCACATTCACATTCTAGTACAAAGTGTTATGGAATTAGCAGGAAACGTCCTGGAGGAAGCAATTCGCAAAAGAACAGCTAGTAGATTGATCCTCATTATTTTGTGTCCCATCCTATAACCATGTTCCTCTTTTGTTGAATTTCCCTCCTCACATTTAGTTACCACTTACTGTATAAAAGCCATTTCCTAAGATTCTAAGTCATTTGTCTTGATAATAAATACGTAGAATTATTCCATGTGTGACAGATGGACATTTGTAATGAGATTACCTTTTTTCCCCTTTTTAAAATAAATATTTATTGATTTTTATTGGAAGGGAGAGATAGAGAAATGTAATCAATGATGGGAGAGAATCATTGATTGGCTGCCTCCTGAATACCCCCTAATGGCAATGTAGCCCACAACCCGGGCATGCACCCTGAGCAGGAATTGAACCATTACCTCCTGCTTCATAGGCCACCCTCAACCACTGAGACACGACGGCTGGGTGAGATATCCTTTTGCCATAGACTCAACGTGTAGTTTACTCAGCGATTCCTTTTGTTCAGGTTGCTGCTGTGGAACACTGGGTTTGGAGGCGTCCATTGAACAGAATGTTTCTGTAAGAGTGTCACAGGCCAAGAGGATCAAAGGAACTTTGTCTTCTCAAAAGAGCCACCCTTGTGAAAGTTGTGGTGCAGTCTTGAGGGACATTTTCCAGTTTGTTGAGCAACAGGGAACACAACACAGTTCGAAATTCTTGAGGTGTGGGGCATGTGCAAAACCATTTTATTTCAGTGCAAAGTGGCACCAGCATCATGGGCAAGACGTGAGAGCGGAGTGTTTGATAAGAGGTATGAACAAGGACTCTCTTGTGAAGAGCAGCACATTCAGTGTGTCCCAGAAGCTTTTTACCAGTCAGAAGGTTGGACACAGCATCCTTACTGCCTCAAGACAACTTCAGAAACAGGCTCCTCTTACCAGGGACAAACCAAGTGAACTCTCCTTGTCTGGGGTAACATTTCAAAACGGGGAAAAATTCCTTTGCCAGAAAGAATCTGAAAAGGCCATTGGCTGCCACGACACACTTGTTCCAGACCGAGCTGTGCAAACTGGAAGGCAGTATGTTGTGAGCCCTGAAAGTAAAAACTGTTTTAAAGGAATCCCTGACCTTCGTGATCATCAGAAAGTCCACTCATTGGAAAAGCCATATGAATGCATTGAGTGTGGGAAATGTTTTAGATATCGGTGGATCCTTATCCAACACAGTCGAGTTCACGCTGGAGATAAGCCTTATGAGCGTGGTGAATGTGGGAAATTCTTTACCCAAAGTTCCAGCCTCATTCAACACCAGAGAATTCACACTGAACAAAAGCCATATGAGTATAGTGAATGTGGAAAATATTTACCAGAATGTATAGCCTTCATCTTCATACAAGAATTCACTCTGATGAAAGGCCTTATGGGTGCACTGAATGTGGGAAATCTTTTGCCAGAATATCCAACCTTCGTCGTCATCAGAGAGTTCACACGGGAGAAAGGCCATATGAGTGCAGTGAATGTGGGAGAACTTTTTGCAGTGCGGATGGACTGAATTATCATCAGAGGGTTCACCCTGGGGAAAGACCTTATGAGTGCACAGATTGTGGGAAATCATTTGCCGGTAGATCTGGACTCCGGTATCATCAGAGTGTTCACACTGGGGAACGGCCATATGAGTGCAGGGAATGTGGGAAATCTTTCACCAGAATATTCCACCTTCGTCGTCACCAGAGAGTTCACACGGGAGAAAGGCCATATGAGTGCAATGAATGTGGAAGAACGTTTTGCAGTGCCGTTGGACTGAACTGTCATCGGAGCATTCACACTGGGGAAAGATGAGTGCACAGATTGTGGGAAATCATTTGCCAGTAGATCTGGACTCCGGTATCATCAGAGAGTTCACACTGGGGAACGGCTATATGAGTGCAGGGAATGTGGGAAATCTTTTCTGTATGGCTCTGCACTCCGTTACCACCAGAGAGTTCACACTGGGGAACGGCCTTATGAGTGCATTATTTGTGGCAAATCTTTTATAAGGAAAACTCATCTTCTTCATCATGAAAGTTCACACAGGAGAAAGGCTCTTTGAGTGCTGTGAATGTGGGTAATCTTTTAGCCGAAATCCTAACTTCTGGACACATGAGAGTATACATTAGAGTAAGTTCTTAGATGTGTAGGAAATGTACTTTCTTGGTTCCGTGTTAAGCACACTGGAGGAAACTCAGGCTTCAGTTTTCTGACTTTCATCTCATAAATCCCTTCCTCAACAGTAGGAAGATTTTCCATAATGTTTAGTTACATGGGAAGCATGCTAACCTGCTTATGTTACACATTCTAACCTGCCCAGGGCTGAGTGCAGATTTATATCACTGCAAATTTCTGTGACAGAATCCATTTTACCTGTACAAACAATGACCAGGTCCCCACAGTTTTCATCAGTCACCATCCTATTGTCCTCAGGTAAGCAGACTTTGTTCTCTTATTAAAGGAAATTAGGAGTAATGGTGAGACCTTAGGAGATCTGCATTTCATTTGCTCTGTTTGGGACCTTTCCCATTGTTGACCCCAGAGAACATCATCTGAGTTCAGCTGGCAGCTTCCAGGGGGGAAAAAAAAAGTATTTTTAAGAAGATGATTGATAATTTTGTAGATACCTCTGGTGAATATTACCACTCTCGATGCCACTATCAGAAGATTGCTTGGGTCGATGTCCTTTGGGTTTTTAACATAATAAAAACCTTTTTGTTTTAAATTCTCTCTAATTTTGGATGTTTTCTTTGTGGGGTAGTTTGTACGCATATTTGGGCTCTACAAGTATGAAGACGTGAACAATTTTTACTCTGCTCTGAACCTTTCTCTACCTCCAAGGGAAGAGTATGATGGGAGAATTAGCTCAGCACTTTTCACCGAATTTGCATTGCTTACCCCCTTCCTTTTAGGAAAGACTGCAGAGTTTTCCGGTACTCATGAGAAGCCTGAATCCTATGAGTTTTCGAAGACTTAGACATCACTTTCAAAACTTAACTGGGGTGACAACTTCACCTGTTTCTAGGATCAGCAGGAATTTTGTTTTTCACACAGGCTATGCCAGTACTTTTGTTGTTGTAAATCATCACGTGGCAACATCTATTCCATTGACATCTCGAGACAGTGGAAACGAGTGAGGGAGAGAGAAAAATCGGTGTGAGAAAGAGACACATCCATTGAACCTGCAACTCATTTATGTGCACTTGAGTGGGACTCTAACCTAAAACACATGGAAATCAGGGCCGATGCTCTCACCAGTCACACAGGCCAGGGCTATGCCAGTCCATGTGAATGGGATTTCTCTTTAAGATTTTACAATGGGCCAACTGTCTTAATGTCTACAAGTCCATGGGTGATGATCACTGGTTTTAGGACCATATTGGTTACAGAATGATGGCTACAGAATCACTAGCCCAATCGGAATTGGAGAATCCTGTAGCCAGCTATATGGAATCTGCCTCTTCTGTACATGAATTCAGAAACATTTCTGTGAAGAAGACTAGATCACCAGTGAATTCACAAATAAGAGGATCTCCAGACATGTTTATCTTCTGTGGTCAAAGTCTTTGTCCTTGAAAATAAAGAGTTTCGTGGATTTCTGTACCTTACTAGATGTTTGCATAATGGTCATAGTGCCTAGGAAGGAAATGAAAGATTAAAAAAAAAAAGTGGTATCTATAGACCAAGGATGTAGCTTTTGAGACCCAGCCAGTATTTTTGTTGACTTTGGTGAAAGTCCCTCATTCCTTGGTATATTTGATGTCACTGAAACAATATTTGACCTCCAGAGGATATGAGAACCTGGATTGAGTAGAGAGATGCCAAACAAATTTTCTAAAAGTTGGACATACAAAACTTTTTAAAAGTTTTGAACCATTTTTCTAAAGGTTTAATTAGTGAAAAACATATTTCATTTATAGTATTTGATGAGTCTCAACATATGCATGGCACTGAAACCATCACTATAGTTATAGAATTACCAGTATCTGTCACTGAATTTACTTCATGTCTTATAATTTCTCTTTATTTGGCCCACTAATGGCATCTGTGTGCTCTTGTCTCCAACCCCATATGACTCCTTTCTTTACTAATCTATACAAGGGACATAACTGCTGAACTAGATGGGCAATAAAAGGCCTCCAAGCCTGGCCAGTGTTGCACAATGGATTGAGCATTTTCTTAGGCACCAAGAGGTCACTGGTTCAATTCCTGATCAGGGCAATGCCCAGCTGGGGTCTTGATCCCCAGTAGGTGGTGTGCAGAGGGAAGTCAGTATTTCACTATGAGCTTAACCATAGTGAAATGTGCACTTGAGTGGGACCCACTCAAGTTGGCTCAGTGGATAGAGCATCATCCTGCGGACTCAAGGGTCCCAGGTTCAATCCTGGTCAAGGGCATGTACCTGGGTTGTGGGCACATACCCAGTAGGGGGTGTGCAAGAGGCAGCTCATAGGTGTTTCTAACTCTCTATCCCTCTCCCTTCCTCTCTGTAAAAAAATCAATAAAGTATAAAAAAAATTTAAGATGTTCTAAAAAAACCATTAAAAAATCAACATATATGTTTAAAAGTAGCCTGTTGTTCTAAAGCACAGATAACATGTGGACTTGCCATTGGCATGTAAGGAGAGGATTGTGCACAGACTTGTGGGGCTGAGCCCGCAACGGGTCTCCAGGTGGATGGGGTCAGAGTGGAGAGTTTGCTGCAGTTACCCACAATAGCGAGCCTGTGGCCTCTGGACCGCCTGGAACTACATTACCCAGAAGGCCGTGCGCGGTGTCCTGCTCCGGAGAGACCGGCAGGAAAGCATTTCCGGGATTTTTCCACCTGATTTCTGGCCTCCTCCGGTGGAACCTCTTCGGCCTTTGGGGTTCTCTGTGGGGTTTTGAGGGGACGGAACAGAGGAGGCGCGGCCCCCGCCGTACAGACGGACGGACGGAGGTCCGAGGCCCGGCAACTCCGCGACGGACCCGCTTCCGGGCGGGAGGGGACCGCCCGCAGCCCCCTCCCGCTGAGCCCGATGGCGGAGGCTGCGCCGGGGCGCCCGGCCCAGGTGAGCGCGCACCTGGGGCCTCCCCGCCTCCCTCCCCCAACCCCGCAGCCAGGGGTGGGGATGGGGGCGCCCTTCCCCTCCTGCAGCCCGGGCCCCGCGTCAGGACCGCGAGGCGCCCGTGGGCGACACCGGGGTGACGGGGGGTGGGAGGGTGTGGGAGGGGGCGGGGCTGAGGGTTCCCCGGGGAACACTGAGTGGGAACACCCCGCGAGCGGCTGCACGTGTGGGGCTGAAATCGGGGAGGGAGGCTTGCAAATGTGGGAGCTCCTGCCCTGGCCGGTGTTGCTCAGTGGGTAGAGCGTCGGCCTGCGGACTGAAGGGTCCCGGGTTCGAGTCCGGTCAGGGGCATGCACCTTGGTTGCGGGCACATCCCCAGGAGAGAGTGTGCAGAAGGCAGCTGATCGATGTTTCTCTTCCATGGATATTTCTATCTCTCTATCCCTCTCCCTCTCTGTAAAAAGTCAGTAAGATATATTTGAAAAATAAGGGGGAGATCAACCAAAGGACTTGTATATATATGCAGCTAGGCCTGACCAATGGACACAAACACGGGGGGAGGGGGCATGAGTGGGGATAAGGTCACATAAGTCATAATTTTTAAAAAATATATTTTATTGATTTTTTTTTTTTAAATATATTTTATTGATTTTCCACAGAGAGGAAGGGAGAGAGATAGAGAGTTAGAAACATCGATGAGAGAGAAACATCGATCAGCTGCCTCCTGCACATCCTCTACTGAAGATGTGCCCGCAACCCAGGTACATGCCCTTGACCGGAATCGAACCTGGGACCTCTCAGTCCGCAGGCCTACGCTCCATCCACTGAGCCAAACCGGATTCGGCTATTTTATTGATTTTTAACAGAGAGGAAGGGAGAGGGATAGAGTTAGAAACATCGATGAGAGAGAAACATCGATCAGCTGCCTCCTGCACACCTCCTACTGGGGATGTGCCCGCAACCAAGGTCCATGCCCTTGACCAGAATCGAACCCGGGACCCTTCAGTCCGCAGACTGAGGCTCCATCCACTGGACCAAACCGGTTAGGGCCACATATGTAATAACTCAATCAATCAAGAAATTTTTTTAAAAAGTGGTAGCTATTGGGGGAGAGGTCAACCAAAGGACTTACGTGCATGCTTACAGGCCTAACCAATGGACACAGACCACAGAGGGGTGAGGGCATGAGTGGGGGTTTGGGGGGAGGTAATGTGGGGATAAGGACACATCCTATATAATAAAAGGCTAAAATGCAAATTGACCAAACAGCAGAATGACCGGTCACTATGATGCATACTGACCAGCAGGGGGCAGACCCTCAATGCAGGAGCTGCCTCTGGTGGTCAGTGCACTCCTGCAGAGGGAGTGCTGCTCAGCCAGAAGCCCTGAGCCGGGCTCATAGCTGGCGAGTGCAGTGGCGTTGGCGGCAGCCTCTCCCACCTCCAGACTGCGAGGGCACAAGCCAGGCTGAGGGACCCCCCCACCCCCCGCAGTGCACAAATTTTTTGCACCAGGTCTCTAGTATGTAATAATTCAATCAATAAAGAAAATTTTTAAAAAGTCGTAGCTCTTTTGTGCACCAGGACAAAGGAGGCAGAGCTGAGGGAGGCAACCTGGGGTGTGAAGATGTGAAGCAGCTAGAGGTGACACCGTGGTGTGCAGACAAGAGGATGTTTGAGCTGATGATCCTGGGTGCCTGTGTGTGGATTTTTTAAAAAATATATATATATATTTCTTTATTGATTTCAGAGAGGAAGGGAGAAGGAGAGAGAGAGATAGAAACATCAATGATGAGAGAGAATCATTGATCGGTTGCCTCCTACACGCCCCCTTACTGGGGATATAGCCTGCAACCCAGGCATGTGCCCTTGGCCGGAATCGAACCTGGGACCCTTCAGTCCACAGGCCAATGCACTATCCACTGAGCCAAACCAGCTAGGGCTGGAGTGTGGACCTAAGGGTGACGCACAGCCCTTGTTTTGCTGCGTCCTGCAGGGATGATCTGGGACATCCCAGTGGATTTGCAGGGCAGGAATGATGGAGCCCTTCTGGCAGGGCCCCAGAGCTTAGGTGGCATTTACCTTCCTCCCTACTCCCCTTCCCCTTGTCCTGCTGGGTGTTGTGAGGGTGATAAGAGTGGTTAATGGGACTGTGATGAGAGAGCAGGCAGCACTTCACCAGGGCTGGGTGTCTTCTCAGAACTGTAGGCCCTGGAGGTGGTGGGTTGTGGGGAAGAGGAGGATTGTGGGTTCTCCGACGGGCTGTTCCTGACTCAGATGTATTCATTCCAACAGGTCGGTGTGGCCTTTGAGGATGTCGCCGTGTACTTCTCCAGGACAGAATTTCGCCTCCTTGGTGAGGCTCAGAGACGCCTCTACCTCGAGGTGATGCTGGAGAATTTTGCTCTCGTATCCTCACAGGGTAAGACCATCCTTTCCTGGTTCCTTTTTCTTTGAACTCGCCTGCACCCGCCTTAACTCAGGATTGTACTTTGCTTCTTCTGTTTGAAGCTCTGAGGGTTTTGAGGAGACTTGCCCCCAGGCAGCTACGGGCAGCGGCAACTACCCTTTGGTTAACCCCTGATCTGCTCTTTTTTTTAAATATATATTTAATTGATTTTTTAAAATATATTTTATTGATTTTTTACAGAGAGGAAGTAAGAGGGATAGAGAGTTAGAAACATCGATGATAGAGAAACATCGATCAGCTGCCTCCTGCACATCTCCTACTGGGGATGTGCCCACAACCAAGGTACATGCCCTTGACCGGAATTGAACCTGGGACCTGTCAGTCCACAGGCCGACGCTCTATCCATTGACCCAAACCGGTTAGGGCTTTTAATTGATTTTTTACAGAGAGATGGGGACAGGGATAGAGAGTTAGAAACATCGATGAGAGCCCTGACCAGTTTGGCTCAGTGGATAGAGCGTCGGCCTGCGGACTCAAGGGTCCCAGGTTCGAATCTGGTCAAGGGCATGTACCTTGGTTGCGGGCACATCCCCAGTAGGGGGTGTGCAGGAGGCAGCTGATCAATGTTTCTCTCTCATCGATGTTTCTTTTCCTTTTCTTTTGAAATATATTTTCAAATATATTGGAAAAAAAAAACATCGGATCGATGTTTCTCTCTCATGGATGTTTCTAACTCTCTATCCCTCTCCCTTCCTCTCTGTAAAAAATCAATAAAATATATTTCAAAAGAAAAGGAAAAGAAACATCGATGAGAGAGAAACATCGATTAGCTGCCTCCTGCACATCTCCTATTGGGGATGTGCCCACAACCAAGGTACATGCCCTTGACTGGAATCGAACCTGGGACCTGTCAGTCCACAGGCCAAACCGGTTAGGGCTCCTGATCTCTTTTTAAGGTTCCTTCTTTTTTCCTCCTTGTCCTAAAGTTTAACAAACTTCCAGTTTGTCAAAAAAAAGACCCCCCCTCTCCCTAGGGACCTGGACTGGGCTTCACATTTCCTCCTCTGCCTTTCGTGAAAGCGTGCTTGGTTCTCACGTGTGTGCTGTGGGCCCCACTTGCTTTCCCAGTTTCCTGGGCAGTGGCTGTGTTTGGTTGGGCTTGGTTATTGGCAATCCCCTTTGTTCTAACTGCAGCCCCAATCCCTACTGTACTCAACCCTCAAAGGGAAGGATTTGAGGTTAGTAGACCTGCAAGGATCCTAATGGATTTGACCTTTGATTAGTGAGGAAAAGCATTTTAAAAAAAAATACATTTTTATTGGTTTCAGAGAGGAGGGAAGAGGGAAAGAGAGAGATAGAAACATCAATGATGAGAGAGAATCATTGATTGCTGCCTACTGCACGCTCCCCACTGTAACCCAGGCATGTGCCCTTGACCGGAATCGAACCCAGGACCCTTCAGTCTGAAGGCTGAGGCTCTATTCACCGAGCCAAAATGGTTAAGGCTCATGATTCATTTTTAATCTTCTGTGTAAAAGACCATTGGAATTGTGGTTGAGATTGCATTTAATCTGTAGATTGTTTTATGTAGGCTAGACATTTCAATATTAAGTTTTCAAAGCCAAGAATACAGGATTTGTTTCCATTTATTTGTTTTCTTCCATTTCTTTCATCACTGTCTTATAGTGTTCAGTGTACAGAACTTTGACCTTTTTGTTTGAATTTATTTCTGAGTGTTCTGTTGTTTTTGATGCTGTTGTAAATTTGCCTTCTTCATTTCATTATCAGAAATTGTGTTGTGCCCTATCAGTGAATAGAGCATCGGGCTGCGTACTGAAAGGTCCCGGGTTCGATTCCAGTCAAAGGCACATGCCTGGGTTGTGGGCTTGATCTCCACTGGGGGACTTGCAGGAGGCAGCTGATCCATGATTCTCTCTCATCATGGCTGTTTCTATTTCTCTCTCCCTCTTCCTTCCTCTCTGAAATCAATAAAAATATATTTAAAAAATTTTTGTTGTTAGTCTATAAAAATGGAAGTGATGTTTGTATGCTTATTTTTGTGTCCTGTATCTGTTCTGAATTTGCTTATTAACTTCAGAAGTTTATAGTGGAATCTTAACAATTTTCTGTGTGTAGTGTCATGTCATCTCCCAACAACTCATGATGCTTTGTGGTTCAAAGTGTCGGGTGTTATGTCTTTCATTTCTGTTTGAATCTTGTTTCTCCTGTTTTAGTCTAACTAATGTTTTGCCAATTTTGTGCATCTTATCAAAAAACAGCTCTCCCTACCTGGTGTAGCTCAATGGTTAGAGCATCGGCCCAGGGTTCCAAAGATCTCGACTTCAGTTCTTGGTCAAGAGCATGTACTTGGGTTGTGGGCTCATTTCCCATCCCCTGTAGGAGTCCACCAGTCAATGTGTCTCACATCTGTGTTTCTGTTTCCTCTCTCCTCCTCCCTCCCTCCCTGGCACTCTCTCTGAAGCAATGGAAAAAATATCCTCAGGAAAGGATTAACAAACAAAGGAACAAAAAAACCAAAAACATAAAAAAAAAAAAGTGAATAGAAGCATCAGTGATGAGTGGGAGTCATTGATTGGCTGCCTCCTACAGGCCCCATACTGAGGATCGATAGCTCAACCCCAGCATGTCCCCGAACCAGGAATCAAACCTTTACTTCCTCGTTCATAGCTCAACACACAACCACTGAGGCATGCTGGCTGGGCCACATTCACATTCTTGTACAAAGTCTTATGGAACGAGCAAGAAATGTCCTATAGGAAGCCATTCGCAGAGGAACAGCTAGTAGATCCTTCCTCATTGTGTATCATTCTAGACCAGCCGTGGGCAAACTACGGCCCGCGGGCTGGATCCGGCCCGTTTGAAATGAATAAAACTAAAAAAAAAAAAAATACCGTACCCTTTTATGTAATGATGTTTACTTTGAATTTATATTAGTTCACACAAACACTCCATCCATGCTTTTGTTCCGGCCCTCCGGTCCAGTTTAAGAACCCATTGTGGCCCTTGAGTCAAAAAGTTTGCCCACCCCTGTTCTAGACCATGTTACTCTCTTTGTGGATTCCTCCCCTCCCCCCATTTAGGGACCATTTAATGTATAAAAGCCATTTTCTCAGATTCTAAGACATGTCTTGAACATCATTCCATAGAATCATGCCTTGGTGTGATAGATGGACATTTATGATGAGATTTCCTTTTTTTTTTTCTTTTTAAAATATATTTTCATTTATTTCCGAGTGGAAGGAAGAGGGAGAGAGTGAGAGAGAGAAACATCCAGAACAGGAGAGAATCATTGTTTGGCTGCCTCCTACAAGCCCCTGACAGGGGATTAAGCCCACAATCCAGGCATGTGCCTTGACTGGGGGTCAAATCCTCACCTCCTGGTCCATAGTTCGAACCACTGCGGCCCGGCAAGATTACCTTCTGCTATAGGACCAACATGTAATTCACCAGGCTTTCCTTTTGTTCAGGTTGCTGCTGTGGCAGTCAGGATCTGGAGGCATCCACTGAACAGAGCGTTTCTGTGAGAGTGTCACAGGCACACAAGACCAACGTAGCTTCGTCTTCCCAGACGAGCCATCCCTGTGAATGTTGTGCTGCAGTCTTGAGGGACATTTTCCAGGTGGTTGAGCAGCAGGGAACGCAATATAGGACGACACTGCTGAAGTGTGGCGCATGTGCAAAATCATTTTATTTTAGTACACAGTTTCACCAGCACCATAAGCAGCACATGAGAGCAGAGTGTTTGATAAGAGGTGTGGACAGGGCCTCACTTGTGAAGAGCTGCACCTTCAGTGTGTCCCAGAAGCTTTTTACTGGTCAGAAGGTCAGAGAGAGCATCCTTAGTGCCTCCAGACAACTCCAGCACCAGGCTCCTCATCCCAGGACGAAACCAAGTGAAACCTCCATGTCTGGGGTGACATTTCAAAACAGAAAAAGCTACCATAGCAAGAAAGACCGGAAAAAAGCCATGAGAGGCAACGACACACTTGGTCTAGATCAAGCTGTCCATACTGGAAGGCAGTGTTTTGCGGGCACCGAAAATAAAAAATATTTTAAAGAAATCTCTGGACTTAATTGTCATCAGAAAGTTCCCTCATTGGAAAAGCCATATGAGTGCCGTGAGTGTGGAAAATGTTTTAAAGAACATTGGATCCTTATTCAACACTGTCGAGTTCATTCTGGAGAAAAGCCTTATGAGTGTGGTGAATGTGGAAAGTCCTTTAGCCAAAGTGCTGGCCTCACTAGACACCAGAGAGTTCACACTGGAGAAAAGCCATATGAGTGTGGTGAATGTGGGAAATCCTTCAGCCAGAATTCCAGCCTCATTCACCACCAACGGGCTCACACTGGAGAAAAGCCTTATGAGTGTGGCGAATGTGGGAAAACCTTTACCCAGTGTTCCAGCCTCATTGAACACCAAAGGGTTCACACTGGAGAAAAACCTTTTGACTGTAGTGAATGTGGAAAGTGTTTTACCAGAATAGCCTGCCTTCGCCGTCATCGGAGACTTCACTCTGCTGAAAGGCCTTATGGGTGTAATGAATGTGGAAAATCTTTTAAGAGGAAATCTCTCTTTTGTTATCATCAGAGATTACACACTAGACAAAGTTTATATGAGTGCAGTGAATGTGGGAAATCTTTTATCCATAGCTCTGGACTCCGTTATCACCAGAGAGTTCACAACGGAGAAAGACCTTATAAGTGCACTGATTGTGGGAAATCTTTTATCAGGAACTGTGACCTTCATAACCATGAGAAACTTCATACTGGAGAACGACCTTTTGAGTGCAATGACTGTGGGAAATCTTTTATCAGGAACAGTGACCTTTATAAACATCAGAGAGTTCACACTGGCGAAAAACCATATAAGTGCAATGATTGTGGGAAATCTTTTACCCATAGCTCTGGATTCCATTATCATCAGAGAATTCACAGTGGAAAAAGACCTTATGAGTGCACTGATTGTGGGAAATCTTTTATCAGCAATTGTCATGTTCGTACTCATCGGAGTTCACATAAAAGAAAGGCTTTTTGAGTACTGTGAAGGTGGGTAAATTTAACAAAAATTCTAGCCTCAGTACAAATGAGTGTACACATTAGAGGAAGTTTTTAGATGTGGAGGAACTGTAGTTTCCTTGTTCAGTATTAATACTGATAGAAATTCAGGCTTCAGGTATCGGACTTTCAGCTCATAAATCCCACCCTCAATAGTAAGGAGATTTTGCATAAAGTTAGTTGTTGTATGTTTGTTCCCCCACATCCCGCGTGGCTTAGGGTTCAGGATCTGGAAGAAGAGCCGCACACAAATGAAAGAGAAAAGACAAGAGGTCATTTGGAAATACTGGGGGGCCAGGCGGGCAAGTCCAATTCAAGGGGAAGGACCTCCACTGGTGCCCAGGCCTCGCCAGCCTTTTATTCAGCTTTGGTTAAACATAAAGCCCTTAGGCAGGTAATTGCAGTAGCAGACAGGCTATCTTAAAGGTCAGTAAATATTAGAAGGATTTACTCTGAGACTATTTGATTAGGAAATAGCTTGAGCCCCCATTGTCAGGACTAGACAATGGGTGCATAACTCAGGCCCTGCCATGGGTACAAGAGTCACCAGCCCTCTGGGATCTCTGTTTGCACTTCTCTGCTAGTGAAGACAGTGGGTGGCGTCCTGCATCTCCCGCATCTCCCCCCTTTCTTTTCCTTAATAATTCTTGAAAGGTGACTGATGCCTAAAGGGTTCAAGTCCTTTTAAGACTCTTCATTCCGCATCTGCAGACTCGAAATAAGCATATGAGAACAAAAATGAGACAAGCAATAGTGGTTACGCTGAGAGGCAAATGTACTGAGATCCAACGGAAGGGGTTGAATTCTTTCATGTCCTTTTTAAATTGTTGCCAGGCATCTAAGGAATTGGTCTGTAAGTTTGCCTGGGATAATTGTACAATATGCTGTTGTAATTCTAAAATATCAAGGGTTGTGTTACCTTTACCCAAAGCACCAAGAAGGTGATTTTTTACTGATTCCCAATGGTGCAAGGTACTATTATAAGGAACAGGGGTAACACAAATCTGAGAAAAATTATAATGACACTGCAAGGATATTCTTTGCTCTAGGCCGTGGATTTTATCACCCATCCACAGGACTGTAGAAGTCAATGCTGTCAATTCAATCTCAAACTGGCTGTCAATTTTCTTTTGTATAGACAAGGTCTTAGTTACATTTTCCTTAACTTGTTGCAAAAACTGAGGAGTTTGAACAGTTTGTACCATGGATGAAGCAGCAATGCCCACAGAAGTAAGTAACATGACGAGGGCAAAGATTCCTGCAATTAACATTCCAAGAAATCTTTTTTGTCTTTTTAAGATTCTTACCAGATCATGTAACAGTTGGTAGGTTTGATGAGATTCCCAAGGCTCGGTGAGGTTAGTAGGAACCCAAGCGAAAGCTGGTTGTTTTAAAATCATAAGCGAGTCCGTTTGGAACGTAGAATTAATGCAACGGGATAGTGTGCAGGCTGTGCATGAGACCTCATACAGATGGCTTGTCACATTAAGGTGCATCTGGATGGGGCCTGAGAGGAGTAACAAACGCATCAAACACACAGGCCGTGGCAAATACTGTCTTATTGGGAGTTCCCTGTAAGGGATGAATGGAATTATCTGTGCCATAATGAAAACTATACCATTTGATAGGTGCAAGTGCAGCAGCTAATTTCCGTTGCGTATTTTGTAGGGGCCAATTGTCATGTCATTGTGATCCAACAAATCCTCCTCCACCCCATAAAATGGGGTATTAGCTTTAACATATAGACAAGATGTGTTCCCCTCCCATTTTAGGGTTTGATTGTTACTATATGCAAAGCCGTCGGGGCTCCAATCCACAAAGGAAAAACTGTTATTAAGTTTGCTGCTGGTGGAGTGGTCACTATAGCAGTCTTGCCAATTAATTTCTTCCTCAGTGAGGTGCCATTCATAAGACTTTATACATAATGGCTTAGCCGGGGGGTGACTTAGTGCAGTTACATTTTCTGCACCTCTCCCCGGAGCGAGGAGTGATAGTAGATGTGTTTGGGTACTTTCTTCCCCTTCCTTTGGTGTCCATGCTAGCCAGAAGCCTCTCTTTAATTTTACACACCAAGGAGCAGTGGTTTGATTCTGTGTCATACAAAAGGGAAGCTGGGTGGCGACACCGGTGTAATTATACTTTGCCCATATACTTCCTTGCCCCACCCGTGGTCCTCCTGGATGACCAAGGTATTTGGTGTTATTGGTGACTACATTAGGCGGGGGATCAGCCCACGTAAGGGGTCTCACCCGTGGTGGGTCAGGAACATAAGTCCAGAATACTTCCCCATTTGCCCCTGGTACTATTACCTCACAGCTGATTACTGCTAGCATGGCGAGAAAGACGTTCTCAGGCGTTCTGGGGGTTCTGGTCTCCTCACAAATTCGCTCAGCTTTCTGGACTGTCTTCTTCACCTTGCCCCAGGTGACCTCTGGGCTGTTTGCTGTCCTCCTCGTCCTCCCATTCCTTATCTTCAATGGATTGTTTGAAGCTGCTGCTGTCTGCGGCTGGGTTAGTTGGTTGTCTGCAGCTGTAAAGTGTGGCTCCAGGTGCAGGGTTCTCATTAACCTGGCCAGTTCCTCCCTTGGATCCATGTTGAAGTCTAATATTTCTTGCGGGAATCCACACGGGCTTGGAGAAGTTTTCTGGAAATACACAAGCGTACCCTCGGCCGAATATTAAGAGGGGATCAGGGCCCTTCCATAACCCAGACTCAGGGTCTTTCCATTTAACCAGACCGTTTTCCTTTGACTTATTCTGACACCAGTGTACTTCCATGGGTGTCTTGCCATCAGCATCACAAGTGAAAAAATTTAAATTAAAGCTTGGTATAGTCTACTTACAGGCGATTTCTCCATAATCCCCCCCTTTTTGCTGCTGAACTGAGGTTAAGTCGTCACCCGGTGTCAGTTTGCCCCCAAGGGCTCTAGCAAGTTAATTTAACCTGGGGGGGGGGAGGGGGGCTTCATAGGATTTTGAAAATTCTTATTTCTATATTTTTACTTAATTTTAGAGAGGGTGAGAGAGAAACATTGATGTTTTTGTTGTTGCTGTTAAACTTTGTTGTTTTAATCCTCACCCCAGGATATGTTTATTGATATTTGGAGACAGGAAGGGAAGGGAATAAATATTGTTTTGTTGACTTCCCTGTGTGCCCCGACTGGGGATCAAACCTGCAAACCAGGTAATGTGCCCTGACTGGGAATCGAACCCGCACACATTTGGTGTACAGGACGATACTCCAACCACCTGAGCCACTCAGCCAGGGGATCTTCCACTCACTGATGCAATCATTGGGAGGTTCTTGTGTGTACCCTGATCCACCACCTTGGCATATGTGGACGACACACTAACCAACAGAAGTCCTCGGCCAAAGCTACATTTTTATTTATTTACTTTAGAGAGAGTGTGAGTGAGTGAAAGAGAGAAACATCAATTTGTGGTTCCATTTCTTTATATTTTCATTGTTTGATGCTTGTGTATAAGTCACTCTACGTGACTTACGTGGACACAATTGATTTATCGTGTTAGAAACAACAAAAAAAACAGAACATGCCCGGCCTGGGTTGCTCAGTAGTTGAGTGACAACCTATGAACCAGGAGGCCATGGTTCTGTTCCAGGAAAAGGCACATGGCCCATTGTGGGCTCAGTCCCCGTGTGTGGGGCCTGCAGGAGGCAGCCAACCAATGAGAGAAGCACAAACCAAGGCCCTGCCAGCTGTAGGAGATGCCCTCCTTCAGGCAGTGGCTGTTCCCAGGGGGTGGGGTGGCGCCAGGGCCAGAGAGCATCCGGAGTGGCCAAGTGAAGGGCAGCCAGGGGAGGGGTGGGCGTCGGCCACCTCCCCAATGAGGAAGTCCCGGAGTCTGCCTGTGTGTCCGTCTGTCCACCAGTTGTCCGGCGCCCACGTCCTTGCTTGTATAAAGCCGTCAGTGGGACTCCTCCCAGCCGCTGGCCCTATGTAGTGACTTTCTCAGGGGAAGCTTACCTGGTGCCTGGAAGGGGAGATCCCGGGACCCAAAGCCAGATGACCACGCACCTCCCATGCTACTGCCTCCCTCCCCGCTCCTTAATGCATCAGGAACCAAAGTGTAAACTGAGTCAGCAGCCCCCAAGCTCCCACCCTGCTGAGCGCTCTGGCAGATGGACAGGGGCCGTGTCCAAACCCTATCGCTCTCATCCCTGTCCCCAAGGGCTGCTCCCTGCCACCAAGAACTGCTGGAAATGGACAATGGGCGGGCGAGAGGGCAGAGTGCGTCCTGGGGCGAGCCTGGTTCGGGAACTGGACCTTCTGTTAGCACATGGTGGCTGCAGCTAACAGTGGGAGAGAGAGGCCGGTGTCAATGCTGTACTGGTTTACAGCATGTGCTTTATTTTATTTTATTGATTTTTACAGAAGGGAGAGGGATAGAGAGTTAGAAACATTGATGAAAACGAAACATCAATCAGCTGCCTCCTGTACACCTCCTACTGGGGATGTGCCTGCAACCAAGGTACACGCCCTTAACCGGAATCGAACCTGGGACCTTTCAGTCTGCAGGATGATGCTCTATTCACTAAGCCAAACCAGCTAGGGCCAGGTGTTCAATTTTTAATATATATTTATTGATTTCAGAGGGGAAGGGCGAGGGAGAGATAGAAACATCAATGAGAATCATTGACCAGCTGCCTCCTGCATGCCCCCCACTGGGGATCGAGCCCGCAACCTGGGCATGTGTCCTTGACAGAATCTAACCTGGGACCATTCAGTCCATGGGCCAACGCTCTTATCCACTGAGCCAAACTGGCTGGGCTCCCTGTGGGTTTTGAGGAGACACAACAGAGCAGGCACCAAGGAGTCGTGGTCCCAGTCACACAGACACAGGTGTGAGACTCGCTTCACAGCTTACTGTTCATTGACGAAGTAATTCACTTGACAAGACGAGGCTGATATCGGTGTTTCTCTACAGAGGGATCAGGCTTAAGAGTGAGGGTGGCAGGAGTGGGACTTTGCTAATTCTGTCTGCTTCTGACTCTCACTTCATTTTGTTATACGTCAGTGAATATGGGTATCCTCAGGCAGGCTGTGCAGAGCCTTTGTGGAAGGAGTAGCCAGTAGATTAAAAAGAAATATTTTAAGTTACAGCAAATTACAGGAGACAGGTGTGAAAATATAAAAACAGCAGCACCCAGGAAGAACAAGTATGGAATCCTGAGGAATTTAAGCGCTTACATTTAAGGGAAAGGAGAAAGAGATTAAAAAAACACACACATTTTTATTGATTTCAGTGAGGGAGGGAGAAACATCAATGAGAACCATTGACCGACTGCAGCCTGCACACCCCCCCCCCCCAGAAGTGGCGCCCACAACCTGGGCATGTGCCCTTGACCAGAATCGAACCCGGGACCCTTCAGTCTGCAGGCCGATGCTCTATCCACTGAGCATCCAGGGCAAGAGATTTTACTACAACTGGAAGATGTCCCCCCAAAAAAACACACCTGAAAAATGATCTTATTCCAGGAGCTTCCCTGGAGTGTCAGAGCAGGCCTATAATCACTGTGACAGAAGCAGTGTGCTGGAGACTATTTTTATATTTTGTTATTGTTGACAGAATAACAGATGTCTCCCATACACCCCTGTAGACCCTCCACCTGCCCCACCTTTACCCAC
Organism: Myotis pilosus; assembly: GCA_036010255.1. NCBI lineage: Eukaryota > Metazoa > Chordata > Mammalia > Chiroptera > Vespertilionidae > Myotis > Myotis pilosus. The sequence goes on from JASKON010000029.1 coordinate 14,004,205, forward strand.
ACCCTTATTCTAAGATGTCGAACTGTGGCATGCATCAGAACATATTTCCTCAGTGTGTTCATCAGATCCCACATATAAGCAAGATCAAGTGTCATTTGTTTTTAACTTCTTACTTCACTTACCATCATAATCTCCAGGTCTATCTATGCTGGTAAGAGATCTTTCTGTTTTACAGCCCCATCGTATTCCATTGTGTAAATACATCACAGCTTTTTAACCCACTCATCCACTGGTGGGCACTTGGGCTGCTTGCAGATCTTAACTATTGTAAATGCTGCTGCGATGAACACAGAGGTGCATACGTTCTTTCCTATGTTTCAGGATTCTTAGGAAGCATTCCCAGAAATAGGATTGCTGGGTCAAACAGCAGCTCCATTTTTAGTTTTTTTGAAGAAACTCCATCCTCTTTCCACATTGACTGCACCAAGTACCCTCTTGTCTGCCTCCTCACCAGCACTTGTTCTGCTGATTTATTCAAAGCAGCCAGTCTAGTAGGTGTGAGGTAATACTTCATTATATTGACCTGGACCACTTTTTCATGTACATACTAGGGCCCCAGCGCACAAATCTGTGCATCTTAAAAGGAACTGTGGGCCATGAGGCTGCGGTGGGCACAGGACCAGGTCTTAGCCCATTTTCCATGCCCCTGCCCAGCCCTTCCCGCTGCAGTCCCACTCGCGCCACCAGCCTTGCTCACACCTGCAGGTGGCACTGGCAGCAGTTGCAAGTGGGGCCACTGCCAGCTGCGGGTGCGAGCAGCAGCTGATGGGCCCAATCGCCCTTCAGGAGCAGGGGAAGATGGAGAAGCCCTCAGAGGCGATTGGGGCCAGCAGTAGCTGCAAGGGGGCCGTGGCGCGCAGCAGCAAAGAATTTTCAGTAACCACCAGAGGATCGCCCTGATGAGCATGACCAGCGCCCCATCTTGGTCTGGCACAACTACTCACCTGCTCCACCATCCTGCCGCAGCCAATGCTGCCATGTTCGGCAAGTGCCCCCTGGCAGTCAGCCCAAGTCATAGTGACCCGTTGTTTTGCCATTCGGTCCATTTGCATATTAGCTTTTTATTATATAGGATATTAGTCATCTGTACATCATCTTGGGATAAATGTCTATTTAGGTTCCTTGCCCATTTTTTTGAATTGGATTGTCTTCCTTTTGTTGAAGTGTAAGAGTTGTATCATTGCTGGGAGCAAGTGACCAGGGCTGTGAATCAACCCCCAATAGAGGAAGGCTTTTATAATTTCTGGGAAATGTTTTGACATTTTTCTACTCCTGTCATACATTGCTTTAGTATTTCTCATAATAAAAACAAATCCTCACCAGGTGATATTTTTTCCATTGGTTTTTAGAGTGGAGGGTAGGGAGGAGGGAAAAAAGAGAGGACCACCAGCATGAGACACAGGGATTGCTTCCCCCAAACGCCTCATTGGCGACTGGGGATGGAACCTGCAACCCAGGTACCTGCCCTTGACCTGGACTCAAACCTGCTACCTTTCTGGTGCATAGGGGGGTGCTCAAACCACTGTACCACACCGGCTTGCGCAACACAAAATTTTTTTTAAATTATGTACATTATTGTTTGAAAACATAATGGTATCACACATTTCATAGACTACAGTGATGTAGAGTGTAAACGTAATCACACATTTCATAGACTACAGTGATGTAGAGTGTAAACGTAATTTTTATGTGCATGGTGAACCATTAAACTTGTGTGACTGGCTTTATTACAGTTGTTTTGGAACCAAACACTGGTCTTCCCGGAACGCGTGTATGTCACACCAATGATGTCCTGAACTTGTACCCCTTTGTTTGCAATAAATATGTAGTTGGAGCCAAAGGCATTCGATCAAATCCTCCTTGATTCTAGCCACTCTGCTGCACAGGCAGAGCTTGGACTTTTGATTGCTTTAAGCACAGATGCTATGAAGTATCAGTCATTTTTGTGTTGTGAACATTGCATAGTGAGTTTAACTGTTACAAGGTTTTTCATCCAATATCATTTTTACCCATTGAAATTTTGTCTACTCTGCTGGCTGTCATTGAATATATTTGGTTGAAGTAATTGGTTGATGATTTTGGGCTAAATCAATTATTTTATGAGCTGTTGAGACATGTTGCATTCTATAAAACTTTATCAGGATGTTAGCACTTACTAAATAGAAATCACCTCTAAGTTTTCCTAACTTTATGTTTACCCAAAGTACATTTTAGACACAAAAAGAGAGGAGAGCATAATTCCCTGATTTTGGTTTCCCATATTAAAGATGTCTTTTCGCCCTTGCAGGTATTACTCAATGGTTAGAGCATGGGCCCACATACTGAATTATCTCAGGTTGATCCTAGTCAATGGCATGTACCTGGGTTGTAAGTTTAGTCCCTGGCACCTGATTGGAATATGTGTGGGGCATCCCATCCAATCTGTCTCTCTCACACTGATGTTTCTGTCTCTCACCTTCCCTTCCACTTTCTCTAAAATCCAACGGAAAAAGTACCCTCAGGTGAGGAGTAACGACAAAGAAAATGTAAGGCCTCGACTGTTTCACAAGGCAAAGCAATGAGCAAGAGGCACTTCCAAATCCATGAACTGGAAGCCGGTAAATTCCATCACAACTGTCACGTGAGACCAACACATCCCTGGAACTGGTAGTCATTTCTCTGTAAGCTTGAAGCAGAAGTCAGGACATTCACTGAAATCCATGTCCAAATTAGTCATAAAGCGAAAGCTGACCACTGAGGGCTTGGTTATTCCTAGATTTCTACAATATATGAAACCAGAGGTCAGCTTCCCAGAACACATTAGGCCATGACTGTTGCAAAAATTCTAAGGACATGCCAGTGGGAAAGGTTAAAGAACTTTAGCCACATAAGCCTAGGAAGAGCCCCAGCCAATCAGAGAGTGTAACATATTTACACAGGCTTCTCATAAATGAAACTTACAGGGAATCTATCCACTGTACATATTCAGACGTATGAGTCTCAATTCAGACAAATGAGTTCTGAAGGGATTTCCTCCAGGGCTTTTACACTGAACAGAAAATTGCGCGTCTCTAGCACTTCTAAGGCCTTTCCCTTACATGAACTCTCTGATGTTGAGAAAGTGTCGATTTTCGTATAAAAAGTTTCCCACATTCATTGCACTCATAAGGTCTTTCTCCAGTGTGACCTCTCCGGTGTTGACTGAATTGGGAACTATCCCTAAACAGTTTCCCACATTCACTGCATTCATAAGGCCTTTCACCAGTGTGAACTCGATGATGATAACGAAGTTTGGAACTACAGATAAAAGATTTCCCACATTCACTGCACTCATAAGGCCTTTCTCCTGTGTGAACTCTCTGATGATAACGAAGGGTGGAACCAGAGGCAAAAGATTTTCCACACTGACTGCATTTGTAAGGCTTTTTTCCTGTGTGAACTCTCTGGTGATAAGAAAGTGTGTCACTACTGGCAAAACATTTCCCACATTCACTACACTCATAAGGCCTTTCTCCTGTGTGAACTCTCTGGTGTCGAACAAGTATCGAGCTACTGGTAAAGGACTTCCCACATTCAATGCACTGATATGGCCTTTCTCCCCTGTGAAGTCTCCGATGATAGCCAAGACCGGAGGTAGAGGTAAAAGATTTACCACACTCGCCACACTTGTAAGACCTTTCTCTATTATGAATTTTCTGGTGTATTGAGAGGGAAGATTTGTGGCTAAAAGATTTCCCACATTCATTACACTCATAAGGTCTCTCTCCAGTGTGACCTCTCTGGTGTTTAGTGAATTGTGATCTATCCTTAAACGTTTTCCCACATTCACTGCACTCATATGGCCTCTCTCCAGTGTGAACTCTGTGATGATAACGGAGGCTCGAACTAAAAGTAAAAGATTTTCCACATTGACTGCATTTATAAGGCCTTTCTCCTGTGTGAACTCTCTGATGGTAATTGAGGGTGGAACTAGATGTAAATGATTTCCCACATTCACTACATTCATAAGGCCTTTTTCCCGCATGAGTTCTCAGATGATAGGAGAGGGTGGAGCTAGAAGTAAAGGATTTTCCACATTCAGTGCACACATAAGGTTTTTCTCCTGTGTGAACTCTCCGGTGTTGAATAAGTGTTGACTTATTGTTAAAAGATTTCCCACATTCACTACACTCATACGGTCTTTCTCCCGTGTGTACTCTCTGGTGTAAAATGAGGTTATTTCTTCGAATAAAGGATTTTCCACATTCATTACACTCATAAGGTCTTTCTCCTGAGTGAGTTTTCTGATGATACTGGAAGTCAGATCTGGAGATAAAAGTTTTCCCACATTCACTGCACTCATAAGGCCTTTCTCCCGTGTGAACACTCTGATGATAACGGAGGGCAGAGCTAGTAGTAAAAGATCTCCCACATTCACTGCACTCATAAGGCCTTTTCCCAAGGTGGCCTCGCTCATGATACTGAAGTGTGGAACTACAAGTAAAAGATTTGCCACAATTGCTGCAAACGTAAGGCTTTTCTCCTGTGTGAATCCTCTGGTGTCTAACAAGTGTCCACCTATTGTTAAAGGATTTCCCACACTCGCTGCAGTCATAAGGCCTTTCTCCAGTGTGAACTCTATGATGATATCGGAGGCTAGAACTAAAGGTAAAAGATTTCCCACATTCACCACACTCATAAGGCCTGTACCCTGAATGAACTCTAAGGTGTATAAGGAGGTTATTTCTTCGTGTAAAGGACTTCCCACATTCACTACATTCATAAGGCCTTTCTCCAGTGTGAACTCTCTGATGATAACGAAGAGCTGTACGGGTGATAAAAGATTTCCCACATTCACTGCACTCATGAGGCCTTTCTCCAGTGTGGACTCTCTGATGATAACGGAGGTCAGACCTAGAGATAAACGATTTCCCACAATCACTGCACCCATAAGGTCTTTCTCCTGTGTGAGAGCTCTGATGATAACTGAGGGCAGCGAGAGAGGTAAACGATTTTGCACAGTCCTTACACTTATAAGGTTTTTCTTGCGTTTGAACTTTCTGAAATTCAATGGACACTGAACTATGACTAAACGGTGGTGCACAATCACTGCACACGTAGCTGTTCTCGCCGTCGTGCTGTTCCTGGGTAGTAACGAGGACAGGCTTGTGGCTGAGGGATTTCCCACATTTGCTGCACGTGGACTGCCTCTGACTTGTATCCGGTTTTCGATGCTGACTGAGGGCTGAGCGTCCACGGAAGGTTTTCCGACCTTTGTCACGCACATAAATGCTTTCTTCAGTGTGGACTCGGCAGTGAGTAACAAATGAGGATTTGTACCTGAATATTTTTCCACATTCACTGCACACAAAACATTTTCTTGCAATATAGACATCTTGGTCCTGAACAAGCAGGCGTTTGGGGTTAAAGGCCTTTTTGCATTTCCCTGGATGGTCAAGACTTATTCTGCTCTGTGAAGATGCTTCCCACTGGGGGCCCTCCTTCGGCTCCTTCGCTTTATGAGAGGGCTGTGGCTGCTGATGTCCCAAGCTGGGCAGGAAGTCCCTCTCATTCTGCTCAGAGGTCAAGGTCTTCCCAGACAGGTGGGTGCTGCCGCTCGTCACGCATGAGGCCTTGTCCGCACGACTTCTGAAGGGCTCCCCTCCCACGTGCTGCTCCTTAAGCTGGTGACACTTTGCACTGAAATAAAATCGTTTTGCACACGCCCCACACCTCAGCAATTTCTGGCTGTGCTGTGTCCCCTGATGCTCGACCAAGTGGAAAATGTCTCTCAAGACGGGCCCACAACTCTCGCAGGGGTGTCTCTTCTGGGAAGACAAGGCTGCCTGGGGATTCTTCCCCTGCGACACTCCCACAGAAACCCTCTGTTCGCCGGGTGCTTCCACATCGTCGGCTCCACAGCAGCAACCTGAATGCAAAGAAATGCTTTTGAATTACATGTTGACTAAAGGGAGGGGAGGAACACATCTATATATGAAATGCTTTGCAAAAGAAGAAAATGCAGTGGAAGGACTGGCTGACTACTTTGTGCTCCTAGGCTTCTAGGGTCAGAAAATGGTGAAAACACACCAGGGGGAGGATATGGGTCTGACACAACAAAGGGGCACAGCATACAATGCATTTCCTATTGCCACCGATTCCTGCATATCCTCCTCTGCTGCTGAAGCAACGCTGGGGAGAAGCATGCATGAAAGAACATTACTATGCAAACATTAGCTGCTATCCAAGATCAATACAGAAACTTTCAATATCTCACAGCACATATGTGAGGGGCAGTGTTGACGAGCACTGAGGAAAGAGCGGTGAGCTAGCAGGTGAGATGGGAGTCCAGGGAGGGGGCACTATTCCTAGGCTAGAAACCACAGTAGACACGGGAAAGTGCCAAAGCTGCAAGAGGAAGAGGGGAAATGGTCTGGCTATTGGCAATGACACAAATCCTCTGGTTGAGCAAAGACAGGTTCATGGTATGATCTGAACAATGTCCTGACAGCACAATTTTCACAACAACCAGGCACTAGGACCACACCCTCTGTGACCCCACTTGGCCATGGCTGGACAGAGACGCATCCTGTGATACACACAGAAAGGACTCTTCCCCAAAAGTCCTAGCAGGGCAACTACATACAACATGGATGATACAAGACGAAAACAGAACATGTGAATGGAGAGCTCTGTTCCAGAGTAACTCAGCACACAACACACCTAGAAACACATCTGGTGAGTGATGTCAGCAATGTGGTCGAGGACACCAGCTTTTTGCACCAAGAACAAAAAACTAAGGCAGCTCTTTATGAACAAAATTTGCCCATAGAGTTCTCCAGGACACAATTAAGACACAACAGCAGCCCATGGAGCATAAAAAGGAGAATAAACACACAAAGAATAAACATCAGCATAGTGAAGACACCTGGAAAAGAAAGAGAAATAAGAAAGGGGGGAGCTGTGTGTATCAGCCAAAGGGCAAATGCCATTCCATTGCCACCGTCCAGCTCTGTGGAGGACGAGAAACCTTTTCCAGAAAGACCCTCAACAGCTCGCGCTACATCTGAGGACACCCAGTTTGCACAGCAGACTTGGCCGAGTGACCGCAGGCATGGATCCCAGCTGCCTTCTCCAGAGGCCCCACCTAATACCTGCCAGACCCCGGAGCCACAACTGTTCCTGAAATGCCAATATTAGATAACCTGACCCCATTGCTGTCACACAAATGCCCGGTTCATCGGGCACCAAAGCCGTGGGCAATATGGAGTAGCTGAGCCCTCAAACTAGCTCCTTGTGTGTGTCCCTGTGCTCTGCTCACAGGCTCGATCACTGATCAGTGTGGGACTGCATCTCACAGAGCAAAGTCAATGTCACTGGGGGCTGTTACAATCAGACACGAATTCCCCCATCACCACGAGGACACCCTGCACTCAGCACCTAAAGCAGGGGTCTTCAAAGTACGGCCCGCGGGCCACATGCAAATACAAATACTGTATTTGTTCCCGTTTTGTTTTTTTACTTCAAAATAAGATATGTGCAGTGTGCATAGGAATTTGTTCAGAGTTTTTTTTTTGAAACTATAGCCCGGCCCTCCAATGGTCTGAGGGACAGTGAACTGGCCCCCTGTTTAAAAAGTTTGAGGACCCCTGACCTAAAGGGAACAACTGAGCCAAAAACATTTCCCTTGAGAGAACAAAACCAGCTTGTCTACAGCCATCCTCTCCACAGGTGTGAGCACACAAAGCCTTAGCTACTGAGGAACCTGCAATTTCATTAACACTGACTTCAGGTTACACAGCTGCAGACATTACTCGGTTTGGCCTGGTTATAGTCAGAACTGCAACACCAACCAAGTCCGCACGGTGACACCCCAACACAGGTGAAGCTCTTCCCACCAAAACCGTTCCAGAACGTCGAAGTAATTCACCCTATGAAATGTACAGACATCAACACAAGGCTACAAAAACAAACATGCAAACATTTTTTTAAAAAGCAAGGAAACATGACACCCCACCAAACAAAGGAACACACAAATTTAACAATCACTCCAAAGAAATACACATCTGTGTATGGTCAGAAAAGGATTTCAAAATAAATAATTTAAGCAAGCCCAGGAAGCTAAAAATAAATAAAATAAAATAAAGGACACACAATTGCCCTGGCTGAGATAGCTCAGTTAGTTAGAGTGCAGTCCTAATCACAGGACGGTAACAGGTTTGATTATCAGTCAGGGCACATACCGATGTTGTGGGTTAGATCCCCAGACAGGGTGTGTACAAGAGGCAACAAATCAATGTCTCTCTCACATCAATGTTTCTCTCTCTCTCTCACCCCCCCTTCTCCTTCTCTAAAACCAATTTAAAAAATAAAAATTCAAATTAAAAAAAGACCAGAAAATGATATACAAACAAAATAAGATTTTTCATCAAATAAATAGAAAATATACAAGAGGAGAAAATGAAAATTATTGTGCTGAAAAATAAATGAAATGAAAAAGTGCTATAGAGAGCATCAATAGCTCACTTGATCAATCAAAACAATGATTCTGAAGATGAATGTTGGTCCTTTGATATTACACAGTCAAAACAAATTTAGAGGTGCCCGCGGGGGCGCCGCGCGGGGCGGAGGTGTCGGCGGCGGCAGATCGGGCTCGCTGCTTGGGGTGGGGGGTGGGGTGCAAAAAAAAAAAAAAAAAAACAAATTTAGAAAAAGAGAATAAAGAAATCGTACATGAATTATGGGTTGTCATGAAATAACAATATTCAAGTTATGGGAGTTCTAGAAAGAGAAGACAGAAAAAAGGGATAGAAAGCTTATTTAAATAATGGCCCTAGCTGATTTGGCTTAGTGGATAAAGGGTTGGCCTGCAGAATGAAGAGTCCTGGGTTCAATTAAAGTCCAGGGCATGTCCTTGGATGGGGCATGTGCATAAGACAACCAATCGATGTGTCTCTCTCACATTGATGTTTCTGTCTCTCCCCCTCCCCTTTCAACTCTCTCTAAAATTCAGTGGGAAAATATCCTCAAATGAGGATCAACAAAAACAAAAATTTTAAATAACGGAAACAAACTCAGAAAATCTGGAGATAGAAGCAGTCACCTAAGTGCATGAGGCTCATAAATCCAAAAACAGATTCAATTCAAAAAAGGCTGCACCAAGAAACATTAGAATAAAACTCAAAAAGAAATGACAAAGAGAATTCTGAAAGCTGCAAGGAAAAAGAAACTCATCTCATTAATTCCAGGGTGATAAAGGCAGGAGCGGTTTTCTTACCTGAAACACTGCACTCCCAGAGAGAGTGGGACAGTACGTCCTAAGTGCTGACAGGACAAAACTGCAAGCCCAGATACTCTGCTAGCAAAGGTGCCCTTGAGAAACGAAGGTGAGACATTTTGCCAGACAAACAAAAGCCAAGGGAGTTCATCAACACTTCCCGTCCTGTGAGAAATGCCACAGCAAGTAGTTCAAGCTAAAATGAAAGTATACTAGCTAATAACATAAATGTGTCAAATATACTGATAAAGTATACAGTTAAATTCAAAATACTCTCATTTGCTAATGGTTACGAAATATAAAAGATGTGAACTGGACATCAAAACTATGAGGAAGAGGGATGTAAAAGCATGGAGTTTTGGTCCTACCTAGTTTGGCTCAGTGGATAAAGCATCAATCTGAAGACTGAAGGGGTCCGGGTCGGATTCCCAGTCAAGGGCATGCACCTCAGTTGCAGGCTCTATCCCTGGTGCCAGCTGGGGAGCATGAGGTAGGCAACCCATCAATGTGTCTTTCTCAATTGGATGTTTCTCTTCCGGTCTCTCCCCCTCCCTTCCACTCTCTCTAAAAATCAATGGGAAATAATATCCTCAGGTGAGGATTAACAACAACAAAATGTAGAGTTTTACTTTGCAACTGAAGTTGGTACCTTAAAGTAGAATGTTTTAATTATAAGATTTTATATAAGCCTATAGTAATCACAAAGCAAAATGCAATAGTAGATACGCAAAAGACAGAGGAATAAAAACATACCACTTCGCTAGCTGGTTGGGTCTGTAGGTAAGAGCACTGGCATGCGGACTAAAGTGTCCTAGGTTTGATTCAGATCAAGGACATGTGCCTGGGTTGTGGGCTTGATGCCCAGTAGGGTGTGCAGGAGGCAGCTGACGGATTCTCTCTCATCATTGATGCTTCTATCCCTCTTTCCCTCTCAGAAATCAATAAAAAATATTTATAAAAAAATACTATCTATATCTCTATCTATATATACAAACATATAGATTAAATATATAGAGAGAGAAAGAGGGAGAGAGATGGAATTTTAAAAATTTCCAAATTTGTTTTAGGTGACCAGCAATAACCTGACGCCAAAGCCAGATAATGACACTATAAGAAAAGACTATTACAGCCTCACATCTCTGATGAATATAAGAACAACAAACCCTCAAAAAATTAGTAGCAAATTCACCAACATATAAAAAAAAATCATAAACTGTAATTACATGGGATTTATCCCTTGAGTGCAAGAATGGTTCATCATGAACAAAATCAATAAATGTGCTTTAGCCCAACTGGTTTGGCTCAGTGGATAGAGCGTCAGCCTGTGGACTGAAGGGTCCCAGGTTCGATTCCAGGCAAGGGCATGTACCTTGGTTGCGGGCACATCCCCAGTAGGGAGTGTGCAGGAGGCAGCTGATTGATGTTTCTCTCTCATCGATATTTCTAACTCTCTATCCCTCTCCCTTCCTCTCTGTGAAAAAATAAAATATATTTAAAAATAAATAAATAAATAAATGTGCTTTAGCACATTAACAGAAGGCAAAAAAAATCTTATCATCACAATATATGCAAAAAAGCATTTAACAAAATTCATAATTCTTTCATGATAAAAACCTCACAAAATATTAGATGTAGAGGCCTGGGTTGGGTACTCAATTGGTTAGAATGTTGGCCTAATACACCAAGATTGCAGGTTTGAACTCCAATCAGGACACATAAAGAAGGAATAAGAGATGCATAAATAAGTGGAACAATAAACTGAAGTTTCCCCATCTCTCTTTCTCACTCTCCATTCCTCTCTTCCTTTCTAACTAAAAAGATGAATCACCCTGGCCCGTGTTGTTAAGTGATTAGAGCCTTGGCCCTTGGAAGAAGGGGTCACAGGCTCCTTTCCTGGTCAAGGTAACAAGCCTAGGCTGTGGGTCCATAGGCCACCAGTGCAGGAGGTAACCGGGTCAACGCGTCTCTCTCACATCGATGTTTCTCTCTCCTTTCTTCTTCCTTCTCTTTCACTCTCTTTAAAAATCAATGGAGAAAGTATCCCTGAATGAAATTTAAAAACATTTACAATTACCCAGTCAGTGTCGCTCAGTGGTTGGGCATCAACCTAGGAATCAGGAGGTCACAGTTCGATTCCCAGTGAAGGCACATGCACAGGTAACAACAGGCTTAGTCCCCAGTAGGGGGGCATGTAAGAAGCAGTTGAACAATGATTCTCTCTCATCACTGATATTTCTTTTTTTTATTTTTCGAATTAAAGAGTCACATTTATTGCAATCCGGGACTATGAGGGGCCATTCCCAAATCTCATAGCGATAAGGTGGTGGCAAAACCAGACTTATATAGGCAAAGATCACAAAGGTATTGATTACATCTCAAGGTTTGGAATGAGGAACCTGGTTTGCAAAAAAGGAGTTTACAGAAGCAGAATTAAGCATGTTAATTACAGTTTTGGGTCTGGGGTCACTGAATTGACAGAAACGCCTTATCTAGAGCCCTCGGGTCTGGGGACCACTGGATTGCCAGGAACTCATCATCGAGCCATCGAGGCAATTTAGAGCAATTGTGCTGGTCCTGGGACCACTGAGTCAACTGGAACGCATTATCTGTGGCCACTAATCATCACTGATATTTCTATCTCTCTCTCCTCTCCCTTGCTCTCTGAAATAAAACACACACACATATAAAGGGAGTAAAACTGCCTGTGTTTGCAGATGACATTATCTCATATAAAGGACATCCTAAAAACTCCACCAAAACACCTCCAGCAGGAATAAACAAGCCCAATAAATTTGCAGCATTCCAAATCCACATACAAGTCAGTTGCATCTATACACTAACAATAAAATATCTGAATAAGGAATTTAGAAATCAATCTCACTTATAATACCATTACAACAATAAAATATTTAGCAATAAAGTTAATAAAGAAGGTCAAAGATCTGGACAATGAATACCATAAGACAACTCATGAAAAGAACTGAAGACTCAAATTAATGAAAAGACATCCTGTGTTCTTGGATAGGAAGAATTATTATTGTTAAAATATCTCTACTAACCAAAGCAACATGATTCCATGCATTCTCTACCAAAATCCAATGGAATTTTTACCAGAAATAGAAAACAAATCCTAAAATTCAAACTACAGATGATTTCTAACCGTCAAAGCAATTTTGATAAACAAGATCATCACTAGAGTTACAGGCATGAAACTTCATGATTTAAACCATATTACAAAACAAATTAATCAAAACTAACACAAACAGGCACACAGGTCTAAGAACAGAATATATCCAGCCCAGAAAGAAACCCACATACGTGGTGGTCAAGTACTCTTTGACAAGAACCAAACACACAAAATGGGGGGGAAAGTCTCTTCACTAAACAGTGTTGAACTCTGGCCAGGTCGGTCAGTTGGTTAGAACAGTGTTCAGATACGCCAAGGTTGTGGGTTCAATCCTTGGTCAGGGCACATTTAAGAAACAAACAATGAATGTGTAAATAAGTGGAAGAGCAAATCAATGTTTCTCTCTCTCATTCACTCCCTCTCTCTCTCACTTGCTCTGTCTCTAAACATAAACCAATGAAAAACAATGTTGAGAAAACGGGATATGCACCTGCAAGAAAGAAACTGGGGCCCGACCTTACACCGTTCACAAAAATTAATTCAAATGCATTAAAACTTAAATGTGACATATGAAAATTTAAAACTCCTTGGGGAAAGAGAGGTCCTTGACATTGGTTTTGGCAATGATGTTCTTGGATGTCACCAGCAGACAACAAAGACAAAAATGCAGGAGCTGAGCTACATCAAAGTAGAAGGCATCTGCACAGCAAAGAAAGCAGTCATCAGAATTGAAAAGTGAGAAAATAGCCGAAACCGGTTTGGCTCAGTGGATAGAGCGTCGGCCTGCAGACTGAAGGGTCCTGGGTTCGATTCCAGTCAGGGGCATGTACCTGGGTTGCGGGCACGTCTCCAGTAGGAGATGTGCAGGAGGCAGCTGGTCGATGTTTCTCTCTCATCGATGTTTCTGACTCTCTATCTCTCTCCCTTCCTCTCTGTAAAAAAATCAATAAAATATATTAAAAAAAAAAAAAAAAAAAGAAAAGTGAGAAATTATGTGTAAAGCCTGTCTCATGAGGGAGCGCCAAAATATACAAGGTGTTCATACAACTTAATAGCAACAAACAATCCAATTAAAATATGGGCAGCCCTGGCCGGTGTGGCTCAGTATTTAGAGCGTCAGCCCTAGCACAGAAGGGTCTTGGGGAGCATATTGGAGACAATCAGTCTATGTGAGACCTCACATTGATGTTTCCTTCTCTCCCTCCCCTTCTCCCACTCTTCTACTCTATCTGAAGAGCAATGGAAAAAATATCCTTAGGTGACAATTAACAAAACAAAAAAAGGGTAGGAAGCTTCCTTTATAAGATGAGTAAGTTCTAAGGATGTACTTAAGAGCATTAACTACAGTTAATAATGTAATATAATTGAAATTTATTGAGAGTAGATCTTAAGCATTCACAGCATAAAAATATCAGGTAACTTCAAATGGGGATAGATGTTTAATTAACTTTACTGTGGTCGTTATCCTATATAATAAAGAGGTAATATGCAAATTGCCCATTGCAACCTTGTACAAGATGGCTGGTAGGGGAGGGCAGTTGTGGGCATTCAGGCCAATAGACGAGTGCAGTTAGGAACGACCAGGCTGGCAGGGGAGGGCAATTAGGGGCGACCAGGCCAACAGGGGAGGGCAATCGGGCCGGCAGAGGAGCAGGTAGGTGTCGATCAGGCTGGAAGGGGAGTGGTTAGGGGTGATCAGGCTCAGAGGCAGAAGCAGTTAGGGACAATCAGGCAGCCAGGTGAGAGCTTGAGAGCCAGCAGTCCTGGATTGTGAGAGGGATGTCCAACTGCCGGTTTAGGCCCGATCCCTATAGTGGGATCGTGGGATCGGGCCTAAACCGGCAGTCGGACAGCCCCCAAGTGGTCCCAGATAGGGGAGGCTTGGATGAGGGACACCCCCCTGCACCCCCCCCCCCCACTTCCAGTGCACAAACTTTGTGCACCGGGCCTCTAGTATTTATATATCAGTCCACTGTACACTTTAATGTATACAAGTCTGTATTGCAGCCAGGTTAGGAAACAAAAAAGGAAAACAGATCTAAACACTACACACTTCAGGAGAGTCTTAAAGCAAAGCCCAGGCTTCCGGTAAATAGTTACCCAGACAACACCTGCAAGTCCTGCACAGGTGGGCAGGAGGAAATGATGCTACAGAGGGATCGAACCCTGGGAGACAGAAGTCGTGTGGATCTGGACATATTCACCCAGACACCGAGAGGCGAATCCGTGAAGCTCAATGCAGTACCCCTTACTGACCCTGAGTCCCTTCCCCAAAGGGTTCGCTATGGGGACTGCAGGGGGGAGCAGAGGGCCGTGCACACCCACCAGCCCCAGCAACTCAGCAACGGCCCAGAACACTGGGGAGGCAGCGTGCTGGGGTCCAGGCCTGAGGACTGAGGGAGGGGAGGAAGGGAGGGGACGGGGGGGGGGGGAGGGAGGCGAGTCCAGTCCAGGTCCCTGGTGAGGCTCTGAGTCTTACCCAGAGAGGAGACAAGTGCAAAGTTCTCCAGCATCACATGCAGATACAGGCGTCTCTGGGCCTCGTCCACCAGCCTCCATTCCTCCCGGGAGAAATGCACGGCCACATCCTCCAGGGTCACGCCGGCCTGGAATGACGGGGACAGAGGGAACCGTGACCATCCTGTGCCTGAGGACCCACAGTCCCCCCCGCCATCCATCTGCCCCTCCCTCCTGCTCCTCCCCAGCTCCCACCTCAGGGGAACCCCACAGGTGGGCACAGGGGCCGGGGCGCCCACCCAACCCTCAGGGTCCCCTTAGGCAGGAGGCTCTGCCCTCAGCAGCGCCAGGCAGGAGGGCACAGAGATGGACCCCAGTCCTGTTCCTGGCGGGCAGGGCGCCCATCATGCCATGCCTTCCCCTCAGGGTCTCCAGATGGTGACGAGGCCCCGCCAAGCCTCGGCTCAGGGTTCACCTGTCGGCCCCCAATGCTCCCCCCGGAACCCTGACTCCCACTTCCCCCCAATGCGCACAGCCCTCTGCGGACTGTACCCCCTCAACCTCCAGGCCCCAGGGGCACCCACAGCCACGCACTCGGGGAGACGCCACTGGGAAGGCCTCTTCTGGGCATCTGGCCTCCACCCGCCCCCACTGGGGCTACCCTGAAGCTCAGGGGCCGTGACCCCCCCCCCACTCCTGTGTGGTCCTCCCTGCATTCACCCCAGGCCCGAGGGCACCACGCCTGGCACAGGGACATCGGAAAGGACCACATACCTTCTATTACATTTGCTGACCCCTTTGGCATGGCAGAACCTCACCTATTTTATTAGCTTTCATGAGCCAGAACAATGACATAGCCAGGAATTATATTTTGCTTTCTTAGTCAAAACACTATCACACTTGTCACCTTTGTCAAGGGCATAATATGTCATTCATATACCAACGGCATTTTAAAAAATTACCCCATTAAATAAATAAACCAAGTAGACTGGCTTGTGCCAAATTTAGATTGACTCGCCCTAACCGGTGTGGCTCAGCGGATAGAGCCTCGGCCTGCGGACTGAAGGGTCCCAGGTTCGATTCCGGTCAAGGGCATGTGCCTGGGTTGCGGGCTCATCCCCAGTAGGATGTGCAGGAGGCAGCTGATCGATACTTCTCTCTCATCGATGTT
The DNA here is from genome assembly GCA_036010255.1 of Myotis pilosus. Taxonomy (NCBI): domain Eukaryota; kingdom Metazoa; phylum Chordata; class Mammalia; order Chiroptera; family Vespertilionidae; genus Myotis; species Myotis pilosus. The sequence continues at coordinate 14,020,195 of JASKON010000029.1, forward strand.
TCTAACTCTGTATCCCTCTCCCTTCCTCTCTGTAAAAAATCAATAAAATATATTTTAAAAAATTTAGATGGACTGGCAGTGTGCATATTATTAAAAGCTTTGTAATTTGTGGATTTCATTTAACTATATATTTTTCAAGTTATCTTAAGATGTTCATAAGCTTAACTTTAATTAAAGATTTGTTTTTGTGAAACCACAGTGATGGACAACAATGGCAAAGCATACGAGGGCTATGGCATCCTATTTGGGTAATAAAATCCAGTTCCTAAAATTAAAAAAAAAAAAAGGCCGCATCGGCGTCAGGTCTCACCCACCAGGAACCGGAAACTCCCGCGCCCCCAGCGCGCACCCCCACATTCTGGGGGCTGCACGCGGGAGCGGGAGGCGGGAGCTGCATCTCGGCTCCGGGATCCTCCGCCTCCAGCACCGTCCGGGCCGCGTATCCTCCCAGAGCCTCAGTCGCCCGCCCGACCGGCCGCCCGACCGGGAGTCACGTGACCCCCCCGCCTGCCCCTTCCCTTCGGGGCCTGCGCTTCCTCCCCGACCGGCTGCACCGCCGCCGGGACCTGCCTCCCGCCTGCACGGGGGCGCCGGGGCTGCGGGGTCCGGAGGGGGAGGGGGACGCGCTCACCTCAGCCGGGCGCCTCCGCGCGGCCGCCGCCATCGGACCCTGCGGACAGGGTGTGCGGGACGGCGGGCGAGGGGGCACCACGTCCGCCCTGAGCGGGTCCCTCGCGGGGTCGCCGAGCCGCGCCCACGCGTGTTGCGGCGGCGGGAACCGCGGCTCCTTGGAGCCGTCTCCGTTTCGTCGCCTGAAAATACACACACAGGCCCCCAAAGACAGCAAAGACTCCGAAAAGCGGCAAATATGGCCGCGAGGAGAACGACGCCGGAAGTCCCGCCCTAATTCCCGGAAATGCCCTTACCCCGATCCGTCACTGGCTCGATTCAGCGCACGTTCTTCTGGGTAATGTAGTTCCTAGCGCTCCAAAGGCCACAGATTTCTCCCTGGAGAGCAACTAGGACTTTTTTGTTGTTGATTTTATTTTTTATTTCAATTTTTTCAAATATATTTCTTTATTGGTTTCAGAGAGGAAGGGAGAAGGAGAGATAGAAACATCAATGATGAGAGAGAATCATGGATCGGCTGCCTCCTGCACATCCCCCCACTGGGGATCAGAGCCTGCAACCCAGCCATGTGCCCTTGGCGGAATCGAACCCGGGACCCTTCAGTCCATAGGCTGACGCTCTATCCACTGAGCCAAACCAACTAGGGCACAACAGGCTATATATTTAATATGTTTTTTTATTTATTTTGAATATGTTTTTAAAATTGAATTTAGAGAGAGGGAGTGTGAGAGAAACATCCATGAGAGAGAAACACTCTGCACACCCTCTACTGGTGGATCCGGCTGGGCATGTGCCAGGACCCAAATGGAACTGGGGACCCCTTGATGCATGAGAGGCTGCTCAGACACTGAGCCACACCAGCTGGACACAACAGGCTGTTTTTCAACAGAAAGCCAGAGGCCCAAATGGCATCACTTATGCTGAAAGCCCATGATCCCACCTAGTTTAATATGTGATAGAATGCAGTTTCCCCCTCTCCCAGGATCAATCTTAATCATCCAGTGTTAAACAGTCCACTAAAGCACCAGGAATGTGAAGTGTCTCATAATCCCTTTCCATCCCCCATAGGTAAGAGAGGCAATCTTATGATAAAAATTCTTCCAGGTGGGCCCTACCTGGTCTGGCTCAATGGGTAGAGCATCGGCCTGCGGACTGAAGGGTCCCAGGTTTGATTCCGGCCAACGGCCCATGCCTGGGTTGCGGGCTTGATCCCCAGTAAGGTATGTGCAGGAAGCAGCCAATCAATGATTCTCTCTCATTATTGATGTTTCTATCTCTCTCTCCCTCTCCCTTCTTCTCTAAAATCAATAAAATATATTTAAAAAAAAATTCTTCCAGGTCTTTTTTCCCGAAAGAAAAGGTGTCCCCTCTCAAAAATACTCTGATTTTTAGTTTCACTAATTGCTTTGCTCCTGGAAAACCTTTTAAATAAGACCCCTGTCTTGCCCTACGTGAAGGTGATGGCCTGCAATAAGGCACTCTCTTAACTTCCTAGTCCCCACCTTTCCCATTTCTACCAATAAAAATGTCCCATTTTTACAACTCTGAATATACCCTTCAATTTGCTAGTGGGGTGCTGCCCATTTATCAATCACTTGAAGCCAATTAGATCTTTAAATTTACTCCGTTGGATTTTATTTTTTAACACAATCATGGCCGGGTAAACTCATTGAGTGTCATCTGATATGCCAAAATTGTGGATCATACAAACACCAATCAACGAATCCACATATAAATTGAACAAGTTGATGTTCCTCTCTTTCTCTCCCTGACACTCTATCTAAAGTCAGTAAGTAAAAATTTTACTTGAGCTGGGTCCCTCAGTGGGTTAGAGTACCATCCCCATATGCCAAGGTTGTGGGTTGGATCTCTGGTCAGGGCACATAAAAGAATCTACTAATGAATGCATCAGTGCCAAGCCCTGGCTGAGTGCTCACTTGGTTGGAGCATCCTCCTGTACAACAAATGTTTTCGGGTTCAATTCCCAGTCAGGGCACATACCTGGGTTGCAAGTTTGATCTCGTGTTGGGGCACATAGGGGAGTCAATGGATCAATGTTTCTTCCTTCCTCTCTCTAAAAACCAATAAACATATCCTTGGATAAAGATTTAAAAAAGTGAAACAGCAACAACTAAAAATGAACGTTTCTTTCTCTCCTTCCCTCTCTCTCTCAAGTCAATCAATAAAAATTTAGAAATAATAAATAAGAATTTAAAAGGCAAAATAAAAATAGAGATTCCTATGACGCCCTCTTCAGGTTAAATTAAGTTGCTAGAGCTGTTGGCAAACCCACACCAGTTGTTCCTAGAGATTTGACCTCGGGTCAGCAAAATGTTTTTGTTTTGTTTTTATTGATTTCAGAGAGGAAGGGAGAGGGAAAGATGGAAACATAAGAGAATCATTGATTGGCTGCCACTGCACACCCCTACTGGGGATCCAGCAGCCAGACATGTGCCCTTGACTGGAATCCAACCCTGTACCCTTCAGTCTGCAGGCCAATGCTCTATCCACTGAGCCAAACTGACCAGGGTTTACTGTTGTTTTTAAAAAAAGATATAACAAACAAATACATGAAAATAGCCAAAACTGATAGCCAATTAGGCTGAACATGTGATCACACATTTTACCCAACATACAGATATATAGCAAATACACATCTGAAAAAAAGGCTCCCCATAAGTCTGTTGGGAAATGCAATCAAGTCACAGTGTGGAGCACAACAAAGTTATAAAAAAGGTTGAAATAAAGAATGATTGACCAAACCAAATATTCTCTAGGATGTAGACCAGTGATGGCAAACCTTTTGAGCTCGGCGTGTCAGCATTTGGAAAAACCCTAACTTAACTCTGGTGCCGTGTCACATATAGAAATTTTTTGATATTTTCAACCATAGTAAAAAATAAGCTCTATATTTTTGATATTTATTTTATATATTTAAATGCCATTTAACAAAGAAAAATCAACCAAAAAAATGAGTTCGCGTGTCACCTCTGACACACGTGTCATAGGCTCGCCATCACTCATGTAGAGGAACTGACTCCCTCATATATTGCTGGAAGAATGCAAAAAGTATGATCAGTTTATACCACAACTTGCTAATACTGTTAAGTTAAATATTCATAGGACTCAGACTATTCACTGAGTTATTGACAAAAGTAAACAAAAACATATCTATATGATACACATACACTTGTACCAGCTTTATTTTTAAAAATCTATTTATTTTAAAATAAAATAAAAATCTATTTATTTTAGAGACAGACAGTAATAGAGACAGAAACATACATTTGTTTTTTCAATGTTTATGCATTTATTGGGTGATTCCCCAATGTGCCCTGGAAGGGGATTGAACCCGCAACCTTGACAGATCAGGAGAGCACTCTAACAAACAAAGCTACGCAGCCAGGGCCCAGGTTTATTTTCTTTTTTTTTTTTTTTTTTTTTTTTATTAAATCTTTATTGTTCAGATTATTCCATTTGTTCCTTTTCTTTCCCCCCCCCATAACGCCCCTCCTCCCAGTTCCCGTGCCACCCTCCGCCCTCACTCCCCACCCACTGTCCTCATCCATAGGTGCACGATTTTTGTCCAGTCTCTTTCCGCATCTCCCACACCCCTTTCCCCACCAAGAATAGTCAGTCCATTCCCTTTCTATGTCCCTGATTCTATTATGATCACCAGATTATTTATTCACTTGATTCTTAGATTCACTTGTTGATAGATGCATGTTTGTTGTTCATAATTTGTATCTTTACCTTTTTCTTCTTCTTCCTCTTCTTAAAGGATACCTTTCAGCATTTCATATAATACTGGTTTGGTGGTGATGAACTCCTTTAGCTTTTCCTTATCTGTGAAGCTCTTTATCTGACCTTCAGTTCTGAATGATAGCTTTGCTGGATAAAGTAATCTTGGTTGTAGGTTCTTGGTATTCATCACTTTGAATATTTCTTGCCATTCCCTTCTGGCCTGCAAAGTTTCTGTTGAGAAATCAGCTGACAGTCGTATGGGGACTCCCTTGTAGGTAACTGAGTTTATTTCTCTTGCTGCTTTTAAGAGCCTCTCTTTGTCTTTTGCTCTTGGCATTTTAATTATGATGTGTCTTGGTGTGGTCCTCTTTGGATTCCTTTTGGTTGGGGTTCTCTGCGCTTCCTGGACCTGTAAGTCTATTTCTTTCACCAGGTGGGGGAAGTTTTCTGTCATTATTTCTTCAAATATGTTTTCAATATCTTGCTCTCTGTCATCTTCTGGCACCCCTATAATTCTGATGTTGGTACGCTTGAAGCTGTCCCAGAGGCTCCTTACACTATCTTCGTATTTTTGGATTCTTTTTTCATTTTGCTTTTCCAGTTGGGTGTTTTGCCTCTTCGCATCTCGAATCTTTGACTTGATTCTTATGCTCCTCTGGTCTGCTGTTGGGTGTCTGTATAATATTCTTTATTTCAGTCAGTGTATGCTTAATTTCTAGTTGGTTCTTTATCACAACATCGAGGGTCTCATTAGATTTCTTGAGGATCTCACAACATTTATGGGCGGTCTCACCAGTCTTTTCGAAGGCCTTACTAAGTTTATCGGCAGCTTCTAGACAGTTCTTGAGAGACCTTAAAAGTGTGGTTTTGAGCTCTATATCTTCCATTTCTGACATTTCAGTCCTGTTTCTTTGTCTCCGCATTTTTTTATCTTTCCTTGGTGCACCCCCTAGTGGTATTTGTTCAAAGTCTTGTTGCAGTTGAGCCTTGATTGATGTCGGCAATACCGGGGGTGATTTGACCTCCAGGCTAACTGGCTATGAGAGTCAGCTGTGTCTGCAGTGGGAGAGCTTCTGTGCTGGATCTCTAGGGCGGTGCTAATCTAGCCTTTGCCTGCGGCTATCCGGCAAATGGCTCTGCGCTGGGCTTGGGCGGGGCGGGTCCCTGGGGATCTACAGGACGGGCAGAGCGAGCAGTTATGGCTGCTTTCAGTTCCGTCCCTTGGTGCTCTGCCTCTCTGAGTCCTAGCAACTGCTGCAAACCTCAGAGAGAAAGCTGCCTTTGGGTTCCGACCGAAGCCAGACAGTCTCGCTTCTCCCGGTTGAGTCTGGGCCCCTAGAGACTCGCCGGATCTGGAGCTCAGAGTCTGAAACTCCCTCCCGATTGTCAACAACCGCGCCCTCGGCCGCCAGCCCGCTCCGCGCGCACACGCACCTGAGTATTTCACGTCAGCACTGCGCCTCCTCTGAGTCTGGGTATGATATTCTCTTTACTCCTAGTTGTAGAATTCCCACTCAGCCAGCCTCCCTGTGGTTCTGGATGATGTCCGTTCTGTCTTTTAGGTATAATTTGAATTGGTTGTTCAAGGCAGCAATCTCTGGCGTTAACCTATGCCGCCATCTTGGTTTCTCTCGGTTTATTTTCAATAGTCAAAAAGTAGAAATAACCCAGTGTGCATGTACAAAATGAATGGATAAACTAATGGTTTTACATATTTGAAGGTAATAGACTCAAAGATAATATTTCTCTGGGAAAGAAATGATGAGGTACTAATACATCATTAAATACATCTTCAACTATTTATGCAACAGAACTGAAGGCAGAAAATCTACTTTTATTGCCATCATATAAATTCTATGAAATGCAAAGTCAGCTATTATAATGAAAAGTAAATTAATGACAAGGAGAGAGTATAAAAGGACATGAAGTAAATAGTAACACATATGGTTAGTATTATGACTATGGTGATGGTTTTAGCTTAACACATGTCAAAATTCATCAGATACTATACTTAAAATGTCATTTACCACATGTATATTATACCATACTAATAAAGATTTTTAAAAATGTCTCAAGATTAAAAAAATTATCTTCAACTCTTTAAAAATACAGTTTGCAACTCTATATTCAATCCACGTCCTCATAGCCCCTGGGGGTCAGTCTTTCTTAGTGACAAGTATATCAAACAATGGACTTCCACTGAAATCAGCAGGAATGCCGGCTGGGTAACAAATGTCATATCCCTGGAATGTAACCCCTTTTCTTTATCTTTGATTTCCTGCCTGGGCATCAATGGTCTTGAGGTGAACATCTGAGACCCTATAGAAATTCACACATACAAAAAAATTTTTAAGTGTTGGCATTTTATTTTTTAAATATATCTTTATTGATTTCAGAGAGGCAGAGAGAAGGGATAGAAACATCAATGATTAGAGAATCATTGATTGGTGGCCTTCCACATGCCCCGTACTGGGGATCGAGCTTGCAACCTGGGCATGTGCTCTGACCAGGAATCAAACCATGACCTCCTGGTTCATAGATCGACACTCAACCACTGAGCCATGCCAGCCGGTCCACAAATTTTTTTGTAAGAAATAGAGATAGAAACATCAATGAGAATCAACCCTAGCCTGTTAGCTCAGTGGGTAGCACATCAGCCTGTGGACCAAAGGTTCCTGCGTTCAATTCTGGTGAAGGGCATGTACTTTGGTTGCAGGCTACTTCCCGATGGTCAGGTCCCATGCAGAAGGCAACCAGTAGATGTGTTTCTCTCACATCAATATTTCTCTGTCTTTCCCTCTCTGTAAAAAAGATTAATGGAAAAAATATCCTTGGATGAGGATTAACAACAGAAAAATAAAATGATGAGAATTACGGATTGGCTGCCTCCTGCACATGCCCTACTGGGGATCTAGCTCACAAGCGAGGCATGTGCCCTGACCAGGAATCAAACTGTGACCTCCTGGTTCATAGATCAATGCTCAACCACTGAGCAATACTGTCCAGGCCTAAAAATCTTCTGATGATCTTTGATGAAATGATGTAAGTCACAGAAGATAAACATGCCCGGAGACCCTCAGATTTGTGTACACACTGATACATTCTTTTTCGCAGAAACACTTCTGGATGCACATTTAGAAGAGGCACATTCCATCAAGTTGGATGCAGTCTCCAACAGTACCAATTGGGCCAGTGATTCTGTAGCAATCATGGCTTTCCCCTCACCCCTACGTCCCCACAACCAGTTGCCATCAACCATGTAAGTGTAGACATACGGGCACATGGCTCTTCATAAGAACTTGGAAAATAATTCCCTTCGAAACTGTTGGCATACCTTGTGAACAAGGTATAAATTAATGCTGCTCCCAGAAGCACTTGCGGTTGCAACACCTGACCCTCCTTAGGGTGATTTCTGAGGCTCCTAAAGTTCACAGCATTTAGGCTTCACATGACCAGAAAGCCCTGCAACCTTTCCTCAAAAGATGTGAACAGTAATGCAAATTTGGCAAAAACCTGGTGAGCTAGTTTCTGTCCCCAGGCCATCCTGTGATACAGAGAAATGTTGAGGCCCCTCCAATAAAAACTTGTTTGTAGAACTCAAATTTGCTTGTAAGTTACGCCACACATTAACTCGGATACCCAAGATTGAAGAGTCCTTAAAACAGTAAGATACTCATTATTTTACAAACCAAAGGATGACGGACCTGGTACTTCTTGCATTGGTGACTTGGAAATTGGAAATATTCGTCACAGGTATCCAAGTAAAGCAGGTCCCTGAAAAAGTCCTTCTCAAGCTGCCAGTTGAATTCAGATGACGTTCTCTGGGTTATCACCGAGTCAGGTACATTCCCCAACTATTCAGAGTGAACAGAATGCAGATTCCCTAAGTACTCGGGCTATTTCTAATTTCCTTCAACAAACCAAGAAACAGAGTAAGCTGCCCTGAGCACATTAGCTGGTGACTGATACAAACTGTGGGAATCTTCTAGATGTTATCGGTGAAACAGCTTCGACCAGAGATATCTGTAGTGACATAAATCTGGCAAGAGATGTGTGTAGATGATCAGAAAGTGCAACGTAGACACATATGCTTCCCACATAACTAAAACTTATGGGGAACCTCGCTACTGTTGAAGTTTTATGCCTGAAATTAAATTCAGACAAATGGAACCTCAGTGTTTCCTCCAGTGTTACTTACACTGAAAACAAAAAACACAAGCAAACAAACAAAACCACCTTAGAAGGCCTACACATCTAAGGCCTTCCCCCAGTGTGAACTCTCATGTGCTGAGCGAGGTTAGATTTTCGGCTAAAAGATTTGCCACATGCAATGCAATCAAAAGGCCGTTCTCCCGTGTGAACTCTCTGATGATATTGGAGGGTGGAACGAGAAGTAAAAGATTTCCCACATTCACTGCATTCGTAAGGCCTTTCTCCTGTGTGAGCTCTCTGGTGAATAATGAGGTGAATTCTTTGGGTAAAGGATTTCCCACATTGACTGCACTCATGAGGCTTTTCTCCTGTGTGAACTCTACGGTGTCGAATGAGTATGGAGCTATTTGTAAAACTCTTCTCACATTCACTGCACTTGTAAGGCCTTTCTCCTGTGTGAACTCTCTGATGATATCCAAGGGCAGAGACAGAAGTAAAAGACTTCCTACATTCACTACACTCATAAGGCCTTTCTCCAGTGTGAATTCTCCTGTGTTTAGAGAGGTACGAATTCTGGCTAAAGGTTCTCCCACAATCAGTACATTCATAAGGTTTTTCTCCCGTGTGAACCCTCTGGTGTTGATTCAACTGGGAACTATCCCTGAAAGATTTCCCACATTCATTGCAGTCAAAAGGCCTTTCTCCTGTGTGAACCCTCTGATGGCAACGGAGGGCGGAGCTAGAGATAAATGACTTCTCACATTCGCTACACTCATAAGGCCTTTCTCCAATGTGAACTTTCTGATGATAACGAAGGGAGGAGCCAGAGGTAAAGCATTTTCCACATTCACGACACTCATAAGGCCTCTCTCCTGTGTGAACTCTCTGGTGTATATTGAGATGATTTCTTTGGGTGAAAGTTTTCCCACATTCACTGCATTCATAAGGCCTTTCTCCTGTGTGAACTCTGCGGTGTCGAATGAGTATTGGTCCATTGGTAAAAGATTTCCCACAGTCACTGCACTCATAGGGTTTTTCTCCGGAGTGAACTCTCTGATGATAACAGAGGGCAGAGCCAGAGGTGAAAGATTTCCCACATTCACTACATTCAAAGGGCTTTTCCCCAGTGTGAACTCTCTGGTGTTGGGAGAGATAAGATTTGTGGCTAAAGGACTTTCCACACTCACTGCACTCATAAGGCCTTTCCCCTGTGTGAATTCTTCGGTGTATAATGAGGTGATTTATTTGAGTAAAAGATTTCCCACAATGACTACACTCAAATGGCCGTTCTCCTGTATGAACTCTCTGATGATAACGGAGGCCAGAGCTAGAGGTAAAAAACTTCCCACATTCATTGCATTTATAAGGCTTTTCTCCACTGTGAACTCTCTGATGATAACGGAGGGCAGAGCTGGAGGTAAAAGACTTCCCACATTCATTACACTCAAAAGGCCTTTCTCCGGTATGAGCTCTCCCATGTTCGATGAGGTCAGATTTCCGTTTAAAGAATTTCCCGCATTCAGTGCACTCAAAGCTCATTTCTCCAGAATAAACTGTCTGTTGTTGTGGAAGAAGAGCAGGGCTTTGCCTGAAAGATGGTGCACATTCACAGCAGACGTAACAACTTTCTCCAGTGTGGCTTCTCTGAGGATAAATGAGGACAAATTTTTGGTTAAAGGATTTCCCGCATTTGCCGCACTTGTGCTGCCTCGCCGCAGAATGAACTCTTCGGTGTTGAGTGAAGGCTGAGCTTCCCCTAAAGGATTTCCCACAGTCATCGCATACATGAATTCTGTCATTATCATGGACTCTCTGGTGAATAACAAATGAGGATTTGTACCTGAATGTTTTCCCACACTCACGGCACACAAAACACTGGTTTTTAATGTGTACTCCCGAGTCCTGAACACGTGTGTGTTTAGGACTGAAGGCTTTCTCACATTCTTCCCTAGTATAGTTACTTTTTCTGGGCTGAAGAGTCCCCTTACATTTGGAGATCTTGTTTGGTTTCTCCCTGGTGTGAGCGGCTTGTTGGAGATGTCCTGAGGAGGTCAGGCAGTCCTTTTCAACCCCCTCACGAGTAGAGGGCTTCCGTGACATATGGAAATTGCAGCGCTTTACAAATGAGGGTCTATCCACAATGCTTAGGAGGAGTTTCTCTCCCGTGAGCTGCTCCTGGGCACGTTGACAGTTTGCACTGAAATAAAATTGTTTTCCACACGCCCCACACCTCACTCTGTGTAGTGTTTCCTGGTGCTCAGTCAAACGGAAGATATCTGTCAAGACTGGACCACACATCTCACAGGGGTGGGTCTTCTGGGAAGACTGAGATTCCCTTGAAGTCCTGGCCTGTGACACTCCCACAGGAATGCTCTGTTCAGATGGTGCCTCCACATTCTTTGTTCCACAACAGCAACCTAAGTGCAAAGAAACGATGGTAAATTACACGCTGACTTTATTGGCAAGGGGCAACCCAACCACAAATGTGTAAAAGTTCCACAAAAAAGAGCAGGAGTAACTATGATTATGTCAGATAACATGACTTTAAGTCAAAAACTGTCACAAGAGACAAAGAACTTCTATATATAATGATAAAGCAGCCAAGTCATCAAGAAAATGTAACTGTTATAAGAGTACATATGTAACCAATATCAGAGCACCTAACTATATTTAAGAAGTACTAACTAATCTGAAGAAATAGACAGCAATGCAATAATAGTTGGTAACCTCAATACTCCACTTTCAACAATGGATAGATCACCTAGACAAAAGTATAAGTAAAAGAATATCGAACCTAAACTTTTCTTAAGAGCAAATGGACCTGGCCCTGGCCAGGTAGCTCATTTGCTTACAGTGTGGTCCTGATATGCCAAGACTGCAGGTTCAACACCTGGTCCGGGTAGATACAAGAATCAACCAATGAATTGATGCATAAATAAGTGGAACAAAAAAAATCAGTTATTTCTCCCTCTCTTCCTCTGCCCTTTCTAAAATCAATAAATAAAAAATTGAAAAACAACAGATATATACAGAACATGCAGCAGAATATACATTCTTCTCAAGTGCAAAATGAACATATAAGAAATCATATTAGGTCACAAAACAAGTCTTAACATGTTAAGTACCCAGTCAGTCACCAGTGACTGACACTATACTTTCCATCTGGAAGTCAAAACGGGTTGGGCACTTAACGTGTTAACAAACTTAAGAAGGCTGAAATCATATAGAATGTCTTTTCCAAACAACATGGCAAGAAACTGGAAATCATCAGAGGAAGAAAGCTGGAAAATAAGAAACGTGTAAAATTTAAGCAACAAACTCCTGAAAAATCAATGGGTCAAAGATATCAAAAATGCATATTCAGACAAATGAAAATGGAAACATAACACACCAAAATGCAACAAAAGCAGCAGAGGTAAGGTTATAGTAATAAATGCCTACCTTAAGATAAAAGAAAGATCTCAAACAACCTGCCTTTATATTGTAAGGTATAAGAAAAAACAACCCTAGCCGGTTTGGTTCAGAGGACAGGGTGTCTGCCTGCAGACCGAAGGGTCTCAGGTTCAATTTTGGTCAAGGCTACTACTACCTCAGTTTCAGGCTCCTCCTTGGCCCTTGCCCTAGTCAGGGCCCGTGCAGAGAGCAACAAATCAATGTGTTTCTCTCACATCGATATTTCTCTCCATCTTTCCCTCTCTATTCCACTCTCTCTCTAAAAATCAATGGAAAAATCTTTGGGTGAGGGTTAAAAAAAGAAGAAAAAAACAACAAACTAAGGTCAAAGTTAGTAAAGGAAGCAAATAACAAAGATAGCAGAAGTAAGTGAAAAGGAGAGAGAGAAAAACAACTGAAAAGATTCATAAAAAAGAATTGGTATTTTGAAAGGATAAACAAATTGATAAGCATTTAGATAAACTAAGTGAAAAGACACATAAGATCAGAAATAAAAGGAGATATCACAACTGGTAGTACTGGAATGCAATGCTATTTAATAAAAGGCTAATTATGCGAATTATCTCCACAGGCGGGAGTTTGACCAACCGGGAATGTGGTTGACCACCAGGGGGTGGCGCGGAACATGGTGGGTGTCAGCGACTGGGCGCTGGCAGTGGGCGGCAGTGGAGGCACTGCCGCCCCGATGGGCCCTGACGAGAGTGGGACTGCAGCAGGATGACGGAGCAGATGAGCGGGTGGTGCCAGGCTGGGGTGAGCAGGGGCCCCAATCACCCCGCCGGTCGCCCCTCAGATCAGTCCTGATCGCTGGACAGGCATAAGGACCCTACCCATGCACAAATTTTGTGCATTGGGCCTCTAGTAGGAAAGTAAAATAAAGAACACCCAAATTAGAATGGGAAGAAGGAAAACTGTCTGTTTGCAGATGACATCATCTTACATATAGAAAACACTAAAGACTCCACCAAAACACCCTTAGAATTAATCAATGAATTCAGTAAAGTTGCAGGATTAAAAAAAAAAAATCAATATACAAAACTCAGTTGCCATGGCCAGTTAGCTAAGTTGGTTAGAGTCATCCCAATATGCCAAGGTTGCAGGTTCAATCTTCGATCAGGGCACATGAAAAGCATCAACCATGCTCAGTGGATAGAGAGTTGGCCTGTGGACTGAAGGGTCCTGGGTCAGATTCCAGTCAAGGGCCCATGCCTGGGTTGCGGGCTCGATCCCCAGTGGGGGACATACAGGAGGCGACCGATCAATGATTCTCATCATTGATGTTTCTCTCTCTCTCCTGCTCTCCCTTCCTCTCTGAAATCAATAAATATATATATATATATATTTTTTAAAAGCAGCAACCAATCTATCATAATAAAAGCATAATATGCTAATGAGACCAAACGTCCTTCTGAACGACCTTCCAGACGAAGCCAGGGTGCCAGACGGAAGCTGGAGCTGGCAGCTGGGAAAGGAAGGCCTACTCTTGCATGAATTTCGTGCATCGGGCCTCTAGTGAATGCATACTAGTAAACAGTGGAACAACAAATCAATGTTTCTCTCTCTCTGTGCCTCTCCCTCCCTCCTCCATAAAAACAAATTACCTATTATTTTCCCTCCCAGGAAAACACCTGTGTCTTTCTCCTTCCTCTATTCTCCCTCCATACCCATGCATCTCCTAAACAAAAAGGGAACCCATGAGACTTGCAACCAAGGAGCAATGGCAGCAGCAGCTTGTCCCAGGCTAACCCCCTGAGCCTGTCCCCAAAGCCACATTTTCTGACTTCTTAGTGAGCCTAAGTGGCCTAGGCTCGGCTCATTTCCCCGCCTAGTCCCTCTCCTGTTGCTTCTTCTATCCTAGGCCCTTCCTTGTTTCACTGTCCCCAGATTTAATAAATATCTTCTAAAAACAACTAAAAACAAAAGAAAACAAAACAAACAAAATGTATTAAAAATATTGTTTTAAGTCAGCTGTGTTTATATACACTAATAATAAACTATCTGCTAAGAAAATTTTTAAAATCCCATTTAAAATAGCATCAATGCTGACCGGTATGGCTCAATGGAGTGAAGGTCGTCCCATGCACCAAGCGGTCACCATATTGATTCCTGGTTAGATTCAGGTAGAGCACATGCTGGGTTTGGGATCTTGATCCCCAATAGGAGACGTGTGGGAGGCAGCCAATTGATGTTTCTCTCTCATGAGTGTTTCTATCTCTTTCTCATCTCCTTTCCTCTCTCTAAAATAAATAAAAACGTATTTTAAAAAATAAATCCATGAAAAAATATCCTGATGTGAGGATTAACAATAAAAAAAATAGCATAAAAATACTCAGGAATAAATTTAACCTAGGAGGTGAAAGACCTTTATTCTGAAAATTATTGACTAAGTCACAAATAAATAGAAAAATATCCAGTGTTCTTGGATAGAAAGAATAAATATTGTTATGTCCATTTTACCCAGGCAATCTCCCCAGTGTGATCTACAGATTCTATGTAATTCTTATCAAAATTCCAATAACATTTTTCATAGATACAGAAAAAACAACCGACTAGACTTGGGATGATGAACATAGTGGACCGATGATGTATTATAGAATTGAAACCAGTGTTATTTTGTTAACCAGTGTCACCCCAATAAATTCAATAAGAAGGGAGGGTGATCCTAAAATCCATATGGAACCACAAACAAAAAATCCAAATAGCCAAAGCAATCTTTTTAAAAAATATATACATATGTTTTTATTGATTTCGGAGAGGAAGGGAGAGGGAGAGAGAGACAGAAACATCAACGATGAGAATCATTGATTGGCCACACAGGCATGTGGCCTGACCGGGAATGGAATCATGATCTCCTAATTCATAGGTTGATGCCAGCCAGGCAGCAATCTTAAAAAAAAAAAAAAAAAAAGAAAAGAAAGAAAAACAAAAACACAAAGCTAAAGGCATCGCACTTCCTATGTCAAAATATTGCAAAGCTGTAAGTAATCAAAACACTATGGTACTGGCATAAAAATAGACCAATGGAAAACAGCAGAGCCCAGAAATAAACCCATGCATCTATGGTCAAGTAATCTTTGACGAGGGACCCAAAAACACACAATGAGGGAAGGACAGTCTCTTCAATAAATGATGATGAGCCCTGGCCAGGTAGCTCACTTGGTTACAGCATCATCCCAATAGACCAAGGTTGCGGGTTTGATCCCAGGTCAGGGTACATACAACAAGAACGAGTCAATTAATGCATAAATAAGTGGAACAATAAAGTGATGCTTCTCTCTCTTTCTCTCAGATCAATAAAGGAAAAATAAACAAGTGATAAGATGAATGGATAATTATCATGTGCAAAAATTACAAGTAACTGGAACGTAAAAAATATTTAAGACCTGAAATTGTTGAACTTTTAGAAGAAAACGTAAAGGAAAAGCTCCTTGACATTGCTGTTGCCAATGATTTTTTTGGATATGAAAGCAACAGCACAGACAACAAAAGCAAAAATAAACAAATGGGCTATATGAAGCCAGAAAGCTTCTACACAGCAAGAGGCATAATCAACAAAACAAAAAGGGAACCTAAGAAACAGGAGAAAATATTTGCAAACGATGTATCTAATAAGGGGTTAATATCCAGAATACATAGCTCTGACTGGTATGGCTCAGTTGGTTGGAGTGTCGTCCCTGCACCAAAAGGTCACAGGTTTAATTCCCAGTCAGGGCACATACCTGGGTTGCAGGCTCGATCCCCTGCCCCAGTTGGGGAATGAGTGTGAGAGGCAACCCCATCCATGTCTCTCTCTCTCTCTCTCTCTCTCTCGCTCTCGCTCTAGCTCTCCTCCCATTACTCCCTTCCCCTAGCTCTCTAAATAAATAAATCAATGAACCTGTCCTCAGGTGAGGAAAAAAAATCCAGAATGCATATATAAAGAACTCATGCAATTCAACAACAAAAGAACAATTCAATTAAAAATG
Source organism: Myotis pilosus (assembly GCA_036010255.1). Lineage (NCBI taxonomy): Eukaryota > Metazoa > Chordata > Mammalia > Chiroptera > Vespertilionidae > Myotis > Myotis pilosus. The sequence goes on from JASKON010000029.1 coordinate 14,036,139, forward strand.
GCAGAGGATGTGTATAAACATTTATTCAAAGACATACAAGTGGCAAAGAGATTTCACAAAGATGCAAATTCAAACCACAATGAGATACCACCTCAGAGCTGTTAGGATGGCTACTAACAAAAACAACAACCAGAGATGAAAAGTACTAACCGGGATGTGGCAGAAAGGAAACCTTTGGACACTGTAGGACGGCACCGCAATACGGCCATTCAGACCACCTGTAGGGAAGTTCTCAAAACATTCAAAATAGAACGACCATATGGCCCAACAACCCCACTTCTGTTATACTTTATCCAAAAGAAACAAGATAGCCGAGGCCGGTGTGGCTCAGTGGATAGAGCGTCGGCCTGCGGACTGGAGGGTCCCGGGTTCGATTCCGGTCAAGGGCATGTGCCTGGGTTGCGGGCACATCCCCGGTGGGGGATGTGCAGGGGGCAGCTGGTCGATGTTTCTCTCTCAACAATGTTTCTGACTCTCTATCTCTCTCCCTTCCTCTCTGTAAAAAATCAATAAAATAAAAAAAAAATAAAAAAAAAGAAACCAAGATCAGTATCTGAAAAAGGTATTTGCACTCCTATGTTTACTGCAGCATTATTCATAATAGCCATGGTAAGAAATTACTTCAAGAATCTGTCAGCAGCCCTGACCGCTTTGGCTCAGTGGATGGAGCGTCGGCCTGCGGACTCAAGGGTCCCGGGTTCGATTCCGCTCAGGGGCATGTACCTTGGTTGCGGGCACATCCCCACTAGGGTGTGTGCGGGAGGCAGCTGGTCGATGTTTCTCTCTCATCAATGTTTCTAACTCTCTATCCCTCTCCCTTCCTCTCTGTAAAAAATCAATAAAATATATTTTTAAAAAAAAGAATCTGTCAGCAATTGAATGGATAAAGAAAGTCTGATTCTCTCTCTCACACACACACACACACACACACACACACACACACACACAATGGGGTATTATTCAGCCATAAAAAGAAAATCATGCATTTGTAACAATGAACCTGAAGGACATAATGCAAACTGAAATAAGCCAGACTGAGAAAGACAAATACTGTATAATATCACTTATAGGTGGAATCTTAAAAAAAAGAGTTGAATCATAAAAACAAAAAGAATGCCAGGGCCTGGGGGTTAAGGGAAATGGGAGATATTGGTGAGTTACAAAATTAAGTTCTGAGACTCTAACGTAAAACATGGTGACGATACTAATAATAGAGGAATATGCAAATTTCCCAGGACACTGTCACAGTATAGTAACGACCAAACAGCAGGCTGCGTGGGGCTACCAAGCAGGAAGGTGGCAGCAGTGAGGGGTGACCAGGCCGGTGTGTGTGTGTGTGTGGGGGGGGGAGGGGGCAATTGGGGGCGACCAGGCCAGTTGGAGGGGGGGTAGTTGGGGGCAACCAGGCCGGCAAAGGGTGGCAGTTGGGGGCAACCAGGCTGGCTGGGGGCGGCATTTGGGGGTGACCAGGCCAGCACAGGGGACAGTTAGGGGCGATCAGGCCAGCAGGCAGAGGTGGTTAGGGGCGATCAGGCTGGCAGGGGGGCACAGTTAGGAGCCAATGGTCCTGGATTGTGAGAAGAATGTCTGACTGCCGGTTTAGGCCCAATCCCCGGGATCAAGCCTAAACCGGCAGTCGGACATCCCCCGAGGGGTCCCAGATTGGAGAGGGGGCTGGCTGGGCTGAGGGGACCCCCCACTGCACGAATTGCGTGCACCAGGCCTCTAGTAGTTAATAATGCTGTACTGTATACTTGAAATTTGCTGAGACCAGATGTTAAGTGTTATCTCACACATGAAAAAGGTACATACAATGGTCTTCTCTAATCATGGGTGATACAGTCCAAGCAGCCATGAGTAGTGTCCAGCCCCGTACATAAGGTGGTGGGTGTGTTAGTTTGGTTGTACTAATCATTTCACAATGTATATGTACAATAAATCACATTGTACATTTTAAATATGCGCAACAGTGCTTGTCAATTATACCTCAACAAAGCCAGAGAAAAAGACCTAAATACTATAAATAGAACCATACAGGACAGTCTTAAAAAATAACCCATGGAGCCCTAGCTGGTTTGGCTCAGTGGATAGAGCAGCCGTGGGCAAACGGATCCGGCCTGTTTGAAATGAATAAAATTAAAAAAAAAAAAAAAAAAGACCGTACCCTTTTATGTAATGATGTTTACTTTGAATTTATATTAGTTCACACAAACACTCCATCCATGCTTTTGTTCCGGCCTCCGGTCCAGTGTAAGAACCCATTGTGGCCCTCGAGTCAAAAAGTTTGCCCACCCCTGGGATAGAGCATTGGCCTGCAGACTGAAGGATCCGGGCTTGATTCTGGACAAGGGCACATGCCTGGAATGTAGGCTCAATCCCCAGCGGGGGGCGTGCGGAAGGCAGTCATCATTGATGTTTCTCTCTCTCCCTCTCCCTTCCTCTCTGAAATCAATAAAAAATATCAAAAAATTAAAATAAAATAAAAGTAACCTATGGGACTGGTAAGTGATGACCATGATGATGCCTGTAATTGCTAGCATAAGCCAGCACAAGAAAATGTCAAATAAAAAAGGGGGGGAACTGAGGTGCCATCTACCTGGACACAGGGCCCAGCCAGGGGGGTCATGAGGCTCCTACGACTGCACAGCATGTATTCAGGCTGCAGGGAGAGATGAGGGCCGTGCGAACGAATGGGCCCCACCATGGACAGCAACTGCCCAGAAAACCGGGGAGGCAAGCGGAGCCCACAGTCCACATGTGAGGACAGAGCGCCCCCTGGGGGGGAAAGGGGGACACGGGGCCAGTCCAGGTCACTGGGGAGAGTGAGGGTCTTACCTTGAGAGGAAACAAGTGCAAAGTTCTCCAGCATCACATCAAGGTACAGGCTTCTCTGAGCCTCAGCCAGGAGGCGCCACTCCTCCTTGGAGAAGTGCAGGGCGACATCCTCAAAGGTCACAGGATCCTGTCAGGATTAGAACAAATAAAACCATGAACAGTGCCTCTCGGTACCCAGCTCCTCATCCATCTTTCCATTGCTCATCCTCTGGGGCTGCCCCTCTCAGAGGAGATACCAGGCCCTGGGGCCAGTGATGCTGTCACAGTGCCATGAATCACTGTTCTCGCTCTCAGCAGCAATAGCCCGGCGGGTGGGGGGGAAGGGGGAGAACGCAGATAAATGTTATCTAAGCTCTGAACCGGGCCTGCACCCCTCCTGGGAAACAATTTACCTGGGGTTCCCCACATTGTGCCTCTAAGACACAGCCAAAAATTTGATTGCTTGTTCAGTCCAACAGCTCTGCCACCTCCTGATCCATACCACAGGCATATCTCTGGACTCAGCCAGGTACGTGGCACATGACACCCAAAGTGCACGAACCGTCCTCTGAGGGATTGCCCAGCCACGAAAAGCCCCAAATGAGACTCTGAAGACCTCCTGCCCGCCTCTGATATTTCCATCTGTATCAGCCCCCAGAACCATGTGAATTTCAGATGATAGCCCCCTTCTATTTTCTGCACTGTACCCGATATCCGCACAGCAGCCACAATCCTCCTCCCTCCACCCGACCTCCCTTACAGGTACAGCGACACAAGGACCACATTTGTCCCAGACCTTACCTACTGGCAAGGATTAAACTCCCCAGATTCCATCCAAACTCACCACAAAGTTCTGGTGAATCCACACAGTAGAGGATCGACGGAAGCCCTGTCCTCTAGTGTCAATCCTCTCTTTTTTAAAAAATACATTTTTACTGGTTTCAGAGAGGAAGGGAGAGGGAGAGATAGAAACATCAATGATGAAAGAGAACTACGGATTGGCTACCTCCTGTGCGCCCCCTACTGGGCATGGAGCTCGCAACCCTAGCATGTGCCCTTGACCGGATTTGAACCCGGGACCCTTCAGTCTGCAGGCTGAAGCTCCCAAACTGGCTAGGGCTAGTGTCATCTCTTAATTGCCCCTCTGCCTTCATGGCTATCCCATGGACGCCTGGGCTCCCCCACGCCCTGCCAGATCAACCTCCCCCCTACACCATTCCCGCCACCACTTCCCTCCTCAGCATGCACTCTCTCCTTTCTGATCCCACAATTAGCATTACCACCGAGAACTGCATTCCCCTCCTCACATGTGATCCACGGCTCCACCCTATTGCATGTCTCCATCATGACACCCTCCCAGATTTCCCGGCCTGTGTGTCCCGTTGCCCACTTGATGCCTCCGCTCGCTGTTCTCTGAAACTTCTCAGACCAACAACGACAAGCATGATTGGGTGCAGATGCGTGTCAAACTCAAAAACAACTTACAGAGAGATTGAACGTTGCTCAGCAAACACTTTCCGACCGCTTACAAGCAACGGGAAAGATTTAAAGGAAGGAAAATGGTGCCCCATCAACTGAACGGAAGACAAATGGAAAACCGAAAAGTCATCAGTAAAATGTTGCTTCAACGGCACGAAAGAAAGTCTTTTTTGCATCGAATTGTGACTGGCGGTGAAAAGTGGATTTATTTTGAGAATCCCAAACGCACAAAATCATGGGTTGATCCAGGTCAACCATCAACATCGACTGCCTCCATTGCTTCAGCCGCTAAGCTAAGACCAAAAATCCTGAGGTTGTTTCCAACTCCTCCTTTCCCGCCCTCACCTACAACATCCAAAAATCTACACGGCCCGTCTTTAAAAATGGACCCAGAATCCAGCTTCTTCCACCTCCACAGTCACCTCTCCTGTCCAACAACTTCCGTCCGATTAGAGCAGCTGCCTCCTCCTCGGCTCTGACTCCTCCCTCAGCCCTACAATCTGTGCTCCACGTGCAGCCAGAAGAAACAGATTTCATCCAGGAGAGACCAACTTCTCTTCTTGTCCAACCTCCATGATGCTCCACTTCTTAGGCAGCGACAGTACAAGCATGATTACTGACCCCCCATTACTGCTCTTTGTTCTTAAAAAGAATGGAGACCTGCCCTGGCAGGAGGTTCAGTGGTTGGAGCACTGTCCTGTATGCCAACAGACTGCAGGTACGGACCTAGTTTGGGGGTTTGATCCCTGGTCAGGACGTGTAGGCGATCGATGTTTCTTACATCAATGTTTCTATCTCTCAAGTCGATAAACATATCCTCGGGTGAGGATTTAAGAACAAATTATTCGAATAAAAAAGTAAAAATAGAAAAAGGAAAGAATGGAGATCTGCACTGCCCACCGTATTCCCAGCTTACTGGCACCTCCAAGCATGTGCACCTGCTGGTGTCGGCCCTGGGTTAACCTCCCATACCTGCTTACACTGGTTGCCAGAAATGGGAGCCCCTTCGTGTCACCTGTACCCCGTCCCTCAGGACAAAGGGATTAGGGGTATCCCAAGGGTCCCCACATCCAAGAGATGGGAACATACCAAGGGGAGAGTTTGCAGACACCACAACCTCGGACGGGCTCAGGTATCTCTAACGGTCTCAGACCCAACACCTTGGAAAAGAGATGAACTTGGCCATCCCAGACATCACATGGGTGGTGTCAGGACCACGGAGGGGCTGGGACACCCTGTCCTTCCTTGTATGGGTTCTAGAAGTGGTTTTCAACCTTGGGGACCTGTGGGAAGACGCAGACAACCACCCTTCGGCGCCAAGGGAGCGGGTCTCCGCTGAATCCGTGGCCGCTGTGGAGTCTGGTGCCCTCAGTGCTGCCCGTGTCAGCTGTGACCTTGGGCAACAATACAACTCTGCAGGCCTCCTCACGCCCATCCCAGACTTGCTCTCTCTCAGAGCAGGTTTTTTTGGTTTTGTTTTTTCTGTTTTCTGAGCCGCTTTTGTAAAACATTAAAAGGCCTGTCACATCCTTAGCCGGTTTGGCTCAGTGGATAGAGTCTGGCCTGCGGACCACAGGGTCCTGGGTTTGATGTGTTTTTCTTACATGGATATTTCTCTGTCTTTCCCTCCCTCTAAACATCAATGGAAAAAATATCCTCAGGTGTAGATTTAGAAAAACCCTATATAATAAAAGCCTAATATGCTAAGTGTTCAGTTGTCTGTTCAACCAATCAAAGCGCAATATGCGAGTGACATGCTAAGGCTACTCAACCACTTGCTATGACGTGCACTGACCACCAGGGGGCAGACGCTCTGATGATCCGACCAGTAGGTTAGCTTGTTGCTGGGGCCCAGCTGATGGGGGCTGAGTGAGACGGGCTGGACACGCCCTGGAGCCTTCCCCGATCGTGCATGGGTGGGGCCCCTCGACCTGGCCTGCGCCCTCTTGCAACCCGGGACCCCGGGGGGGGGGGGGGGGCAGAGAGCCAGTTTCGGCCAGAAGCTGACATACCCCAGTGATGGCGAACCTTTTGAGCTCGGCGTGCCAGCATTTTGAAAAACCCTAACTTAACTCTGGTGCCGTGTCACATAGTGAAATTTCTTGATATTTTTTTTAACCATAGTAAAACAAAGACTTATATTTTTGATATTTATTTTATATATTTAAATGCCATTTAACAGAAATATCAACCAAAAAAAAATGAGTTCAGGGGTGACACACGTGTCATAGGTTCGCCATCACTGACATGCACTGACCATCCAGGGGCAGATGCTCCATGCAGGAGCTGCCCCCTGGTGGTCGGGGGGAGCGCTGCGGCAGACACGGGGAGGGGCCTAAGCCATCAGTCGGACATCCCCCAAGGGCTCCGGGACTGCCAGCGAGCACAGGCTGGGCTCAGGGGGACGTCCTCCCCCCCAACCCCGCCAGTGCACAAATTTTGTGCACGGGGCCCCTGTCCCGCAGTGTCCCTCTTCTGTCCACAAACTTCCACGACGCGGTAAAGAGGAGCCCAGGTTCCCGGATGCTCCCGGCCCAGCCGCCCCTGCGCGGTTCCCCGGGACCCTCGGCCCCGCACCATCTCCTCCCCGCCCCCCTCCCCGCCCCTCTCCCTGCCCCTTACACCAGGGGGCACCCACTCGCGGGCCTGACGCGGGGCCGGGGCTGCAGGGTGGGGAGGGGCGGCAGGGAGGCCCCGGGAGCGGGGACGCGCTCACCTCATCCGGGCACCTCGGCGCGGCCCCCGCCATCGGGAACTGCGGGCGGAGCGGGCGGGGGCGGCCCGGCTGTCGGTCCCCGTCCCCGCGGGTCCCCGGTGGAGCCGCTGGCCTCACCCCCGCGTCCGCGCGGCGGGAACCGGGCCTCTGGCGCCTGCAGGTTCCAGCGCGTCGTCCCGGGCCCACCGACCCGCAAGCGTCAGACGCGGTGAAAAGGCCCGTGAGGTACCGAGTGACCGCCAAGGGAAGAGGACGGAAGTCCCGCCTTGGCGGGATCCGCAGACCGGAAGTGCCTCGTCCCTGAGCCGCCATTGGCTCATCATCCGGTCTCTCGCGCACGGTCTCCTGGGTAATGTAGTTCCCAGAGCCTGCAGCACCAGTAGGAATGTGTTCAGGCTTGGATGAGAGAATGGACCAGCCTGAGGAATGGTCAGGAATGGTGAGGGGCCCGGCCGGTGTGGCTCAGTGGATAGAGCGTCGGCCTAGGATTGAAGGGTTCCGGGTTCGATTTCGGGCGCCAGCATATGCCCTGGTTGCGCGGTCCATCCCCAGTAGGGGGCGTGCAAGAGACAGAAGATCCATGATTCTCATCATGGATGTTTCTCTCCCTCTGTGAAATTAAAATAAGTTGGGTTTTTTTTTTAATAAATGGTGAAGGGAAGAGGGCAGACCGGAAGAGGATGTGAGTCAAGTGGGTATACTTTTAACTTTTTCAACATGTATCATCAAGCCTGTTCCTTTTGCTTAGAAAATGGGGTGTAGGTGTGCGCCTCTGCATATACAGTGACTGCTAGTTCCGCATTTTCATATCCCACGTCCCGCTCTGTAATACAGGAGCGACTACTGTTCCTCCTGGAAATCATTTTTATTTGTTAGTACATTTATGGTCACCAACTTGCACTTTTTCAAGTCTGATGCTCCTTAAACTTTAAACCCCAATTATTCACTGTTCTTATTTAATAACTTACTATTAATAAGCAAAATGTTATTATGGATCTGAAGTAAATGATGCTATGATAAGTCCGAATTTGAACAGTCTGGGATCATATACATTTTTAAAAATATATATTTTATTGATTTTTTACAGAGAGGAAGGGAGAGGGATAGTTAGAAACATCGATCAGCTGCCTCCCACACACCCTCTACTGGGGATGTGCCGGCAACCAAGGTACATGCCCTTGACCGGAATCGAACCCAGGACCCTTCAGTCTGCAGGCCGACGCTCTATCCACTGAGCCACACCGGCTAGGCATCCCCCTATAATCTTACAACGACACTCCCCTGGGGAATGCTGAGCCCTGGGGCCATGGCTCCTCTGAAGGACCAGGGTAACGGGGTTCCCTCACGAGGGCTGAGCAGGAGGCAGCAGCCATGGTGACGAGAACAGTGTCACATTGCTCCTGAAACACCACAGGTTGTCACCACCACCGCCCCCTCCACAGGTCAATGCCTAAACGCACACGAGATCATGGGGTTCGGGCGACACATTCGGCCTTGGGCGGCCACAGAGTACAGGCCAGACCTGGAGCGGCAGCCGTGTCCCCGGAGCCGTCACACTGTCCCTCTGAGACACAGCGTGTGGGAGCCCGACAGGAGGGGGTGACGTCTTCGTGTCAGCAGGACACACTTGTTTTCAAACCACCAGGTGCAGTTCACAGGATTCCAAACTCCCGGGAGCTTGAACGATCACGCCTCCTTTCATGGTCACACACTCACGTGTCAGCCCCGGCCGGTGTGGCTCAGAGGATTGAGTGTCTGCCTGCGGACTGAAGCGTCCCGGGTTCGATTCCAGTCAAGTGATAGAAAGTAACATTTTTGGCCCTGGCTGGTTTGGCTCGATGGAAAAATAGCCTCAGATAAGGATTTAACAAAAATAAAACAACCCGCCCTAACTGGTGTGGCTCAGTGGATAGAGCGTCGGCCTGCAGACTCTAGGGTCCCAGGTTCAATTCTGGTCAAGGGCATGGACCTTGGTTGCAGACACATATCCCCAGTCGGGGGTGTGCAGGAGGCAGCTGATCGATGTTTCTCTCTCATCAATGTTTCTAACTCTCTATCCTTCTCCCTTCCTCTCTGTAAAAAATCAATAAAATACATTTTAAAAAATCAAATAAAATATAACAACCCACAAGGAATTAGGTCCTCCCCCCAACCCCACCCGCCCCTCGACTCCTTATTCTGGTCCCCAGTTGACATTCTCAGGCTCCTCCTGTAAACGAAGACAAGCTACTGGAATTGACAGGTATGCGTGGGAACATACGGTTTAGGGAACGGGGCTCCCCAGCATGGCCTGGGAGGTTCCCCAAAGAAATTCCTTGTATTTCTGGTTAGGAGCAAGGAAAGAAAATGCAGACAATTTCTCGTTCATACTTACGAAGTTGGATTTTCCTCTTTCCTGTTACATTATAATTATTCGTGAACCATGAGAGCTAAGAGGCATGGACGACCATGTTGTGGATTTATTTTGTGTTATTTATTTCTAGTTCTCTTCCCTGAGGGTTCGCATGCCCTCAGGCTGACGTCCCACCCTGTGTTCCCCACACGGGGTAGCGCAGCCTGCGGCTCTCTCACTGGCTTTCACGGTTTCCCACGTTTGCAAGGGGCCCAGCATTCAGCGTTGTGCTTCCTCTACTGCTTTTGCGCGCTCTCCAATCCTGCTCCTTCGAGATGCTGTCTCCTTTTTGATCTAATGGCTAAAATATAGGCATAGTGTTCTTAAGTTACAAATAACGGAGGAATAGAAAGGAAGGAAAAGGGCCGATGGAAAAGGATGGAAAAATAAAGGTGTGAATAGTGGGATTTTTAGGACGTAATGCATGTGATTTGATAAGGACGGTGACAATTTGAAAGTTTAAATTATTGTCCCATTTTCCGTATTCAAGCAGTATTTTTTTTTTCACTGAATTTAGTGGGGTAACATTAGTTAGCACAATTATATAGGTTTCAGGTATATGATTCTATAATACATCATCTATACTATATTGTATTATGTGCTGACCACCATACGTCGTCTCCTCCCATCACCGCTGATCCCCCCTATACCGCTTCTACTTCCCCCAACCCCTTTCCTGACTGGTAACCAACATAACCCTTGTCTGTATCTGTGAGTTTGTACTCAGTCTTTTTATATATTTTTTTCTTTTTTTTAATTAACTTTAGACAGGAAGGGAGAGGGAGAGAGAGATAGAAACATCAGTGATGAGAGAGAATCATTGATTGGCGGCCTCCTGCACTCCCCCTACTGGGGATTGAGCCCGCAACCCAGGCATGTGCCCTTGGCCGGAATCGAACCCGGGACCCTTCAGTCCACAGGCCAATGCTCTACCCACTGAGCCATACTGGCCAGGGCTAGGAATTTTTTAAAGCAAGTATCCAAGAATGTCAGAGCATCTACCCAATCAGGCTTCTATGCACGTGTATGTGGCCCTCTCCTCACAGGGGGCTGGCGGGCGAGACAGGCGTAGCTGACAGGGGTCTCTGAACCTGGGGTCGTGGCCTCTGCTTTCTGGGCCTGGGTCCTGGTTTCCCGTCGGGCTGAGGTCCCCGGTGAAGGCGGGACGTCTGCTTGTCCGTGTTCTCAGCGTGGAAGTCATGTCACTCTAACCAGTCTCTGTAAGGAAATGTCTGTCCTGGGAAAAGGGCCGTTTCCTAATCTCTGTTTTCAACCCTCGGAACGTCCTTGCGAAGGAAACCAAGCAGCCACACAGGGGTTTACCGAGGGTACACCGGGATGGGAGCAGGTCGTGTCTGTGGGTGTGGCTGTCGATATTCATCTTCCTTCCTTCGGACTCCATCAGTTCCCACTTTGATTGGCCTTTGAAAACCAACCATCGCCCTGGCCGGTGTGGCTCAGTGGATAGAGCGTCAGCCTGCAGACTGAAGGGTCCCGGGTTCGATTCCCGGTCAGGGCACAGGACCAACGGGGTGTGAGCTTGATCCCCAGTAGGGGGCATGCAGGAGGCAGCCAATCAATGATTCTCTCTCATCAATGATGTTTCTACATCTCTCTCCCTTCCTCTCTGAAATCAAGAAAAAAAAAATTTTTTTTTTTAAAAGAAAGCCAAGCCCTCATGGCCAGCTCAGCTTTCCTGCGACGGCGGATCTGCCCAGATGAGCGGGTCGGTTCCTACCTGAATTAATGACCTCCGCCAGCTCCCTCTCGTTCCCCGAAACCAGATACCCAGCCTCGCCTGGGCGCCCAGCCCTGAAGGCTTCCTCTTCGTCTCCTGACAGCGGTATCTTGATATTTTCATAAAGCGCGGCAAGCTGTTCCCTCTCCTCATCCTGCCCCAGGCGACTGGAGAGTAACACAGGTGAATTCAGGAGCACAGCATCCACAACATGTCCTCATGGCTTTTTTTGGGGGGGGGGTGTTAGTAAATTTGGGCTAGTTTTGTTTCCACCCCCAAATATTCTTACTGATTTTCACTTTGGATATTATTTTAATTGATTTCAGAGAGGAAGGGAGAGGGAGAGAGAGATAGAAACATCAAAGATGAGAGAGAATCGTGAATCGGCTGCCGCCTGCACGCCCTGCATTGGGGATGGAGCCTGCGAGCTGGGCAGGTGCCCTGACCGGGAATCGAACTGTGACCTCCTGGTTCATAAGTCGACGCTCAGCCACTGAGCCATGCGGGCCAGGCTTCTTACTGATTTTTAGAAAGAGAGGAAGGGAAAGGGAAAGAGAAACACGGACATGGGAGCAAAGCATCGATCGGCCGCCTCCTGCACCCTGCAGGCTCCACACTGGGAATTCAGACGGCAACTCGGACATGTGCCCTGACCGGGAGTCAAACCAGGACCCTTAGGTGCACAGGGTGACACCCATCCAACAGAGCCACAAGGGTCAGGACTCGTCGTGTCTTAATCATGTGACTTTTTGACTGAAAAGAGTCCCTAGTACGAGGTGGTGGGTGGGAGAGGGAGGCAGAACTATACAGTGGGACCAACGTGGTCACAGACCTTCATTGTGTGCCGACAGCAGGAAAGGGGTCACTGAGAATGCCCGTGTGGATTAGAGAAGTTTGGGACTAGTTTTGTTTCCCATCCCCCAAATATTCTTATTGATTTTCACTTTATATATATATTTTTTAAATTGATCTCAGAGAGGAAGGGCGAGGGAGAGAGAGAGAGAGAAACATCAAGGATGAGAGAGAATCATGGATCAGCTGCCGCCTGCACGCCCCCCACTGCAGATGGAGCCGGCCCCTTGGGCATGTGAGGCAATCACGTTGGGTTCCAAACTCCATCGTCAATATAAATAATATCTCGCCCTCGCTGGTTTGGCTCAGTGGATAGAACGTCGGCCTGTGGACCAAAGGGTCCCAGGTTCTATTCCAGTCCAGGGCATATGCCCAGGTTGTGGGCTCAGTCCCCACTGTGGGGCATTCAGGAGGCCGCCAATCGATGTTTCTCTCTCTCATCAGTGATGTTTCTATCTCTCCCTCTCCCTTCCTCTCTGAAATTAGTAAGAATATATTAAAAATAATAATATCGCCCTGACTGGTTTGGCTCAGTGGATAGAGCGTCGGCCTGCGGACTGAAGGGTCCCAGGTTCGATTCCGGTCAAGGGCATGTACCTGGGTTGCAGGCACATCCCCAGTGGGGGGTGTGTAGGAGGCAGCTGATCGATGTTTCTCTCTCATCAATGTTTCTAACTCTCTATCCCTCTTCCTTCCTCTCTGTAAAAAATCAATAAAATATTTAAAAAAATAATAATAATAATATTTTGTGTTTGTGGTGGTGTTTTTTTTAAATCCTCACCTGAGGATATTTTTCCATTGATTTTTAGAGAGAATGAAAGAGAGAGGGAAAGAGAGAGAGAAACATCCATGTGACAGAAACACATCGATGGGTTGCCTCCTGCACATGCCCCAATCAGGGCCCAGGCCAGGGAGGAGCCTGCAATCGAGGTCCATGACCTTGACTGGAATCAAACCTGGGACGCTTTGGTCTGCAGCTGATGCTGTATCCACTGAGCCAAACCACTTAGGGTGACATAGATAACATCTTTTGTTAAAAAAAATATTTTGATTGATTTTTTTTTTTTTTACAGAGAGGAAGGGAGAGGGATAGAGAGTTAGAAACATCAATGAGAGAGAAACATCGATCAGCTGCCTCCTGCCCACCCCACACTGGGGATGTGCCCACAACCCAGGTACATGCCCCTGACCGGAACCGAACCTGGGACCCTTCAGTCCGCAGGCAGATGCTCTATCCACTGAGCCAAACCGGTCAAGGCAACATCTTAATGCAATATCGTACAAAAGAAAAATAAATGCCAAGAAACCCATGATGAACAAAACACCAACATGTGAAATAAAGACATCACAGGTATTAGAAATTTTTCCTTTGGGTCAGTCTACAGTATGGCTTGTCCCGTGCTGAAATTGTTGGTACTTTGTCCCTGGCTGGGTAGCTCAGTTGGTTCGAGTGTCGTCCCCCTACACCAAGGTTGAGGGTTCAAACCCAGTCAAGGCACATGCAAGAAACAACGAACAAATGCATTAATAAGTGGAACAACAAATTGATATTCTTCTCTCTCCCTTCCTGTCTAAAATCCAGAAATACAAAAAATAAATAAAATTTTTATAAAAGGAAGCATCTGGATTTAAGTACTCAATGAAAAAACTGTTGCTGTTTTGTTCATCATGGATTTGGGGGACATTAATTAATATATATATATTTTTTTTTTAAATTATTGTTTTAAGGGCTTAGCCACTTGGGCTCAGTGGATAGAGCGCTGGCCTGCAAACTGAAGGGTCCCGGGTTCGGTCCCGGTCAAGGGCATGTACCATGGCTGCGGGCACATCCCCAGTGTGGGGTGTGCAGGAGGCAGCTGATCGATGTTTCTCTCTCATCGATGTTTCTAACTCTCTATCCCTCTCCCTTCCTCTCTGTAAAAAATCAATAAAATATATATATTTTTAAAAACATTATCATCATCGTCATCATCACCACCACCAAATAATGACCCAGGTAATGTGGGTCCGACTTAAGGCCGGCAATGCTACTAACAAGGACTTACTATATCATGTAGGAAACAGCGACCCCGCAGACCAAGGCCACGCTCAAGGCCGCACACGTGATGGTAACCACTCGAACAAGAGCACGCGGACTCGGCACTAAGAGGGAGAGAAAAGACATTCTCATCTAATTTCACTATCGCTGTGCCTGTCAGTTATATAGGAGTTGGTCACACTGTTGTCACAAAGGGGAATGGGAGAGACAGTCAGAAATACCCTCAAAAAATAGCATTTTAGTCCGGCCGGTGTGGCTCAGTGGTTGAGTGTCAACCTAGGAACCAGGAAGTCACGGTTCAATTCCCAGTCAGGGCACATGCCCGGGTTAGCGGCTGGATCCCCACTGTGGGGTGGGCAGGAGGCAGCGGATCAATGATTCTCTCATCACTGATGTTTCCCGCTCCTTCTCCCTTCCTCTCTGAAATCAATAGAAACATATATATTTTTTAAAATAGCATTTTAAAATACGGAGGCATATCACATGATCTCACTTATCTGTGGAATCTAATAAACAACATGAACTGACCAATAGGATAAGAACGGAAGCAGGTAGGCATGGAACAGACTAACATACCTTGATGTGAGGGTGAGGGGACGAGAAGAGATAAACCAAAGAACGTATATGCTTATATGCACAGCCCATGGACACGGGCAATAGGATGATGAAGCCCTGAGGGTGGGTACGGGCTGTGGGGGGAGGAAATGGGAGGCATCTGTAATACAATCAACAATAAAAAACTATTTATAGGGGGTTAGGGATCAACCGAAGGGCTTGTATGCATGCATATAAGCATAACCAATGCACATAAGACACTGGGGGGTAGGGGAGGCCAGGGGATTGTCAAGGGTGGGGGGAAAAAAAGGAGACATATGTAATACCCTTTGTGATACTTTAAGTAATAAAACAATTTTAAAAACTATAAATTAAATTAAATTAAGTTAAAAATAAAAAATAAATAAAATTAAATAAATAAAATTAAAAAAAAATAAATTAAATAAGGAGGCGAGATTGCCCAGCCTGTGTGAACAGAGATAATCTGAATTCCCACGTCATTGCGGGCTCCCCTCCCACCTGCCCGCCTTGCTCTGTGGAGACGTGCGTCCCTGAGCCACACGGGCCAGGCTGCCTTTCCAGGGCAGCAGCACCTGCCCCGCCGTCGCCCGAACCCCAGGACAGTGGCCTTGTTTACAGCTCAGGGCTGCCCTGATAGGCCCAGGGGGGCTCCTGCTGGGAGGAAACGACACCACAGGGCGGCCCGGGGCCGTGCCACCCACCTGCCTCCCAGGTGCTGGTGCTGGGGGCCAGCGCACGCGCCGAGACGTCCTTCACCGGCTCAGGTATGTCACCTTTCTTATCACCTGGAAACAAAAAGCAACACACACACACACACACAGAGAGAAGCACTGTTTGTTCAGACTGAACAAAGGTGCAAGAGGCGAGCCCTGGCTGGCGTGGCTCAGTGGATAGAGAGCCAGCCCAAGGACTGAAGGGTCCGGGGTTCGATTCCAGTCAAGGACACATGCCCAGGTTGCAGGCTCACTGCGGGAGGCAACCAATAGATGTGTCTGACTCACATCGATGTGTCTGTCTCCCGCCCTCCCCTCCACTCGCGTTAAAACGGAAAAGTAACCCGGCTGGTTGAGCGTCGACTCTATGAACCAGGAGGTCACGGTTCAATTCTGGGTCAGGGCACACGCCCAGGTTGTGGGCTCCATCCCCAGTAGGGCAAGTGCAGGAGGCAGCAGATCCATGATTCTCTCTCATCATGGATGCTTCCCTGTCTCTCTGTCCCTCTCCCTTCTTCTCTGAAATCAATAAAATATATATATATATTTCTTATTTTTATTTATTTTTTTAAAATATATTTTATTGATTTTTTACAGAGAGGAAGGGAGAGGGATAGAGAGTTAGAAACATCGATGAGAGAGAAACATCGATCAGCTGCTTCCTGCACGGCCCCTACTGGGGATGTGCCTGCAACCCAGGTACACGCCCTTGACTGGAATCAAACCCGGGACCCTTGAGTTCGCAGGCCGACGCTCTATCCACTGAGCCACACCTGTCAGGGCAAAAGACATATATTTTAAAAGGGCTGTCATTTTTCCAACTAGGTCTGAACTCACCTGCGTCAGGCAAGCACACACGCAAGGGCCACTCCATTAAAAACAAAATGAGGAAGGCGAAGGAACACAGAGGCTGGCCCATCACTCCAGCACTGTCGTCTCTTCTCCTGCGGGTGAAAGGAGCCATTCCGCTGCAGCCCAGCGTCTGCCCTGAAGCACGGCTTCCTGCCCAGCATCTGGTTCTGCCTCGGAGCCACCAGTGTGAGGTCAGCCCAGGTTGCCATGCAGAGTCCCTCCACGGAACCATGCCAGCCAATGGGAGGCTGAGAGGAGAGGGGTTGGGGGGCAGGACCGAGGACGGGACAGACCACGGAGGAGGCAGAGCGAGGCCCTGCCCCTGCCTCCTGGGATTCCTCTTCCACCTGGTTTTGGTCCCAGGCCCGGCCCCTCCTCTGTCCCCCAGGTTCTCCCTCCTGGGCCCACCCCACACCCCACCCTTTGCTGCCTCCTTAGCCGCGTGTTCACAAGGCAGACCTGGGCCCATCTGAAATCAATAGAAATATATTTTAAAAATAAAATACTCCAAAACCGGTTTGGCTCAGTGGATAGAGCATCAGCCTGCGGACTAAAGGGTCCCAGGTTCGATTCCGGTCAGGGGCATGTACCTGGGTTGCAGGCACATCCCCAGTGGGAGTGTGCCGGGGTCCAACCCCAGCAGGTCCAGGGGTTCCCAAAGGTGTGGACGGAGTCAGCGAAGAAGGAATGAATGGCACAGAGGCAGTGTTCAGTTCATCAGCATAGTTGGGTTCTCTTGTCAGGATCTCCAGCCAGGTTCTGTAGCCATGTTCCCTCGCTAGGTTCTCCAGCCAGGTTCTGTCCAAGTTCTAGTCAGGTTCTCTTGACACGGAGGCAGCCATCGGGTGATCATCATAGCCAGGTTCCTCTAGCCAAGTTCTGGTCAGGATCTCCAGCCAGGTTCTGTCTTCTAAGTTCCGTGTAAGTTCTGTCTCCTAAGTTCTGTCTCTTAAGTTCTGTGTGTAAGTTCTGTCTGTAGGTTCTGAGTCTGTGTCTCGGGTCTGTCTCTCGGTCTGCCTCTCTAGGTTCTGTCTCCTGTTGTCTGTCGCTAAGTTCTGTCTCCTGTTGTCTTGTTGCATCTGTATTTATACCAGGTGATTCTAATCCTATCAATCTCTATTCCAAAGGTTAGGGCGTTTCTTATCTCCATTCCAGGGAGTAAAGATTATGTAGCTTAAGCATGATTGTTCGTAGTTAAAGTGATTAACTACCCGCCTGGCACTTAGTTAAGAGGTTTTATTCCCTCCCTAACTTCAGGGGAAAATCCCTACCTGGGGAAACAACCTTTCTCAGAGAGGTGACCTTGGTTAAAACACATAGTGCCAAGAAGGTGATCAAATATATTAAGAACAGTATGCCATATATGCCAGGTCCCTAGAAACAGCAAGGATGGACCGGCTCCCGGCAGGAGTGTGCAGGAGGCAGCTGGTCGATGTTTCTCTCTCATCAATGTTTCTAACTCTCTATCCCTCTCCCTTCCTCTCTGTGAAAACTCAATAAAATATATTTTAAAAAAATAAATAAATAAAATAAAATACAATTGCCCTGGCCGGTTTGGTTCAGTGGATAGAGCGTCGGCCTGCAAACTGAAGGGGTCCCAGGTTCAATTTCAGTCAAGGACACAGGCCTGGGTTGTGGGCTCGGTCCAATGTGCTGGAGGCAGCCAATCAATGATTCCCTCTCATCACTGATGTTTCTAGCTTTCTCTCCCTCTCCCTTCTCTGAAATCAATAAAAATATATATATAAAAAAAAGACTGTGAGAAAATAAATTTCAGTTGTTTAAGCCGTCCAGTCTATAATATTAAAAAATAAAAAAAATAAAATACAAAACACTAGAGCAATGGAACAGCTGGTGGCTTTGTTGCTGCTTCAGCTGTGGACGGCGGTAAACAGTGCAACACCACCTGACCCCTCCCTGGTCTGTGTGGAGTCTCCCACCCCTGCTCCTGCCTCTTGTGGCAAATCCATTCAGTTGAATTCCCTCCTGCAACACTCGCTGGGCGGCCGGGATGCAGTGAGCCCTGAACGGTGGGGCATCAGGTAGCACGTGCCCGTGGCAGCTGGTGACGGGACTCAGGCGGGGAGCAACCTCCGCCTCCAGGACAGTTTCTCACGCTGGGGAGTCGCACCCAGATGGACCTCCTGCCCCGGGATTTCTAACCACGACCCTGGAAGCCTCTCCAGGAAGGACTGCTGGCCCCTAATGGCCGCCCGACAGGCAGTCTCTAGGGAGATCGGGAAATGCTTGCGAACTGGAGAGAAGCCACCCAATTCGCCCTATTCGGCTCGCCCTCGACCCTAACCCTAACTCAGAGAGGCTTCCTCACTCTCCGGGGCCTGTGAGCTCCCTTCCTGTCCGAACCCTCTCTGCCCTGAGGCAGTCTCTCCATCTGGGGAAGATGAGAAAGTGTAAACCTGAGCGCGAGGGAGACCGCGAGGACCGCTGTGCCCACGGGCAGCGTGGTTCTTGCCCTCTGCAGGGAGGACATGCGAGAATCCCTCCGACTTGTCTGCACCTGCAGGGAGTCTTCCAGCTCCTGGTCCGCTCTCAGCCTCAGGGCTGTGGTGGTGAGTTTAAGAAATCCCGGTGCCAGGAAATGCAGGGAGTCTGACTGTCCCATCCAGACTTCCTACTCCGAAGGGAGTTTAGCCCGGATACCAGAAATCCTTCAGGACAGAGAGCCAGGTAACTTCAGTTCTCATTACTTAGGAATTTCTTGATTTTTATTAGCAAATATCTACCATAGAAACACTGAACAATCACAAAAACATCGGGGGGATCACTGGAGAGAGTCAGCACAACTGTGGTTAAACACAGGGCCTCCGAAACCGAACAACCTCAGTGCCACTCTGTGCTAGCTGTGTCCTGAGGTCGGCTTCTCAACATCTCTGCCTCAGTTCCTCCATCTGTAAAACTGGGATAATAACAGCACCCACCCCATAGAACTAAGGGGATTGAACACATTAATAAACTGAAAAGCATTTAAAACAAAGCTTAGCACGTGGTAAGTGCTGTAGGTGTTTATAAAACTTTAAAATTAACTGGGTTAATTTATCCATGGGTTTTTCCAGTCCTTATCCATACACACTTTTAGATGTTATAGAGGGCATGTATATACAACTCTGTGTCCTTGTTATTCCTTCAGGGTATGTACTCTGATGCAGTGTCTATAATTATAACTTATAGTGATCGCCTAAAACAAATTACCAACATCCAGCAATGAGTAAACCATGGACATGGACACACTGTGATATTAAATGTCACTTTTTGTCCCAACATCAGCCTCATACTTCTAGAAAATAACTTTTCCACCATTAGTAATCTCATTTACTAATTTTTCTAAGGTTAATCTCGACTAACAGTAAATATCCCATTCAATACTATTTTTTTTCTTAACCTCAAACTTAGTATTCCATAGTCTATTCCTTAAAGGGAACCCAGGCCCTCTCCCTAATAATAGCAAAATCTGTATTTTCACAATTATGCACAGAATGTTATTATAAAGCTTCCCACCCAATGCTCCAGCTCGATGCAAAACAGATTATTTCCAGCTGAAGCACTTCCTAGCACAAGGTTTTTCTCCTCCCTCAATGCACTGTGGTCCACAAATCCTTGAGATCTCTTACTAAAGGTGTCGCATCCCTACATTCACGTTCCTCAAGAGAGATCCTGGTGGACCCTGAGGAGTGGGGCTTTCCTTCTTCACTGTAATTATCTGACGTTACATAAGGGCTACATAACCGCTACGCTTTCCTCTATCATTTTCATTCATACGTTTCTTCTAGATGTTTCCATTGAGTAGTACGGGGAAGAGCCTCCCTGAACTCTTACTAGGAAACAGCCCCTCCTGATTATACTTATAGTGTTTTTTTCAAAGGATCAAATGTACAAGGAAAGGAAGTCTCTCATCAGTTCCGTTCAGACTTTCTCTGCACTGTGGCTCCTCTGGTGTTGCAGCAGGGCCGAGTGGCCGCTGTAGGACTTCCCACAGTCACTGCATATAAAGCGTTTCTCTCCACTGTGCATTCTCTGATGAATAATGAGAGAAGAATTCTTGCAGAAAGCCTTCTCACAATGGTTGCATTTGTAGGGTTTTTCTCCAGTATGGTTTCTCAGATGGACAATGAGGGAAGAGCTCTCATTAAACGCCTTCCCACATTCGTTACACCTATAGGGTTTCTCTCCAGTGTGAGTTCTCCGGTGCGCGATCAGGTGAGAGCTGCAGTTGAAGGACCTTTCACACTGATTACACTTATAGGGCTTCTCACCCGTGTGAATTCTCCGATGAGCAACAAGGTGGCAGCTCTGGCTGAAGGACTTCCCACATTTATTGCACTCGTAGGGCTTTTCTCCAGTGTGAGTCCTTTGATGTCTAACAAGGTGAGCCATCTGGCTACAGGATTTTCCACATTTATTACATTCATAGGGCTTAATTCCAGAATGAATTATTTCATGTTTAGTGAGGGCCGAGCGTTCTCTGAATGCTTTGCCGCATTCCTGACAGTTATAGGGTTTCTCTCCCGTGTGAGTTCTCTGGTGGGCGATGAGGTGGGAACTCCAGCTGAAGGACTTTCCACATTCAGTACATTTATATGGTTTTGCTCCGGAGTGAGTTCTTTCATGTTTACTGAGAGCTGAGTAATCCCTAAAAGCTTTTTCACATTCATCACATTTAAAGGGCTTCTCTCCAGTATGCATCCTCATGTGGGCAATCAGATGGGAGCTCCAGCTGAAAGACTTCCCACACTCAGTGCATTCAAACGGTTTTTCTCCGGTGTGAGTCCTCTGATGGCCAATCAGATGGGAGTTCCAGTTGAAAGACTTCCCACACTCATTACATACATAAGGCTTCTCTCCCGTGTGAATCCTCGTGTGCACAATCAGATGGGAGTTCCAGCTGAAGGCTTTCCCACATTTATTACATTCGTAGGGTTTTATTCCAGTGTGAGTCCGTTCGTGTTTAGTAAGGGCTGAACGATTCCTGAACACTTTCCCACATTTCTCACATTCGTAGGGCTTCTCTCCAGTATGGGTTTTCTTATGTTGGATAAGGTAAGAGCTCCAGATGAAAGACGTCCCACATTCATTGTAGTCGTAGGGTTTCTCTGCGGTATAAGTGCTTGTATGTTGAGTGAGGAAGGAGTCATACCCAAAGACTTTCTCCCACTCGTTGTATTTATATGCTTTCTCTACAGTGTCAATATTTTGACGCTCCATAAAGGATGAGAAGTAAAAGATATTCTCATATTCTTTATAACCATACTGGTTTTCTCCGATAAGAGGTCTTGGATGTTCAATAAATGATGGGCTCTGGTTAAAGATTTGATGGCACTCCTTATACTCATAGAGTTTTCCTCCTGTGTGCATTCCCTTATGATCACCAAAATGCAGTACGTGATTGAAAGATTTAACAGCATCAGAGCATTTGAAAAGATTATCTCCAGTTTGCATCCTTGCAGGGTGAAGAGTTGGCATGGACTGGTAGAAGGCTGTGTCATAACCATTATTTTCACAGGTAATCTTATCTGCATACATGATGGCCGACTTACACCTCCAACTTTCAACATGTGTACCAGGCTTATAGAAATGTTCTATTTGAGAAACCCTCTGAGAGGGAATAACGTTTAAGCTCTGGCCACACCCCGCTCCAAGGTCACAGAACTCAGGGCCTCTCTGAGGCAGCACTTGCTTCTGCATGAAGACCATCTGCCTCACGGCTGTGCTCTGGTTCACACGGTACATTTGTAACTGGTCGTCACATCCCAAAATTTCTAACCTGGAGAACCAAGGGCCATCCCACACGAATCGTTCCAACTTCATGCTGTGGGACTGGTCTCCCTCAAAAATTCGGCGTGTTGGGATCAACGCTTTGCTTTCAGGATTTCTCACCGTTTCTGAAGTAAACAGAAAAAAAGTCGTGAGAAAGGAGGTTTAAGAACCGAGTGGAAAAGGCGGGGTTTCTGTCATATTATTGAGAAGGCAAGTGTGGACTTGTTTTCACACAGACTCACAGCTCAGAGCAGCATCGTAACCGGGAAAAGGGAAGTAGTGAAGAGTGAACAGAGCAGCTGACCACAGCATGAGGTGTGCTGAGTGCTAATAAAACCTATGGAGCGTTTTTCCATGAGAAGGAAGGAAGGATAGGTGAGGGTGTGCAGGGAAGGGGTAACGACCCTGCATGGGCTGCTCAAACGGCACATTCCCAGGAAGGCTGGCGTCATGACCGGCCCTTGGCCAACTCCTAGGAAGGGAGGTCTCGGAATGTCCTACCTCAGGAGAGGGTTTTACATGCCTGAGGCCTTGGAGCAAGGGCGCCAGCTTCCCTACGTGGTTTGTACACACAACACTGTCCACGGTGAACACCTTTCCTTCCAGAGTCCGGAGCTCCCGTGGTCCCAGCCGGTCGTGTGGGCCTGTGTGACCAACCCCCAGGAAATACCCTGGGCTCCCAGGCCAGCTGCCCCTCGTGTATGACACTTCATGTCGGCCACCATTTGTTGCTGAAAGAATTAAGTGTGTCCTTTGTAATTCCACTGGGAAAGGACTATCAAAAGCTTGTACTTGAGTCCCAGCCGGTTTGGCTCAGTGGATAGAACGTCGGTTGTGGGCTCGATCCCCAGTAGGGGTGTGCAGGAGGCAGCCAACCAATGATTCTCTCTCATCATTGATGTTTCTATCTCTCCCTCTCCCTTCCTCTCTGAAATCAATAAAAAATATATTTAAAAAAATAAAAAAGCTTGTAGTTAAAAAGCAAAAGGGGAAAAAAACAACTGGCACTGGGTTTCCTCCCCCAGACTCAGCTCCAGAGCCGTTTGGTGTCTGTTTCACTGGAATAAAGCAGCACCCTGAGCGTGATGACTTTTGGGTGGAAGACACGGCGACACAGGAGCGAAGTTTTCACAGACTGCCCAAGTTTAAGTGGTATTAGTTCAAAATAGATGATTACAAATTGAGATGTTAATAACTAAAAAATTCACAGGAAAGCCCAGCCAGTGTGGCTCAGTGGTTGAGTGCCAGCCTATGAACCAGGAGGTCACAGCTCGACTCCTGGCCAAGGGCCCGGGTTGCAGGCTCCATCCCCAGTGAGGGGTCTGCAGGAGGCAGCCGATCCGTGATTCTCTCTCATCTTTGGTGTTTCTCTCTCTCTCTCTCTCTCTCTCTCTCTGAATTCAATAAAAAACAAACAAACACATATTTAAAAAAACACTGGTTGTCTGTGCATGTGCCTGTGTGTGTGCCTGGGTGTGCTCATGTGTGTCTCTCCGTGTCTGGGGGTAAGAACAACGTGTGGAAGGAGGAGTACAAATGAGATTCCTTTCAGCTTACAATTCATACAGCTTAGAGTGTTTTCAGCCATGTGGCTATACTACCTACCTTAAAAACCTGTTTTCTTGTTTGGTTTTTTAAAGCCGGGTCTGAGGCTACAGGCTACAGGTTTGGCAATAAAGAAACTGAGAACGAAGAAGCAGGTGAGAGAATGGGAAGCTCCCAGAGGGAAAGCCACAGCAGAGAATGTGAGACGTCGAGGGTGGGCGGAAGGTGGGAACTGCAGCTGCGAAGAGGCGGCTTGTAAAGGTGGGCACGTCTGCTCTGACCATCAGCAGCAGGGACCACGCGCCGGTGAGGACACTGAGGGTCTGAGGCCCTGACTCCTCAGACAAGATCCCCCCCACACCCGGCTGCTCTCACCTGGACACGGGCTCCGGGGCCGTGGCTGCTCCACCTGCCAGGGCTCCGCGCCCTCCTCCAGCAGGGAGATGACCTCGGGCTTGGTGACCTGAGCCCCTGCCGGGGAGGAGAGCAGCGACCGTCACCCGGAGAGCGCCCCTGCCCTTCCCTCCCCGACTCGCCCGCTTCGAGCTGGATACGCAGCAGGAATTTCACCCTTGGACCTCAGCTCATGACCATCTCAGCCCATCTTTATTGTTAAATGTCCGTATTGGTTTTAAAGGGAGAGTGACAGAGATAGGAACATCGATGGGCTGCCTCCTGCACGCCCCCTACTGGGGATCGAGCCCACAGCTGGGCATGGGCCCGGACGGGGAACCAAACCCTGACCTCCTGGTTCACGGGTCGGTGCTCAGCCACTGAGCCACACCAGCCGGGCATCATCTCGGCCTGAGGCCTGTGAGCACTCAGCCTGGAGCACAGAAGGTCAGGGAATGGAAGCTGCTCCGTGACGGGGGCAGTGCCCGCTTACCCACGGAGAGCAGGTGCCCGAAGGTCTCCAGCATCACGTCCCGGTACAGCGTCCTCTGCGCCGGGCCCAGCCGCCCCCACTCCTCCGGGGAGAAGTCCACGGCCACGTCCCGGAAGGTCAGCGGCTCCTGAAAGAGCAGAGGCCCCTCAGCCAGCCGCTCGGGGCTTCCTGGGGACAAGGGGCTGACCGCCGGGAGGGGAGGGGTGTGGAGACACACCTGGCGTCACCAATGACCTCATGGGGGGCGGGTCGCCTGGACTCGGGGTTCGCTACCTGGGCCACGACCACAGCCCATGAGGAGGTGCCTCCTGAGACCCCGACCCCGTCCTGGGGACACAGACTGTGCGGACGGACGCCCCGCCCGCCTTCTCTGGAGATGCAGGCACTCAGGAGGCGGACAGGGCGGGCAGGCCTGGGAGCTGGGGGCTGGGAGCTGGGCGGGTCCGACACGCACACCTGTCCTGCGGCCACAGCCCTCTTTCCTGAGGACCAGGCTGGGGGGGAGGGGGGAGCAGGACTCAGCCACGGGGACCAGTCATGCTGCTGTCAAGCAGCTGAGTCCTAACCAGCCACCCTGAGGATTTTAGGAAAAGCAGATCCAGAAACACTCACGAGAACCCGCACAGGAAGGAGGAATTGTAATCCAAGAGTGACGTCTGCCATGAAAGCACCGAGTCTGGTCCTTAAAGGAGCCGTCAGCGTGAGCCCCGGGGGCCGCAGGGGAAGCTGTGAGCCCGTCGTGCACCGTGACCCTCCCTCGGCCTGGAGCCTGGCTCTCTGCCCCCCCGGCCCCTCCCCAGGTGCAGTCCTCCCTTCCACCCCACGGCGCCTCCTGTCCCTGCGTCCTCCCTGCTCAGGGCTGGCCTCTGTCCAACCTGCTTCCCCTCCCCTCCCAGGACGACGGGTGCAAAGCACAGGCCTGCCCTGCTCCTGCGATTCCGACTCCGAAAAGCATGTTAACGGCCGACGCCGCCTCCACTGCTGGACCCCACCCCCCCACCGAGGCCAATGTCTGGGTTTGCTCCTCCCGACCAGCCCGGCCTGGTTCCTGGACGGCTGTGCCACACGCTGGGTCAGTCACCTCTTTACCGAAAGGTGCCATCGGGGAGCCATGGACGGGTCCTGGGTGGTGGGAGGACACGGGTGATTGAGCATGGATGGGTACTAGGTGGTGGGAGGACATGGGGATGACTAAGCATGGACAGTGCTGGGTGGTGGGAGGACACGGGATGACTGAGCACGGACGGGTACTGGGTGGTGGGAGGACACGGGATGACTGAGCATGGACGGGTACTGGGTGGTGGGAGGACACGGGATGACTGAGCATGGACGGTGCTGGGTGGTGGGAGGACACAGGGATGACTGAGCATGGACGGTTACTGGGTGGTAAGAGGGCATGTGACGACTGAGCATGGACAGTGCTGGGTGGTGGGAGGACACAGGGATGACTGAGCATGGACGGTTACTGGGTGGTAAGAGGACATGTGATGACTGAGCATGGACAGTGCTGGGTGGTGGGAAGACACAGGGATGACTGAGCATGGACGGGTACTGGGTGGTGGGAGGACATGGGGAAGACTGAGCATGGATGGGTAGTGGGAGGACATGGGATGACTGAGCATGGACGGGGACTGGGTGGTGGGAGGACACGGGATGACTGAGCATGGACAGGTACTGGGTGTAGGACACGGGATGACTGAGCATGGACGGGTACTGGGTGGTGGGAGGACATGGGATGACTGAGCATGGACGGGTGCTGGGTGGTGGGAGGAGTCGCTGTCGCTTTGCTGGGTGCTGTGGCTGCTGTGTAGAGTCGCCTCTCTCTGTAAGTGCACAGAGGTGACTATAAGGTGGACGGGAGGTGGCTATAAGGTGGACAGTAGCCCTAACCGATTTGGCTCAGTGAATAGAGCATCGGCCTGAGGACTGAAGGGTCCCGGGTTCGATTCCGGTCAAGGGCATGTACCTTGGTTGCGGGCACATCCCCAGTAGGGAGTGTGCAGGAGGCGGCTGATCCATGTTTCTAACTCTCTATCCCTCTCCCTTCTCCGTAAAAATCAATAAAATATATATATTAGAAAAAAAAGGTGGACAATGTCTGAGATGTGCTGCAGACACTCTGGCTTTCAGAAAAGGCTGTGCCCAGCCTGGCGGGGGCTCGGCGGCTGGAGCTCGTCCCTGACACACCCAGAGGGCAGGTCTGGGCCCCATCGGGCGCACACGGAGCACCAGTTCGGGGGACAGACTCTCCAGGGCAGCGACGCTTCTCTCTCAAAAAAGAAAAGAGGAGCTGAGACGGGGGAGTGGTCAGGTGGCCGTGTCCCCACAGGGCCCTCAGGAGGCAGGCAGGGGGTCGGAGCAGGAGTGACACGGAAGCAAGCGGGGGTTCGGGGGCCTGGGAGATGGGAAAGGGGCTCAGGAGGGAGGCACCTGCAGCCCAAGACGGCTGAGCCCTGAGACGGCTGGGCCCCGACACGGCTGAGCCCCGAGACGGCTGGGCCCCAGGATGGCTGGGCTCCCGTCAGGAGAGCAAGTTGGAGGCGGCTCTGAGCTGCCACCTGAGGGAACGTTACAGTGGCCACAGGAGACCAACACTCGCTTCAGCTCCCCGTGCGTTGAAAGACCTCGTACGAAAAGGTTTTGTTTTAAAAAAAGTGAAAGAAGCATCCCAGCCAGTGACGGGACAAGGCCAGTGGCCGTGGTGGTCCCCACGCTCCGGGATACGGGGAGACGGGGGGGGGGGGGGGGCACCCGGGACACAGCGCACAGCAGGCGCTGGGCTCGGGGCCTAGAGGAGGCGCTGGGCTCGGGGCCTAGAGGAGGCGCTGGGCTCAGGGCCTAGAGGAGGCAGGGAGGCAGTACCGAGGTGCGATCGGGAGTGGGGGCGGCACTGGAGGCACGGAGGCCTCTCGGCCCCGGGGGAGGGGAGGGCGCTGACCCGGGAGGGGAGGGCGCGGTGGCCCGACAGCCACTGTGTCCAGAGAGGTGGGCACGGAACCGGCCTGGTCACCCGGCCCCGCCCCCCCAGGCCTGGGGAGCTTGGCCTGAGACTTGTGGGGAGACAGGGACAGGGACAGGGAGGGTGAGGGGCCCCTCAGGGGCCAGACCTGCCCTGAACCGGCCTCAGGCTCTTCCTGTGAACGGGACCCTGCAAGGAGCCAGGAGGCGGGACTGAACCTGGCCCGAGGCCAGAGCCCGGGAAGCGCCATCCACTGCCCGAGACCCGAGCCTGGGAGAGAGGTTTCCGTGGAGCAGGATGGGGTGCGGGAGAGGCTGTCCAGGCGGGAGGGACACTCAGAATACAGAGGAGGAGGCAGCACAGCTAGGAGGCCCCGGGGGCAGGAGCCAGGGAGCGTACGTGCTGGCGAGGGCCCGGCGCCCCCACCCCAGCAGGGACAGGACGGAGACATGGCGGTTCGCTCAGGACGCACCCAGCTAAGGGACGACCCCACGAAGGGAATATAATGCAGAAGGGAATTTATAAAACACAGGCCTTCTTTTAACAACAATAACAAAAGCCACCAGGCAGCTCCGTTTCACACCAACTACTGGAAACAGCCGAGTGACGGAAGACACCCCAGTTCAGAGGAGCTGCAGTGGGGATCACGACCAGGATGCGTGAGAAATGCCCCCGTTGGCTGAGTCACAGCCTGGAGACCGAGGGGCAGGGAGCAGCACGGACGCCAGCGAGGGCAGGGCCGGCCCCCACCCACCAGCCACCACGGGGGCAAACCACACACAGCTCGCCCCCCCCCCCCCCCCCCCCCGTTCGCAAGGACGAACCACGGCCCAGTGCCGCGGTCCTCAACCTGTGGGTCGCGACCCCTTTGGAGGTCGAACGACCCTCTCACAGGGGCAGCCTAAGACCATCCTGCATATCAGATATTTACATGACAAGTCATAACAGTAGCAGCATGACAGTGATGAAGTAGCAACGAAAATAATGTTAGGGTTGGGTCACAGCATGAGGAACTGTATTAAAGGGACAGAAGGTTGAGAACCACGGCCCAGGGGCTGCAGACGGAAGATGTCCTGGCTCTTCTGAGACCACAGAAAACACGCCCCAACATTCAGAAAACCCCTCGACTGCCACAGGGTGAAACCACAGGGTGACACCACAGGTCGTGCACACAGCCTGGGGCGGACAAGCCTGGTGGGGGCGGGCGGGCGGCTCCCAGACCGTCCAGAGGGAAGAGTCCCGATGGGGCGAAGCGTGAGAGCCTGACCTCCACCCTGCACAGGCATGGGCTCGCGCTGACTCTGTGCAGAGCTGCAGAAAAGCTGTGTGTGTAGCCCTGGCTGGTGTCGCTCAGTGGACAGAGCACCGGCCTGCGGGCTGAAGGGTGCAGGGTTCGATTCCCGGTCAGGGCACAGGCCCAGGTTGCAGGCTCGGTCCCCAGGGTGGGGCGTGTAAGAGGCAGCTGACCCATGAATCTCATCATTGATGTTTCTCTCTCTCTTCCTCTCTGAAATCAATAATAATGTGGTTTTTTAAAATAAATCTTAGTACCTGCATTTGAGAATGAAAATGCACACCATGCACTGCCCTGAGGAGGGCTGGGCAGGGACGGTCGGGGGCTCCATAAAGACAGGAACGCAAGTGGGCCGGCAGTAACAACCGTTACCCTGCAGTGAGAAGGACCATGTTCTGTTTACTTTTTATTTTCTAGTAATTACGGGATTTGTCAAAGTGTTTTTAAGGCACATGCAGAATCGAAAGTGGTGTCAAACTGGAAGGGCCATGGACTGGGGAGGGGGGGACCCCAGCTGAGTGTGCCCCGTGTCAGGGTCTACAGCTCATGGAGGCCTCAGCAAACCCGACCGGACACGGGGAGGCGGAGTGGGGACCAGGGCCCCCCACACCCGGAAGAGCAGAGGACCCGCAGGTTCCCGCTACCGGACACTGTGGGGACAGAGCAGGGCCCTGCCGGCCCGTCTGGTCCACGGGGGACCCCTCCAGTCACCTGCTAGGAGAACTGGCAGAGACGAGCCACCCACCGTCTAGCAAACACTCCTGCTCACGGGCTTTGCACACACGTGCTCCCCTAGGCATCCAGGGCGGTAGGAGCCTCCAGCCGCACAGCTGAACCAGGGGGCTGGGGGTCGCGCCCATGGGATCTCGGGGGACGGCTCCTGCACTGCCTGAGCTCTGACCGCGCCCCTTCCTGGGACCTGGGGGCCTCAGACAGCCTCTTTGGAATCCCGAGTTTCATTATTTATTACTATTTTAGTGCAAGCTCTTTCAGAGAATGGAAATGTAGCCAGACTGTGCTGGGACAAGCGAGGATGGTGCGGTGTCGGACTCTGGTTTTACGGCGTGTGGGCCACGCAGACACGGCTGGCGGCTGGCACAGGGCTGGGCGTCCGCACCGTCCCTGATGCTCAGACTAACGGGGTCTGGGTGCCCAAGTCTGGGTGCCGCCGGCTGGACCTCCTCCGCCCGGCAGGCCCGGGACCGACTGTTCGCATCCGAGGGACGAGGGAGGCCGCCCTGGCTGCCTCACAGGTGAAGGCGTTTGATGTGGAGGGAACAGGGGTCTGGGCTCCGTGCTCCCGAGACCCCGAGGGTTGGGGGGGTCTGAGATGCTCCTGACCTGGAGGGGGGTCACCGAGTCTGCGTCTCACTCTCTCGGCATCAGCCTCCCGATCCCCAGGAGCCCTC
This sequence comes from Myotis pilosus, assembly GCA_036010255.1. NCBI lineage: Eukaryota > Metazoa > Chordata > Mammalia > Chiroptera > Vespertilionidae > Myotis > Myotis pilosus. Next base: position 14,066,174 of record JASKON010000029.1, read on the forward strand.
CCTGCAGGGACTGCACACGCGGCCCCGGGCCGGGGGGCTCCTCGGAGCCTTGTCACCACTCACTCCCGCCCGGCGCACCCCTGACCGTCAGGACCGGGAACCACCTGCACGGCAGCGGACACCCCGCACCGAGCCCTGAGGCCGGACAGCGGCGGGCGCCGGTCGCGTGGAGACTGGGAGGTCCGTGAACTTCTAATCTGGGGGAGGCGGAGGCGGAGGCGTCTGCACGGCTTGGGCCTCAGTCATCGCGCGTTTGCGGGACTCGTCTTTTTAGTTCAGAAACGAAAGACCCGAACACAGCGGGGAAACGGGGCTCCCTCCCCTCTCCCATCGGGGCGGCAGCCGCGTGAACTGCGTTTGCTGTTTCGGGGACAGGGAGGGACCTGGGAAACCGAAACGGGGCGTTAAAGCGGCTGCTGGCGTCAAGTCCTGACCTGCGACAGGACGCCCAGAGGCACACGGGCGCCCCCCCACCTCGTGGACCGGCCGGGGCTCAGGGGCTCAGGCTGCCGGGCGGGGGGCGGGGGCGGGGGGCTGGGGTGACAACGCCCCGAATTCGCTGCCGGTGGCGGCCACACTCTGCGAACCCGCTGAGACCTGCGCATGTTGAGGGGTTAGACCTCATGGTGTGGGAATGGTATTTTAATGAGGCTGTTATCACAAACTTTCTTCCTTTTCTTTTATTTTAAATATGTTTTATTGATTTCAGAGCGGAAGGGAGGGGGAGGGGCAGAAACATCAGCGATGAGAGAATCACCGACCGGCCGCCTCCTGCCCGCCCCCCACCGGGGATCGACCCCCAACCCCGGCCGGTGCCCTGACCGGGGACCGAAGGTGACCTCCCGGTTCACAGGTCGACGCTCAACCAGAGCCCGTGCCATGGGGCGGGGCGGGGCGGGGAGGGCGCCCGCGGGCACCATGGCCCTCCTCCCAGGAGCCCTGTCCCACCCCCCGGCCTCTCAGGTCCTGCCCCGGCCGGCCAGACTGAGGCCCCAATGCCAGCTGCTCCCACGGGCGGCTCCCCGCCCGGCACCGGGACGGGCCTCCCGCTCGGTCACCAGGAGGGGCCGGGGCGGGCCCGCAGCACCAGCCGGTCTCCTGGGGTCACCCCGCCCCACCACCGTGGTCCCCGAGGCCGCCCTGCTCCAGCCACGCCCACCCCACGGTCCGCTCGGCTCAGGCGAGTCCCGCCCCCCCGGCGCCCCAGCAAAGCCCGCTGCCCCGAGCCCCGACTGTGCAGACACCGCCCCCCCAAGGCAGCCACGGGCCTCGGGCCTCAGCGTCCGTCCCAAACCCGCGCACAGCCCGGCAGACGCGAGGCCGGGGAGTGAGGCAGCCGCGGCTCCTCAGACCGCTCACCGCGCCGCCCCGCCGGGCACAGCCTGAGCCCACACTGAACCCGGGGGCGGGGGGGGGCAGCCAGGGGGCCCCCTCGTCCGCCAAACCCCCAGCACAGCGGGCTCCGGGGGTGGAAGCTGAGCCTCCCGAGCCCAGGACCGACGCCTCCTCCACCCGAGCGGCTGTCGGACGCGGAACCTCGCGGAACCGCGCGGAGGGAGGGGGCCGGGGAGCAGGGACCGTCAGGGGGGCGGGCGCCCATCTCACCTGCGCCGGGGCTCTCTCGGGGGCCTCCTCCTCCTCCTCCTCCTCCGCTCGCCAGGCAGGGTCCCGAGGACACGGGGCTGCGGGGAAAGCGAAGGCTGGGGCAGCTCTCCCTCCGCCGCCCGCCCGCCCGCCCCAGCCCGGCCCGGCCCGAGGGGTGCTCCGGACCCTCCCGCTGGCAGGGGAGTCCCCCCCGATTCTCCCGATAGAGGGGGGCCCGAGAGAGGGGTGAGCCCGGTGCAGGCACCCGCCCGCCCGTCCGCCCGCCCTGCTCCGAGCCCGTCTGCAGCGTCTGCTCAGCCCTGGAGGCGCCCCCCCACCCCCCACCACAGGGCTGAGACCCCCCCACCCCCAGAGCTGGCCCAGACCCGCCTACCTGGCTCCTGGGGGCGGGTGCCCGGCCTCCGCAGGTCAGAGGTCACAGCGCGGCACCCGGATTGGCCGCGGGCAGCACAGGCTGTCGGCTCCCCCCAGGGCGGGTGGGCGAGGACACCTGCGAGGAGACCCGGGAGAGGGGGAGCCCGTGACCCACCCGGTGACCCACCGGCGACCAGGCCCCACGGGAGGGGCGTCTCCCACGGGCACAGCCAGGCCGACCGGAGCCCGCGGGCGGCGACACAGCAGCGGGCGGCGCTGTCACTGCCGGGAGCACCCGGACACGGCCACCCGGACACGGCCACCCGGGACACCGGCAACGCGCCCGCGCGCAGCGGCCGAGGCCGTCCGACCCGACGTCCAACTTCCCCGAATTTTAAAAAACACAAGTAACAGCCCGGCCGGTGTGGCTCAGTGGATAGAGCGTCACCCTGCGGACACAAGGGTCCCGGGTTCGGTTCCGGCCAAGGGCATGGACCTCGGTTCCGGGCACATCCCCAGTGGGGGGCGGGCAGGAGGCAGCTGATGGATGTTTCTGACTCTCTACCCCTCTCCCTTCCTCTCTGTAAACAATCAACAAAATATATTTAAAACGAAACAGAAAAACACAAGGAGCAGAACGACACCCCCCGTGTTGGGGGCGGACGCCCTAAGTTTAAATCTCACACCGACACCCGCTGGCCACGTGGCCGGAAGCCACCGGCAGCGCAGGGGCGGGGGAGCCGCAGTACATTCGCCCCCAGGAGCGGAGGGGCCGCCCCCCGAGAAACCCCCCGGGACCGGGGCCGGGCATCGGGGAAACCACACCAACCACACCGTCTGCGGAGACACCGGGCCACCGACAGCCCGTGACAACTGCCCCGGCCCTCCGCCCAATTCCGCCCCAGGGCAGACCCGCCCCCTGGGCCCCAGAAACCCCCGGCCCCCCTCCCCACCCCAGCCCCCCGGCAACCGGCTGGGACTCACCCCAGGAGGCCCGGGGGCCGGTGGCAGCCATCCGGGCGAACGGACGGACGGACCAGGCGGGTGCCGGAGTCGGTGCGGCCGGAGGGCGAGGGCAGCGCCACCTGCGACACAGCGAGAGACAGAGGCGGCCCCTGGGGCCTGAGGAGCCCTCACCCCTAAGGGGCTCCCTGGGGCGGGGGCAGGGGGATGGGAATGTTCTGGAAGGAGGGGGGGTAACTGCCCGGCCAGCGAGGGTCAGGACTGAGCATCCACCTCTGAACCAGGAGGTCAGGGTTCATTCCCGGTCAGGGCACATGCACCCCCCACCCCCGCCCCCGCCCCCGCCCCCGCCGTGGGGTGAGCAGGAGGCAGCCGATCCGTGATTCTCTCTCTCCATTGATGGTATTTTTCTTAATCTGTTTTTTTTTTAATTTATCAGAGAGGAAGGGAGAGGGATAGAGAGTTAGGAACATCGACCAGCTGCCTCCTGCACACTCCCCACTGGGGATGTGCCCGCGACCAAGGTCCATGCCCCCGACCGGAATCGAACCCGGGACCCTCCAGTCCGCAGGCCGACGCTCTACCCACTGAGCCACACCGGCCAGGGCTTATCTTTATTGTTGAAAGGACATGTGTCCCCTTTCCCCCCACTGCCCCCCACCCCACCCCGGCCGCCCAGGCCCTCAGCACTCTGTGGTCTGTGTCCATGGGTGATGTGCACACTTCACTGATGTTTCTCTCTCCCTCTCCCTTCCTCTCTGAAGTCAATGTAAATATAAATGGAAAATCTATACATTTAGCCCTGGCTGGTGCGGCTCAGTGGATAGAGCCTCACAGGCCTGCAGACTGACGGGGCCCGGGTTCGATTCCGGTCGAGGGCAGGGACCTGGGCTGCAGGCTTCTCCCGGACCGGACCCTGGTCAGGGCTCGTGCAGGAGGCACCGGGCGATGTGTTCCTGTCTCTCTCCCTCTCTCTCTAAAAATCGACAGAAAAATATCCTCCCCCGGCCAGTGTGGCTCAGTGGGTAGAGCGTCGGCCTGCGGACTGGAGGGTCCCGGGTTCGATTCCGGTCAAGGGCATGGACCTGGGTTGTGGGCACATCCCCAGTGGGGGGCGTGCGGGAGGCAGCTGATCGATGTTTCTCTCTCATCGATGTTTCTGACTATCCCCCCTCCCTTCCTCTCTGTAAAAAGTCAATAAAATATATTTTAAAAAAAGAAAGAAAAATATCCTCCAGCGAGGATTAAAAAAAATAAAGTACATAATGTATAAAATGTACGTAACTAATAAAATGTATATACTTATACATACCCACGTATAACACACACAGACTTTTAAAAAATACATATAAAGAGCAGCGACAACCGCACAACCTTCCGAATGCACAACCAACCTACCCAACTGTGCACTAAAACCGCTCATTTGCTGAGGCGAGAAAAAAAAATTATGTAAATTTCTTTAAAAAAAAAAGAAAGTCCTCCGCAACCCGCATCGCCCAAGCCCGTCGCCCCCGAACCCCCCCACCCCCGTGAGGGGCCCCCCGCCCGGCTCCCGGCCTTTTAGAGAGAAACGCCCACCGATCGCCCCCCACACACCGCCCCCCGCCCGTCCGCGCCCCGAGGCCCAGTGCCGCCGGGGCCGGGGGCGGGGCTGGCGGGCTCGGGTCCGAGAAGAAAAGATAAAAGCCCCGGAGCCGCCTGCGCCCCGCGGTTTGACCCGACGCGGCGCGTGGGGAGGACCCGGCCGCCAGCCCGCCCCCGGCCCGGAGCGCACGGGCCGGACCGAACCGAACCGAACCGCCCGCCGGGAGGAACCGGGGCGCCCCACCCCGGCCCGGCCTCCCGCAACGACCCCCGCCCGCGAGCGCCCTCACCTGGTCCGCAGCCGCCACGCCGCCCCCCGAGGCGCCCGGGGGACCCTCGGCTTTTTTCGGCGCCGGGTCGGCCCGCGCGGCCTCGGGGACAAAGGCGGACGCGCGGGGCCGGGGTCGGGGCGTCCAGCGACGAGCGGGGCGCAGCGTCCGCGGGCCACAGGGACCGGAAGCGCAGCCGCCCCGCGGAGGGCGGGGGCGGGACCCCCCTGGCGCCCCGCGGCCCCGAAAGCGGCGCCGCCCCTCCCGCCGGCGCTGCCGACCCCCCGGGCGCCCCCCACGGCGTCCCCGCGACCGCCTCACCTCGGCCGCGGACAATGGCGACCGCTCCCCCGGCGTCGGCCGGGGCGTGCCGCGCGGGCTGCTGGGAGTTGTAGTTCCCGGCGGCGCACTTCCGGTTTGGGCGCCGGCGCTGGGTGGGCGGGCGGGCAGGTGGTGGGCGCTTCTCCGCCTGGAGTCCGCCAGCCCCTCGGCTAATAGGATGCGAGGCGGGCGGTGCTGCTCCGCCCTGAGCGCCCTCCCCACCCTGGTCGGGGGCGACGTCCGTGTGTCTGTCTGGCCCCTGGTGCCCTCAGTTTGCCCGTCTGTGAAATGGGAGCTCACGGTAGCCACACTGAGCAATGGGAACTTGAAGTCGGAGCTACTCGGGGGGATCCCTTACTTGAATAGCTGCCAGTGTGGACAAAAAAGGGGGGGTGAGGGGCATGGAACCTCAAAGGTGATCTGACCCTAAATTCCTTTTAAAAAAAAATTTATTGACTTATTGATTGATTGATTGATTGATTGATTTACAGAGAAGAAGGGAGAGGCCTAGAGAGTCAGAAACATCAATGAGAGAAACATCGATCAGCTGCCTCCTGCACATCCTCCACTGGGGATGTGCCCGCAACCCAGGTACATGCCCTTGACTGGAATCAAACCTGGGACCCTTCAGTCCGCAGGCTGACGCTCCATCCACTGAGCCAAGCTGGCTAGGAGATAGATAGATAGATAGGTAGGTAGATAGATAGATAGATAGATAGATAGATAGATAGATAGATAGATAGATAGATGATAGATAGATGATAGATAGATAGATGATAGATAGATAGATAGATAGATAGATAGATAGATAGATAGATAGATATTGATTTCAGAGAGGAAGGGAGAGGGAGAGAATCATTGATTGGCTGCCTTTCGCACTGGGGCTGAGCCCCCAGTCTGGGCCTGTGCCCTGAAGGGAATGGAACTGTGAGCTCCTGGTCCACAGGTCGACGCTGGCGGAGCCCGGCAGGGTTTTCTTAGGGCAAAGGTAAGCCCGTCACTGGAAAAGCTGCCTGTCTGGGCCATGACGACCCACCACATCTGCCCAATTAGGAACTTAGGCCCTAACGGGTGTGGCTCAGTAGATAGAGCGTTGACCTGCTGACTTTAGGGTCCCGGGTTCGATTCTGGTCAAGGGCATGTACCTTGGTTGCGGGCACATCCCCAGTGGGGGGTGTGCAGGAGGCAGCTGATCGATTTTTCTCTCTCATCGATGTTTCTGGCTCTCTGTCCCTCTCCCTTCCGCTCTGTAAAAAATCAATAAAATATATTTTTAAAAATATATCAATGATGAAAATGAAAAATTAAAAAAAGATAAAAAAAAAAAGAAGGAAAAAAATCAATGATGAGAATAACTGATGGCTGCCTCCCGCATGCCCCACACGGGGCTGGAGCCCGTAACCAGGCATGTGCCCTGACCCAGACGAACTGTGACCTCCTGGTTCATAGGTCACTGCTTAACCACTGAGCCTCACGGGTAGGGCTTTAATATATATATTTTTTATAGATTTCAGAGAGGAAGGGAGAGAGAGAAAAAAAAACATCGACGATGAGAATAACTGATGGCTGCCTCCCGCACGCCCCACACTGGGGACGGAGCCCGCGACCCGGGCTCAGGTTCCTAGGTCGATGCTCAGCCACTGAGCCACACCAGCCGGGCGTTCAACCACGTACCCAGATGTCCCAGATGCCAAGCCCCATCTCATGCCCGAGAGCATCTGCATAGACCCAACATAGTCTCTGCCCCCAGCAGGGCGTGCAGTGGGGGTTGTCCGGGAGATGATTTTAAAAAGCCGTGCACACTTCACAGCCAACTAGCTCCCATCCTGAACACTCAGTGAGGACAACACAGAACAAACACGACGAGGCAGAATCCGGACAAACAGGGCCGCCGAGGGCAGGTACGAACACGAGGGAAACGCATCCAACCTGGGGCCTGACTTCATTCTGGGCAATCAGCGGGGTCCAGCCTGTCGCATCACCACCCTCACTGTAGGGGAGAGGGAAACTGAGGCACACCAAGCCGGGCCCAGGGAACCCAGAAAGGCCTGGCTTCCTGTCCCGATAACAGAAACAGTTGCCCCCCTGGAGGTCATCTGTGTAACCAGGGCTGAGCCCCTTGCCCAGGCCAGCCCTCAGTTTTCCCGTCTTTGGAATGGGCGTGCGTACATTTGCCATCGTTCATCAGCCGAGCCCAGAACAGCTCTGGCTCACCGCAGCAGCCCAGGAAATGCCAAGCTGTTGGGTTTGGCCTGGGTCCTGCGCTCCAGGCTCTGGCACCGTAGCTCCTTCCACCTGAAGGCGGGGGTTCTGGTCCGTGGTTCCGGGTCACCACGGACACCGGCTCGGTGCCTCGCCTCCTCTCCCCCCAGAACGGCCTGCAGAGCAGCCAGCAGTTCCTGCGAGAGGCCAGAGGAGGAAGGAATGGACGCTGGGCTCCTGGACACGAGGTTCCCGGTGAGTGCACCACGGCCCTCACGCTCGGGCCTCCGACGTGAGGGAACCCCCTCCCCTGACAGTCCGGCTCGGCCTTGTCCCGTTTCCCCGGTGAGGAAACTCCTGTGTGACCTTCCAGGAGCAGGTGGCCTTCGAGGACGTGGCCGTGGACCTCACCCGGGAGGAGTGGGGGCAGCTGACGCCCACCCAGAGGACCCTGCACCATGAGGTGATGCCGGAGACCTGGGGGCTCCTGGTCTCTGTGGGTAAGGCCACCCCCTGTTCCTCACCGTCCTCCCCTGGATGGACCCCACTTCGCCTGGGTTCACAGTGGGGGTGGGCCTTGGCATGAAGAGCAGAAAACTCATGTGCCTTGGGCCCGAGGGACCAGACTGCCTGGGTTTAGAGGGTGTCAGGGAGGATGTTTTGCCTACAAGTGACAGATCCCACCGAGAATGCCAGAGGCAGGAATCGTGGGGTAAGAGGGGCACACTGGGTCCAGAGCTGCAGAACCCCAGGTGCCATCTTCCCGTGTGGCCCCCTCTCCCTCTGCACCTCTCTGAGTCACCTTTCACACGTGGGCCCTCTGACGGTGAAAAGACAGTTGCCAGAGTCCAAGGGGCCCAGGGAAGGCCTGTGGGCTGTCTTGTTTCAGCCACCAGGTCCCCTCCCTATTGGTCATTGTTGCCAGTGGACAGCGGAAGAAGAACTCTCACTGGGTGCCCAGATCACGGTCACGTGTCCACCCCAGAGCCAGAGGGGGGTTAGGGCTGAGAGTGAGTGGAGGCAACTAGAGGCTGTTATCACCTAAGTCACGGGAGCCTGCCTGGGTTCCCAGCCACTTGAGTCCTGAAAGGGTGGAGGTGGAGTGGGCAGGGGGTGGGAACGGCCCTGGGACACGAATGCTCTCGTCCTGGGTTTCCCCCGGAGCCGGACGGTGGCTCCTGAGACCCACCCTCATCTCGCTGCTGGGGCAGGAGGCGGTCGGTGGCTGGGGGACCGGGAGGGTCCGCAAGGTGTGTGCCCAGGTGAGGTGAGGATGTGCAGGGCAGGGAGGAGCCCCCGCTCCCCACGCCCCACATCTCTCTCTCCGTATCTGCTCCCAGGTCCTTAAGAACAAACTGACGCCTCATTCTCTCGGTGAACGCTCACCAGGCACCGGTCTGCTACGAGGAGACCCAGCTCCTGTCTTCACCGAACATACATATTGCTGAGGGAGAGGGGCCCAGGATAAATAGCCAGAAAACAATAGTAACCGCGAAAGGGATGATCACAGACGTGGCAGCCGGTGATGGGTGGACGGAATCGGGGAGAGGACGTGAGCAGAGAGGTGAGGGCGTCCCTCTCGAAGGAGGTGATGATGAGGGGGGTGAAGCTGGGCCATGGGCACAGAATCCAGGCGGAGGGAACGGCACGTGCAGAGGCCCTGGGCGGTGCAGGCCTCCTACTGCGATCAGACACTCCAGCCTCGGACTGTGAACCAGAGACGTGTCTACGACTCGGGCACCTGTGGCTCTAGGCCAGGCCCGTCCAGGTGCCTGGAGGTTGGCTGGGGGGTTCTCCTCTTCAGACCTGCTGCCCAGCTCCCGGGACAGGCAGGCCCCTCTGTAGGAAGTGGGGTTGTCCTGGCCCATGGACAACCAACTTCCCCCTGGCGTCCGGCCATGACGCATGTAAGCAGTGACCATCGCCAGCGCCCAGGAAGGATGGACGGGTGGGGGGGGTCACAACAGGGTCTCCCCCGCCTCAAATAATAACCAGCCTTCACCTCGTATGTTAGCCTCCTCTTGCAGCTGTAACAAATGACCACAAATGTAGTATGTGAAGCAACACAAGTGACCTTGCAGTTCTAGAGGTCACGAGTCCAGAGGGGTCTGACCGGGTGACGTGCAAGGGGTCAGCAGCCGGCGTTCCTTCCCGAGGGTCGGAGGCTCCACGGCCGTTCCTGCCCAGCATCCAGAGGTGCCCATTCCTGGGCGCATGGCCTTGTCCATCTCTGTGTCAGCAGAGGTGGGTCAGGCCTTCACGCATCGCGTCCCCCCGCCCCCAACCTCCTGCCCCTCTGGCACCTGTAAGAACCTGTGGTTACATGGGGGCCACCCCAACAATCCAGGGTGATGTCAGGTGACGGGCTAATGTCACAGATTAGCACCCTCCATTCCTTGTCCACGTATAGGGGACAGCACACTCAGGCTGCAGGGCTGAGGACGTGGGCATCTTGGGCGACACTGTTCTGCCAGTTGCACTTGACTAGAATGTACCCTAACTTTTCAGTAGAGCAACACCCATGGGAAAGGTGCCACGTCACACCTCACCAGCTCAGTGTCGTACCTGCCACCCTGCCAGGAAGGAGGGGGAGACACTGCTTGTATTTTTCGTTCCGCATGTGTGTGGACCCCTGTTGTTGTTGGGGGTACAGTGGGAAGATCCTGCCCGAGGGGGTCTTCTCGCTTAGGGAAACAGACTGAACCAGCTCAAAGGGCTGCGATGCACCAAGCCATGTGTCAATCCTCTCGTAGACGGACATGTCAGCAGTTCCCACTGGGGGGATCTGATGGGCTTCTTCACATCTGGCGTGAGCGGCACAACAGGGAGGGAGGGGCCTCCGGGAGGAGACAGGCTCTGAGAAACGGGAGGGCGGAGGGTTGGAGAACCTTTGTTCTGTCACGGGCCATTTGGTTATTGATAACGTCATTCGCAGGGCATATAAAATTACCACCTTAAAATTTAGCTGCTAGCCCTGACCGGTTTGGCTCAGCGGATGGAGCGTCCGCCTGAGGACTCAGGAGTCCCAGGTTCGATTCCGGTCAGGGGCATGTGCCTTGGTTGAGGGCACATCCCCAGTAGGGAGTGTGCAGGAGGCAGCTGATCGATGTTTCTCTCTCATTGATGTTTCTAACTCTCTATACCTCTCCCTTTCTCTCTGTAAAAAAATCAATAAAATATTTAAAAAAAATTTAGCTGCTATATGTGGCCAAACAGTTAATTAACTCCCCCCTAACGCCTTGGCAGGGCCAGGCCAAGTGACTGAGCGGGCCTTTCGCAGCCTGCAGGCCGCACCTCGCCCGCCCTTGCTCTCCCCCCGTCTGCCGCAGTACAGGCTGTGTGAACCTGTACCTGGCTGTAATTCCGCTCCCTCCAAGCCTGGGGGTCTGTGCATTTTCCCTGAAGGCTCACTCGTTTTTTTTCAGCACCGACTTCCTCCAAAACTCTCTGTGCAAACTCCATCTCTACCCATTATACTAACCCAGCTTCCTGTTCTCTAAACACTCTCTTCTCTGCTTTGCAAAACCATACGGCTCAATGGTCAAGGCCACTCATGCCTTGAACTTTTAGAAAATGTCGGTTTGATTCTTCCATTCACAGACTCACCGATAAACTCTTCCTCCCAGAACGGCGATTGCGGGACGATTCCTTTTTATTTATTTTTTTCAGACTTGGAAACGAAATTGAAAACGGAACTGTCAGCTGCAAAGCAAGACGCCTCTGGGGAACCGTCCAGCCCTGTTCTGGTAGAAGGGTTCCGGTGGGACGGTCTGGGGAGCGCTGAGGGTGCCGCCGCCGCGGGGCACCGGGAACAGAGCTGTGAGAGCCCGGATGGCCGTGGGGGGCCGGCGGCCTGCACCCCTGCGAAGACCTCTGTTTGGCGGCAGCAGCCTGGGAATGGGTTTGGGGGAAAACTGACCTCTGAGCCCTGATCACCCAAGTCAACCCGTGACTCCTGGAGGACAAGACTCTCATGCACGGGGAATGCACAGAAAAAAGGAGAATCCAGGCTCGAAACCGAACGCCCAACAGAAAACCCACGCGAAAGAGAAAGCCTGCCGGTGTCTGGAGTGTGGAAAGGCGTTTGCTCGCAGCTCTGCACTCGCTGAGCACCGCCGGACGCACACCGGGGAGAGGCCTGACGAGTGTCAGGAATGCGGGAAGGGCTTCCGAAACAGCTCGGCACTCGCCAAGCACCGGAGAATCCACACGGGCGAGAAGCCCTACAGGTGCCCGCACTGTGGGAGGGCCTTCAACCAAACCCCCCCCCCCCCCCCGCTGATCCAGCACCAGAGGACGCACACGGGAGAGAAGCCCTATGAGTGCAGCGAGTGTGGGAAAGCCTTCGGCCAGAGCACGCTCCTGACTGAGCACCGGAGGAGTCACACCGGGGAGAAGCCCTACGGGTGCAGCGAGTGTGGAAAAGCGTTCAGCCACAGCTCGCCACTCCACCAGCACGAGCGGACACACACGGGGGAGAAGCCCTACGCGTGTCGTCAGTGTGGCAAGGCCTTCCGGCAGAGCACACACCTCAGTCAGCATTGGAAGATCCACACGGGGGAGAAGCCCTGTGAGTGTCCTGAGTGTGGCCGAGCCTTCGGTCAGAGCTCCCTCCTCGTAGGACACCAGAGGACCCACCCCACAGAAAAACCCTACACGTGCAACGAATGTGGGAAGTCCTTCAGTCACAGCTCATCCCTCGGCCAGCACGAGAGGACACACACCGGGGAAAAGCCATATGAATGCCCAGATTGTGGGAAATCCTTCAGGCAGAGCACTCGCCTCACTCGGCACCGGAGGAGCCACACAGGAGGAAAGCCGTATGAGTGCAGGGACGGTGGGAAGGCCTTCACACACAGCTCCTCCCTGACCAGGCACCAGAGAACTCATCCTGGGTCGAGGCACCTACAGGAGCTGGGCCATAGGAAGCCTTAAGCCATCGTTCAAGTCTTCCCTTCCTACACTTGACCCAGTCCTACTCCTGGGTAACATCACAGACGTATGCATACACCTTCACAAATAGGAGTAGTTCACATGCCCCTCAGATCACTCTAACGTAGGGAAATGGAGGGATGATCAGTGTTGAAGACCTTCAGATGCGAGTGCCCATCAATGCTGTATTATAGAAGCCACAAAAATGAGAATTGGGAAGAGGTATTGGATTTGGGCATGACTTCACAAGAATTCACCAGCTTCAAAACTTGAGAATTTCAAAATGGTGAGACCCCCCCCAACTAATGCTGTTCATCAAAAAGAACCAAGTGCATTGACATTTTATCTTTAATGCCCATTATATGCTCGAGTGCGGAGACGTGCTCATGAACGGTGTCGTTGACACTGACACGCCCTGTAAACACCATGGCAGTGCCCCACACGTGAGAGAGGCATCCATGTGCAATCCCCATGCACGCAACTGTCCCAGTAAGAAGTTCTGATCTCTGTGTAAAGCATTTGATCCAGGTACATGGCAGACGGCCTCACAGATTTGAATTCCATATGACAAAGTACCAAGTGTACTGTAAACCTTTTTTTTTTTTAATATATTTTATTGATTTTTCACAGAGACGAAGGGAGAGAGAGATAGAGAGCCAGAAACATCGATGGGAGAGAAACATCGATCAGCCACCTCCTGCACATCTCCCACTGGGGATGTGCCCGCAACCCAGGCACATGCCCCCGACCAGAATCGAACCCGGGACCCCTCAGTCCGCAGGCCGACGCTCCATCCACTGAGCCAAACCGGTTTCGGCTGTAAACCTTTTTTTTTAATTTTTGTTTTTGTGTGTGTACTGTAAACATTTTAAACTAGTTTTCTGCATTAGTTTGCAATAAATCTTTACTTGTCGTGGAATTGAAAACTTTTGAATAGGACAGTGATGGCGAACCTATGACACGCATGTCAGAGGTGACACGCAAACTCATTTTTTTGGTTGATTTTCCTTTGTTAAATGGCATTTAAATATATAAGATGAATATCAAAAATATAAGTGTTTTACTATGATTGCAAATATCAAAAAATTTCTATAGGTGACACGGCACCAGAGTTAAGTTAGGGTTTTCCAAAATGCTGACACGCCGAGCTCAAAAGGTTCGCCGTCACTGGAATAGGAAGTCTTGAAATGTAACTTCCATGGAGCCTTGCAGGTTCTGTGATGGCTTTTGCTACTCTGTTCAGGCTATAATTTTTTTTTTTTACAGGACTCATAGGAATTAAAAAGACAGATGAGCCCAGCTGGCTTGGCTCAATGGTTGAGCATCGACCTATGAACTAGAGGTCATGGTTTGATTCCTGGTCACGGCACATGCATGGGTTGCAGGCTTGATCCCTAGTGTGGGGCGTGCAGGAGGCAGCCTGTCAGTTATTTTCTTTCATAATTAATGTTTCTATCTCTCCCTTTCTGAAATCAATAAAAATATGCATTTTTAAATTTTCCTTTTTTAATTTTTAAAATAGGTTTTTATTAATTTCAGAGAAGAAGGGAGAGGGAGAGCGAGATAGAAACATCAATGATGAGAGAGAATCATGGATGGGCTGCCTCCTGCACGCCCCCCAATGGGGATGGAGCCCACAACCCAGGGATGTGCACCTGACTGGAATCAAACCCAGGACCCCCTCAGTCCGCAGGCCAACACTCTATCCACTGAGCCAAACCAGCTGGGGCTAAAAACATATTTTAAAAAAATAAAAGAAAAAGACAGACGATGCCATTGCACAAAAAAAGCAAGGTTTTTCCTAATTCCCGTCTCACAAACAATAGGAATTCCATGTTGTAAACTTTTATTTTGCAAGATTTAGTCCTTTGATAAACGTAAAAGACAACCCTTTCTTGCAGCATGTTTTCCTTGATGCTTCACTGTTTCTATTATAATTTCACTTGAAAATCCATTGTACTTCATTGAACCTTAAATCCTCTAAGAGCATCTGGCTGACAACCACGCCCCTTCAAGGGTGACTTGCCACCCCTGACGGTTGCCACCCAGCGGCAGTAACTAATAACGGAAAGAATCTCTCTTCATACAAATGCGATGGGGTCGGTCGTGCCTCCGACCCCGCAATGGGTGGTTCCTACCACCTCAGATAAAGAGAAACCCCTGACTGACACCTTCCAACAAGGCGCTGCCAGCTCGGGCATCGGCCCCACTGAGGGCATCGGCCCCCCAGATGCCCGTGTGCCAGCCGCACAGACCTGGTTGGTCGTTCGGAACTAGTGTCTCACAGTGGGACCCCAGGCCTGTCACCAAAATCACCCGGGGGGTTGCTCACCAATGCAGACTCTTGGGCCTTGCATCCCAGCAGATGAGCCCAAATCTTGGGGGTGGGGTGATGAGGCCGGCGACTGCATCCTCCCCGTGGTGAAGGCCCTGCTGCCCTTCTCGGGGCCTGGTGGGAGGCCCTTTCTGCTTCCCGACCAGGCTGCCCCCTCCACCGGCCACGAGGTCGTGTGCACATGCTCTCCCGTCTCTGACCCAGGAAGCTTTCCTGAAGGCGCCCTCTCCAGAGACTGAGGTACACACAACAGTCGTTATTCGTCTGCTTCTTGGTTTACAGACTCTTCCCCTTGGCCGACTGGAGGTGGGGGCACACCCTCTGACCCACTGAGGAATGAGGGTCCCCCCAGCCTTTTACCCTAATTTGACCCACAGCACAGACCCATTGCCACCAATGCCTGCACCAACCAGTTCCCCTGGCAGTAGGAGGGGACAACTGGCTGTAACTTTGTCCCTGAACAAGTCATCGACTTAGGACAGTGATGGTGAACCTTCTGAGCTCGGCGTGTCAGCATTTGGAAAAACCCTAACTTAGCTCTGGTGCCGTGTCACATAGAGAAATTTTTTGATATTTGCAACCATAGTAAAACAAAGACATATTTTTGATATTTATTTTACATATTTAAATGCCATTTAACAAAGAAAAATCAACCAAAAAAATGAGTTCGCGTGTTATAGGTTCGCCATCACTGACTTAGGAGCTTTTGCAGGGAGGTGGTGGTTAGGGCAAGAGGAAACTCCTGAAATCGCTGATGGGCCGTTGCAGGGCGCCGGGGCCCTCTGGGCTTGCAGTCCAGCCTCCCAGCCCTGCCTACATAGCACTGAGGTCCTTTCGCACTAGGAAACGTGTCCACCTTTGCGTGGACGTCCTGACAGCCACAAGGCGGGGGTGGGGGGTGGACATTGCAGCAGAGACAGGGGAGCCTCGCTGCGGTCTGAGAATTCCAGTAGCGGCTGGGAATCATGACTACACGGACCTCACCCTCCAGGTTGCAAACCCCGACACCTGGAGCCTCCTACTGCTCCCTGAAGGTGCTCAGGGCGGGTGTCCCAAGGAAGAACGCCTCACCTGGGAGCAGAGCCTTTCGGGAACCGTAGTTCGGGCGCCCCCCACCCTGTCTAGGGCGCTATGAGAAGCTTTTTCTCATTGCCTTTCCAAGTCCCTGCCGTTGGAGCAGCGTTCCGACCTCGGGAATAGCGCTGTAGGGTCCACAGAGTCCGAGACACCCAGATTTTGAGAATTCCGGGGACTCAGGGTTACACCAACCTTGTCCACCAGGTGGCGCAGCAGGACTGCTACAGCTTGGGGGTGAACTCACACTAGGTTAGAGGCACCTTCGGGAGCTGGGCCCATGGCTGAAGCCATTGTTCATCCCTGCCTAGACTCCAGCCCGTTTGTTCTGATGAGCAGGACATACACAGGCCTTCACACACAGCACACTCCCCAGGTCGTCCTGACAGGAGGGAGATGTGGAGGTGACCTACGTGGAGGACCTTCAGCCACGAGGACCCACTGACATTACAGAAGAGATTAGTGGGAAAATGTCGTGAGTTTGGACGTGACTTAGATCCACGGGTTCACAAGGTTCCAGCTGGTGAAAACCCAACACGTGCCTTTCATAGGTAAGAACCCAGGGCGGTGAGACTTGATCGTTAATTCACATTCTATTCTTTGGGTTGGGGAGTGTTTATGAGTGGTGTCAACTGACGGATATAAACACACACAAGTGCCTACTCAGCTGTCTCACCACCAAGTTTTCCAGTCGGTGTATAAATCACTTACCCGGTCCAAGAACACATCTAATGTTTGTGTGTCCCCTGAAATACTTGTCCCAAGTGGGAACGACCAGGCTCTGAATGCTGGTGATGGTGTAACCAATTCTCCTTGACCCCCCTGATTGCATCTGTGCACCGTGTCTTGCCCCTTCAGAACAAACCTAAGGTGCTTTGACCCACCTTAACAAGACAAAATGATACCAATATTTTAAAAATAAAATCAGATTTTATCTCTTAAAAAAAAAGATACATGGCAACCAGTCTCACAGATTTGAATCCCATGTGATGTATCAGTGCATTTTTAACAGAATTAAATTATCTGCATTATTTTGCAATAAATTAATCCTTTTCAGTAGGTTAGGAGTGATTCGAGAAAGCAATTCTGAAACTTTTTTAAAAAAATATATTTTATTGATTTCTTACAGAGAGGAGGGGAGAATGATAGAAAGCTAGAAAATCGATGAGAGAGAAACATTGATCAGCTGCCTCCTGCACACTCCCTACTAGGGATGTGCCTGCAACCAAGGTACATGCCCTTGACTGGAATCGAACCTGGGACCCTTCAGTCCACAGGCCGACGCTCTACCCACTGAGCAAAAATGGTTAAGGCTTGAAACTATTTTAGAGGAACTTTAGCAGCATTCTTTTAATTGTGTGGGTCCCAGAGTTCTCATTATAGGGACATAAAAATATGGGGGAGTGAAAATGTAGTTGTAAACTACGTAGTTATAAAAAAGTATAGATTGGCATTGTATTTGTTCACACAGATACGTACGTACCTTTACTTGTGTACTGATATGTGCTCATTCATGTGCCTGTATTTCTAACTCAGCAGAAGACGCTAGTAGCAAGGAGCGCACCTGGCACTCAGATTTGGGCCCTAAGACCGCCCCCTACTAAAGGAATGAGTTATAAACTGGAGAAGTGGCTGATTTCAGAGCTGAAGCAAGTAGAAAAATAAGCCTGGAACATCCTATACTTAAAAAAAATGGACTGTTCCAGAAGTGGCGGAGGTATGCCACAGGGTGCGGGATTCCTGTTCAGACTCCTGAGCTCGTCTGGCACAACCTGAGCAGCGAAATCAGTAAGGACAGCGGTGAGTCATACACCATTGAGAAAACAGGAGCCCACGAGTGCGTCTGAGGATACACAAACGGGCAGAAAGGCGTGCCCAGGGCTGAGCGTGGACTCGGCGGGACACCCTGGCACTGGGTAAGCGACACCCTGCAGCCTTCAGTGCTAGAGACTGGTTCAGGCCGGAAGGAGTGGAGGCTGGACCAGGGGCAGGCTTTGGTGAGAAACTGGATATCTGCATTATCTTCAAGGTCTCCCCATAGATCAATCATTAGTTCAGGGGGGAAGTAGTAACTATGTGGGGGAGAAATTGGGGAACACTGGGTAACAAAAGTCACCAACAGGAACAATGGTGGCTTTGCACACCCCCAGGGGTGTGTGTGTGTGAGAACATGTTAACAGGTGGGTCCTGGTGAGGACATCTGTGTGAAGTTGGACTGTTTTCACTATTTCTGTGCCTTTTCTAGAAGGTTTAAGTCATTTCCGAATAAACAACACACAGGCATCCAGCTCTGCACTGACGGACACGGGACGGGGAGCTGAGGACGCGGCATGTGGGGTGTCACCCGTGGGCCTGGGAGCTGAGTGGGATGCCTGCTGGGAGGGGTCTCCGAGGCAGAACGGAACTCACGCGTCAGGCTAGGAGCAAGAGCTGAAACAGTAAATTCAGTTGTTGTTTTTTAAATTACCGGGGCCACACCCAGCTTGGGGTTGGGGGACGGACAGGCTAAGAGGTTGGGGGGTGGGCAGGTGGGAAGTGGTGGCAATTCAGAGGAAAGCCAAGGTGAAAAGGACCTAAAATTAAAACTCTGAGGGGCTCAGGGGTCTGTGGGGCCCTCCTACTGTCCGCCGGAGAGGGGAGGACAGGAAAGCCAGTGCCTTCAGGCCACGGAGCCTTTCCAAATCTGGGAGCTGCAGGTCTCAGGCAGGGGCTGCAGGCTCCAAGGCCCAGGGAGGCAGAGACCCAGGTGGGCACCTGGCAAACTCATTTAAGGTCACGTCAAATACGCCCACAACGCACCCAAGCTCAGACGGACAGTTAACACACTGGGTGCCCCAACCAAAGCCCCATGAGGGGGTCAGCATCGCCCAGGCCAACGGTTTTGTAACAGAACCCAGGGTCGAGGCTCGAGGGTGGTGGGCCTGGTTCCTGGGGACTGGGGAGCTGCCTCATCAGCGGAGGGACGTTCCCCTCTGAGCCCCTCACACGTGGGGAAACTAAACTCTCTCAGGGGAGCGGCTGCCTGGGATCTAGGCCGCTGGAGGTCAATTTCACACCTACCCCCAGCGCCGGCCCCTTCTCCTTTCCTCTCAGCCCAGGGTGGGGGCCCGTGTCTGCGATGGGCCATGCGGGTACTTATGGGTACTTATCACACCATTCGGCCGCCACACGAAACGACCCACTTAACCATTAGCCTGCCGTATTTGGCCCAACGTTTAATGAACTCGCCCCTCACGCCTGGGCAGGGCCAGACTGAATGGTTCTGCGGGCCTGCATCGGCCTGCGGGCCGGACGTTCCCCACCCCTGCTCTGCGGCGTGCTCCCTTCACCTGGCTCCTCCCGGTCCCTGGGGGGGCCCTCCGCCGGGAAGGCCACCTTCGGGGAGCTCGCAGGCAGGTGCGCCCGCAGCCAGGGCCGAGCGGACCTTGCTGGGCAGGAGGACTTTGAGGAACGCATCCAGCTGCAGCACCTGCTCCGTGGAGCACGCCTCAGGCTGCAGCCGCTGGTGGCACAGCTGGTGGAGCTGGGCGAGGGCCTCGGGGGTGAAGTTCCGGAGCAGGTGGGAGACGTCCAGGTCGGCCGGGGTCCTCCTGCAGGTGGTCTCGCGTTCCTCCGGCCGGTCCCCGGCGGCTATCCTGGCACGGGCAGCGCGGGGGGAGTCGGGGCGGTCCTGGGGGGGCCGGCGCCTTCTCCGGAGGCAACATCTTCCCATATCTATGCGGGGAAACGTGGCCGTGCCAGCCAGGGGCAGGGCAGCGTTGTCGAGGGCAGGTTCATGTAACCATGGCTCCAGGGAAGACACAAAGCAAGCAACAGGATCCTGTGAGATCTCGGCCGGCTGGAGTCAGACCTGCACAGGACAGACGAGGACGTGCCCAGGTGGTGAGAAGCAGGCCACGGGGCACCCACAAAAGAGAAAACAGCCGAACCGGTGTGGCTCAGTGGATAGAGCGTCGGCCTGCGGACTGAAGGGTCCCAGGTTCGATTCCAGTCAAGGGCATGTACCTTGGTTGCTGGCACATCCCCAATAGGGGGCGTGTAGGAGGCAGCTGATCAATCTCTCTCATCGATGTTTCTGGCTCTCTATCCCTCTCCCTTCCTCTCTGTAAAAAATCAATAAAATATATTTTTAAAAAAAGAGAGAGAGAGAGAGAACAGCAGGGGCATCCGAACTCACCAGCCCGCACCCTCCACACCCGGAGCCCATGCAAGATTATTTCCAAGCAATTCCCTTGTTAAGTATCGGTGGAGGGTTGTACTCATGTAGACAAAAATGACCGGGAAAAGTGGAGTGGCAACTCATTCTTTAAGACTAGTACTACCAGGACTTTAAAAAAAGGCCCAGCCAGTGTGGCTCAGTGGTTGAGCTTCGACCTATGAACCAAGAGGTCAGGGTTCAATTCCTGGTCAAGGGCACAGGCCCAGGGTTTCGAGCTCGATCCCCAGTGGGGGGCGTGCAGGAGACAGCTGATCCATGATTCTCTCTCATCATCGATGTTTCTCTCTCTCTTCCTCTCCCTCTCCCTTCCTCTTTGAAATCAATAAAAATATATATTTTTTAAAAAGAACCAAAGGAAAAAAAATAAAGAACCAAAGGACTTGTATACATGCATATAAGCCTAACCAATGGACACAGACACCAGGGGGGTGAGGGCATTTGTGGGGGGGGGGCAATCGGGGGATAAGGACACATATGTAATACTTTAATCAATAAAGAAAAAACAATTTTTAAAAAATCACATCAGCCCTAACCGGCCTAGCCGATAGAGCGTCGGCCTGCGGACTGAAGGGTCCCAGGTTCGATTCCGGTCAAGGGCGTGTACCTGGGTTGCGAGCGCATCCCCAGTAGGAGATGTGCAGGAGGCAGCTGATCAATGTTTCTCTCTCATCGATGTTTCTAACTCTCTATTCCTTCCTCTCTGCAAAAAATCAATAAAATATATTTTAAAAAAAAATCAGGTCAAAGTTGCTTAAACTCGTTTCCATTTTCAATATACTGTGTGCATAAATTCTATAATGTTTATATTTTTATATTTTCTGCATTTTTTTCAAATTATTTATTTTTACTGGTAATGGTAGATTGGGGTGGAAGGGAGAGTATTAAGTTGGGCATGTTAAAAGAAATTAAGCTGATTTCTCAGGTTCTTGAGATGGCAGATATAATTTTCTGGTCCAAAAACCGTATGTATTTGTTAAATCTGTCTACAGGAAAGATTATACATTCTGCAAATATGCAAACAAAAAACACAATAAAGTATTTTCACTGCTGTAAAAAAAAAAAAAGAAAGAAAGAAAGAAAGAAAAGCAAACAGTCCTGGCCTGTAGCTCAGAGCATCAACCAGATACTCCAAGGTTGTGGGTTCGATCCCTTTTCAAGGCACAAACAAGAATCAACCAGTGGCCCTAGATGGTGTTGCTCAGTGGATAGAGCGTCTGCCTGCAGACTGAAGGGTCCCAGGTTCCATTCCAGTCAACGGCATGTGCCCCGGTTGCAGGCTCATCCCCAGTAGGGGGCGTGCAGTAGGCAGCCAATCCATGATTCTCTCTCATCATTGATGTTTCTCTCTCTTTCCCTCTCCCTTCCTCTCTGAGAGCAATAAAAACATTTAAAAAAAAATCAGCCCTAGCTGGTGTGGCTCAGTGGGTAGAGCGTCGGCCTGCGGACTGAAGGGTCCCGGGTTCGATTCCAGTCAAGGGCATGTGCCTGGGTTGCAGGCTCATCCCCAGTAGGGAGTGTGCAGGAGGCAGCTGACCGATGTTTCTGGCTCTCTATCCCTCTCCCTTCCTCTCTGCAAAAAATCAATAAAACATACATATTTCTAAAATATCAGGTCTTAAACAGGAGAAAGGAAAATTACAGTGTGACCTCACAATGATGTAAAAATCTTAGGACAGGAGCCCCGGCTGGTGGGCTCAGTGGACGGAGCACAGGACTGCGGGCTGCTGGGTCCCGGGCTCCATCCCCGGTGGGCGGCCTGCAGGAGGTGCAATCCATGTTTCTCTCTCTCCCTTCCTCTCTGAAATCAACAAAAATAATTTAAAATTTTTTTTTGCTTTACTAAGGCATTACATATGTGTCCTTATCCCCCATATATGTTTTCTAAAGGATCTTAAAAACAAAAACAAACAGCCCTGACCGGTGTGGCTCAGTGGATAGAGCGCCGGCCTGCGGACTGAAGGGTCCCGAGTTCGATTCCGGTCAAGGGCATGGACCCTGGTTGCGGGCACATCCCCAGTGGGGGGCGTGCAGGAGGCAGCTGGTCGATGTTTCTGACTCTCTGTCCCTCTCCCTTCCTCTCTGTAAAAAATCAATAAAATATATTTTTAAAAAAACACCTCAATGGTCCCCACTCCCTCTTGCCCGCCACAGGCAGCACCCACTCGCCCTCACCCATGGGGTCCCCTCGCCAGACCGTTATATCCACCCCCCAACCCCCTTCCCACCCCCGGTGACCGGGAGAAACCACACTCCCGCCCCGGCCCCACCTCGGGGCGCTCGGCAGCCTGCGGGCTCCCAGGGGTCGCGCTCGGGGCGCCTACAGCCTCCCCGCCCCCCGCCCCTCCCCGCAGACCCAGCCGTTACCCCTCGGCCCTCCCGGAACGCGGGCCCCCCACCTCGCCGCGCACTCGGACCGGACCGCCTCGAGCCGAACCGATCAGGAGAGCCCGGTCGGGGTGCCCCACGGCCGCCGCGAAGACCCACCTCAGCCCCGAGCCGTTCTTCGCTGCCGGTCCGCGGCCGGTAGAACGCGGCTCGCGCACCGCGGACTACAACTCCCAGAATGCAACGCGCCTCCTCCGGAGCTAGCCAACCAGCGCGGAGCTAGCCTCCTGCGCCTCACCAATCCCTGCGCGCCTGCGTCACTATGGATACCATGGCAACCTGGTAAACAAGAGAATGACAAGGTATCGCCTTGGCAACCAGAGACGCAGCGCCCCGGGGAGAGAGCCAGGCAGCGGGACGGAAAGGGACACGGACGGAGAGAAAGGGGCGCAGACACGGGGCCAGGGCGACAGAGGCGTGAGGACCCGGCGACGGTGAGGCGGGGCCGGGAGACACGGCCTCTCAGAGGTCCGCAGGGAGACGGTGAGAGGGAGAAAGACGCAGAAGAGGAAACGCAGGCCTGGACAGAGACCCAGGGGCAGGGTCACACCGAAGGGGGTCCACCCAGAACTGGGGAGATCAGACGACCTAGAAAGGAAGAGAGAGGCCTGGCCGGTGTGGCTCAGTGACTGAGCGTCCGTCTGTGAACCAGGAGATCTCAGTTCGATTCCCGGCCAGGGCTCCATCCCCAGTGCGGGGCGTGCAGGAGGCAGCTCAATGATTCTCTCTCTTCATTGATGTTTCTGTCTCTCCCTCTCCCTTCCTCTCTGAAATCAATAAAAGAAATGAAAGTAGAGAGGAAGGCAGCAGAAGCAGGGAGATGATACAGAGATGTGGAGGCCCACTCTGCATATCCCGGGGACTAATAAAGTTTGAAGAGCAGCCATAGCGGGGGACGTCAAGAGATGCTAAAGCCCTAGCCTGGTTAGCTCAATGGGTAGAGTGGTGGCCTGCAGGCTGAAGGGTCTTGGATTTGATTCCAGTGAAGGGCTCTTACCTGGGTTGCTGGCTAGATCCCCAGCATGTGTGGGAGGCAACCAATTATTGTGTCTCTTTAAAAACGATGTTTCTCGCCCCCCCCCCACCATTCCACTCTTTCTAAAAAATCAATGGAAAAATATCCTCAGATTAACTAAAATAAAAATAATACTAATAAATAAAAAGTAAATCTTCACCCTAGCTGGTTTAGCTCAGTGGATAGAGCATTGACCTGTGGATCAGAGAGTTCCAGGCTCTAATCCTGTCAAGGGCATGTACCTTGGTTGCAGGCTCCTGCAGGAGACAACCAATCAACGTGTTTCTCTCACATCGATGTTTCCCTCTGTCTTTCCATCTCTCTTCCACTCTCCCTAAAAATCAATGGGAAAATATCCTCGGGTGAGGATTAACCACAAAGAATAAGTGAGCCCTAGCTGATTTGGCAAATCAGTGGCAAATAGAGTGTCAGGCTGTGGACTGAAGGGTCCCAGGTTCAATTCCGGTCAGAGGCATGTACCTTGGTTGCGGGCACATCCCCAGTGGGGGGTGTACAGGAGGCAGCTGATCGATGTTTCTCTCTCATGGATGTTTCTAACTCTCTATCCCTCTTCCTTCCTCTCTGTAAAAAATCAATAAAATATATATATTTTTAAAAAAGAATAAGTGAATCTCCTTTGAATAACATAAAAGATCTTTAGGGAGGGAGGGAGAGGGAGAGGGAGAGGGAGAGGGAGAGGGAGAGAGAGAGAGAGAGAGAGATATGCTGAAATGGAAGACATTTTAAGAGAGAAGCAACTGGGGTGAGTGATGTGCTCAGAAGCCCAAAATAAATGTCAGTGCTCCAGCAAGCCGGACTAACAGGATGAGGGCTAGGATGCTGCTTCCCATTTCAGAATATTCTAGATAGCAGAGTTTATGAGGCTGTCATTTTGTGTAAGCTGATTTTTAAAATGTTCATGTAAACAGTTTATATTATTTATTTTTGGGTATTCAGGTCTAAGTTTAAAAACAAATTTTTTTTTTGCCCTGCCAGTGTAGCTCAGAGGTTAAGTGTCCAATGGACCAGGAGGCCGTAGTTCAACTCCTGTCGGGCACATGCCCCAGTTATGGGCTAGGTCCCCAGTAAGGGGCATGTAGGAGGCAGCCAATCAATGATTCTCTCTCCTCACTGATGTTTCTATCTCCCTCTCCCTTTCCCTCCCTCTCTGTAAAAAGTCAATAAATTTTTAAATATATTTTATTGAGTTTTTACAGAGAGGGAGAGAGAGTTAGAAACATCGATGAGAGAGAAACATCGATCAGCTGCCTCCTGCACACCTCCCACTGGGGATGTGTCCGCAATCAAGGTACATGCCCTTGACCGGAATCGAACCTGGGACCTTTCAGTCCGCAGGCCGACACTCTATTAGGCAGCTCCAAACTGTTTAGGACTAAAAAAATTTTTCTTAATTGGTTTTACAGAGAGGAAGGGAGAAACAATGATTTGTTGTTCTACTGATTTATGCATTAAGTTGTTGATTCTTTTTTTTAAAAGCCTCATCTGAGGATATTTATTTTAGAGAGAGAGGGAGAGGGAGAAAAACATCACTGTGGAAACAGAGGGCCTGTCGACCTCCAAGAGGCTGGGCTGTCTGAGGTGCTACAGAGCTGCTTCCTGACCATGTAAGTCCAAGGGCACATAAGGTCAACGCTATTCCAGGGGCACATGTCTCACTCTTCACCATCTCATGGGAAGTCTAACCCTACACTGGACTCCACGTGTCTGACTCGGTTCCCCTGGGAGCAGCAATGACCTCACTGATTCAACTGCTGGGCAGGGCCGCTGGGAAGTCCGGTCGGTGGGAGAAGCTGTGACATGGGACAGAAGTCCCGGTGGTCGTGGGCCCAGGAGTGTGGAGCCCAAACTCCGATGGGATGGATGGATGTGTACCACAGTGGAGTGAGCCCTGGGTAGCATCTTCCTTCTCATCCCAACACATGCCCTCTCTCCACAGCACAGAGACCCAATGGCCCACCTGCTGCGACCTCATCTTCTCGGGGGCCTGGAGCCCCACTCCACGTGAACCCCAGTCGCCATCATCCATCTCCTAGCCCTCTTGACCTCTGGTCCTCTCTCCACTAGCTCCTTCAACTCTGCCCACCTTCAGGAGGCCTCCAGCCAATACCGGACACTAGAGTTTGAGAAGCAAAGCCATCTAGGAACTACTGGTGATAGAGGTTCTGAGAGTCCACAGCAAACATGTCAAACTCTCGGGCCGCATGCGGTTCACGACAAATATTTTTGCAGCCCAGCCAATTTAACGGTATGTAAGAAACATTTTAATTTTTTTAAAAATATATTTTATTGATTTTTCACAGAGAGGAAGAGAGAGGGATAGAGAGTTAGAAACATCGATCAGCTGCCTCCTGCACCCCCCCCACTGGGGATGTGCCCACAACCAAGGTACATGCCCTTGGCCGGAATCGAACCTGGGACCTTTCAGTCCGCAGGCCGATGCTCTATCCACTGAGCCAAACCGGTCAGGGCACATTTTAATAAAAATTTAATTTCCTGCCCTAACCAGTTTGGCTCAGTGGATAGAGCGTAGGTCTGCAGACTCAAGGGTCCCAGGTTCGATTCTGGTCATGGGCATGTACCTTGGTTGCGGGCACATACTCAGTAGGGAGTGTGCAGGAGGAAGCTGATCGATGTTTCTCTCTCATCGATGTTTCTGACTCTCTCTATCCCTCTCCCTTCCTCTCTGTAAAAAATGAATAAAATATATTTTTAAAAATTAAATAAAAATTTAACTTCCTAACTTAATTTTTACAATATCCTGTTATGCATCATTATTAATAACGAACTACAACGTTCGCGAATGACTGATGACTATAATCGCCTTACATGCAGGCGCACCATTTCTCTCCACTAATAGTAGCAGCGAATATTTTAGCAGCGGATGGCCACATCATTAGTCTTGGCCTGACTTGTTGGGTGTGCGCAACATGAAATATTTCGCTTTCAGAGAACAAGAAAAATAGGTTTATTTGTGTGACGCTTATGAATTTGTGCTGTTATTCAGTGTCTGGTAAGTTAATCTTCAAGGAAAAAAAACTAATTTTTATTAAAATGTTCTATTATTTTATGTTAACAATTACTCATTTATTTCAGCCCTTTGTATTCAGCATCTTTCTGTCAAAATAAACCTATGCTTCTATGAAAATTGAAGCTTTTTGTTTTTTTGCAGCCCACATAAAGTTAAACCTTATTTATTTGGCCCGTGTTAGCCTTTGAGTTTGACGTGCTTGGTCTACAGAGCTTTGGGGAGGTGGCTAGCATCTACCTCTTCCAGCCTCCTAGTTAGAGAAGAGTAGCATCAATATCATCATCATTAATGGCAACAACAAAAAATTATCAATAAGCCCTAGCTGGTCTGGCTCAGTGGACAGAGAATCAGCCTGCGGGTTTGATTCTGGTCAGGGCACCTGCCTGGGTTGCGGGCTCAATCCCTAGTAGGAGACGTGCAGGAGGCAGCCGATCAATGATCCTCTCTCATCATTGATGTTTCTCTCTATCCCTCTCTGAAATCAATAAAAATCTATTAAAAAACTATCAACAATAAAAACATCAATAACAAGAGCAGCCCTAATAAGAGGATGAGCAGTAACAGAAAGGAGAGGTAAGAGCAGGGCCAGCTAATTCATACAGAGCCCAGTTAGGTCCCAAGCATTCCACATACCTCACTCCTCTTCATCCAAATGAGGTAGGTCTTTGTCCACGTTCTGTAAGAGAGGAACGAAGGCACGGAGAGGTTGAATAATTCACCTAAGATCACACAGCTGTTGAGACATAAACCCCTGAGGAAGTAAAGAGAAGCAGACAGAGATGTGGTCATAGTCACTGAGTCCCCACAGGGAGAGCCAACTCTGCTCTGGAAATGTTCCCCACATCTGACACCGGGACAGTTTCCCTGAAAACTTTGCATTCCTGGCGACATTCAGAGGCATCTCACCAGTATGAGTCTTCTGGAGCCGGGTTCCCCAGGGGATATCCCTGAAAAGTGTCTGACACTGGTAACAGCTACAGAGCGTCTGGCCAGTGTGAATTCTCGGGTGCTGGATGAGGTAGGCGCTGTCAATGAAAGTTTTCCCACGCTGCTTGCACAGGTAGGGTTTCTCCAGAATGCATTTTTTTGCCGCACAATCCCGTGAGGATTTTCCCACAATCCATACACATAGGGTTTCTCTCCAGTGTGCATTTTCTGATGGACAATAAAGTGGAAGCAATCTGGGAAGGACTTTTCACACTTATTACATTTGAATGTTTTTTTCCTCCAGTGTGAGTTCTGTGACGCAAAACAAGGGAAGGGCCCAGCAGGGTGGCTCAGTGGTGGAGCCTCGACCCATGAACCAGGAGGCCAAGGTTTGATTCCCGGTTGGAGCACATGATTCCCGGTGGGGGGCCTGCAGGAGGCAGCCAATCAATGATTCTCTCTCATCATTGATGTTTCTCTCTCTCTCTCTCCCTTTCCCTTTCTCTCTTTGAAATCAATAAAAATATATTAAACATAAACAAGGAAAGAGTGGCAGCTTAAGGATTTACTTATTGTTGACAGTATTATAGATGTCCCTTAATTTTACCCTCCTAGGCCCCCCCTCCTCCCAGCCCCTGACCCACCCCAGGCCTTCGCACTATTGTCCGTGTCCATTGGTTATACACACATTGCATGATTTCACGTATATGAAATGTCCAGAATAGTCAAATCTATAGAGACAGAAAGTAGGACAGAAGGAGGAATGAAGAGTATTTGCTCATTGGTATTTCGTTTCTTTGGGGAGGTAAGGAAATGTACTAGAATTAAAGAATGGTGGCCCTAACTGGTTTGGCTCAGTGGATAGAGCATCAGCCTGAGGACTGGGGGGTCCCGGGTTCAGTTCTGGTCCAGGGCCCATGCCCAGGTTGTGGGCTCAAGCCCCACTAGGGGGCGTGCAGGAGGCGGCCAATCCACAATTCTCTCTCTCAGTGATGTTTCTATCTCTCTCCCATCCTCTCTGAAAACAATAAAAATATATATTAAAAAACCCACTCAGTTGTGCACTTAGAAAATGTTAGCTTAAAAAGTTTATAAGTTGTGGCTGGCTCGGTCAGGTGGTTAGAGTGTCATCCCATATGCCAACGTTGCCGGTTCAATCTCTGGTCAGGCCAGATACAAGTATCAACCAATAAATGCATAAATGAGTAGAACAACAAGTTGATTTCTCTCTCTGTCTCTCTCCCCCCCCTTCCTTTCTCTCTAAAATCAGTATTTTTTATTTTATTTTATTTTTTAAGATATATTTTATTGATTTTTTACAGAGAGGAAGGGAGAGGAATAGAGAGTTAGAAGCATCGATCAGCTGCCTCCTGCACACTCCCTACTGGGGATGTGCCCGAAACCAAGGTACATGCCCTTGACCGGAATCAAACCTGGGACCTTTTAGTCCGCAGGCCGACGCTCTATCCACTGAGCCAAACCGGTTAGGGCTAAAATCAGTATTTTCTAAATATATTTTTTAAAAAGACCAAAAAATTTTGTTTCATCTGTTTTTCTGCCAGAAATAGCCACTGATTCAGTTAAGTTCCTTTGGTCACTCTCAGCCTAGATGTGCCCCACCAGCATGGTCAAGGGTGAACCCTGCGAGGGAGCTGTGAAGGAATTAAAGACAGACAAGAGAATGAAAGCTGGATCTGGGTGGGACACTGCTTCTCTGATGGAGAGACAGTAACCGTGGCCACAAGCCAAGTCTTTATTTTATAGTCAGATTCCACGAGGTATAAAGGGCGAGGTCACGATGTTACGCTCATCTACTCAATTACATGCACCTGAACTCTATCAAGCCCACATCACTCAGACACGTGGGACCACGTGTTCCGACCATAGGTTCAAGCTTACAACTACAGCCTTTGGCTATAATTGTGCTGGGAGGGCTCTGCCCTCTAAGCTGGGACTTGCATGTGGCTTTGCCATGAGAGGACTGTGCCCTCTCATGAGTCCGAGGCTTGAACCCGTCCAAACGCTGTAGCCGCTCTCCACACCTAGACGTCCATACGTACTGATGTATTTCCTATTTTCTCCTCCTGGCACTTAGTACACATACTCTCAACCCGTTTGTCACCTGGGGTCTGAACTCTTGCCCTTCCTTGTAAAGGTGGGTTTTTAATTTGGGAAAGGAAGTCTTGCACCCCACACCCCCTCTCCTGCAGTGAGGTCCCTTCGCTGAGAGTTGCCCATTGAAGGGATCCCACCTCTGGGCTTCTGGCCCGTTCCTGGTATTTGACATGGTGGGGGGGGGGGGCGGTCTCTCCTCCATAAATTCCCTTCTCTCTTGGTCCATCACCCATCTCAAGCTGCCCTCCTCCCGCCTCGGCCATTTTCTCTTCATCTGGCTGCCTTCTTTCGCCGTTTCCCCCGTGGCCACTTGCTTCTTGTGTCTCCATGCTGAGTGTGCACCTCCGGAATGAGGCCCAGAAATCAGGATTCTAAAAAGATTCCCAGGTGATTCTAATGTGCAGCCAAGGTTGAGAACCACTGACCTAACAGAACCTGAGGTTTACAAAGTTCTACCTACCCCATCCTACCCACTCCCCTCACCTCTCCCTCCCAAAGCCCCTCTATCACCCCCATCAGCACATACCGATCCCTGTGTGGGGCAGTCTTCCCTCCCCACCCCATCTTGCTCTCTAGCCGGACAGCCCCATGAGGCTGGACAGTGATGCTCCCAGTTAGACTATCCTGGGGACTGGCCTGCTGACATCAGGGATGCTCATAAAATTTTTGTTGATTGAATTGGAAAACATTTTCTGAGACATGACTGATTGCGGGTGACAGGTGAGATTCTGGATATCATTTTTAAAAAAAATGTTTTTTTTTTTATTTCAGAGTGAGGAAGGGCGAGGGAGCGAGATAGAAATATCAGTGATGAGAGAGAAACGCCGATCGGCCGCCTCGCACATCCCCTACTGGGGATCAAACCTGCAACCTGGGCATGTGCCATGACTGGGAATCAAATCATGAACTCTTGGTTCATGGGTCGATGCTCAACGGCACCGGGCGGGGCTGGATGCAATTTCTTTATTTCCAATTTTTCAGAGCAGGGCGCTTACAATCCGTCAAGGAAGATATACGATTACAATGTGTTGTGTATCCGTCAGATGGCAGGCAGTGAATGCCCAAGAAGACGAGAAAATGTGTGTTGGGTGTGCAGGAGGCAGTGGATTGGTGGTTCTCTCTCATCATTGATGTTTCTCTCTCTCCCTTCCTTTCTTTCTGAAATCAATAAAAATAAATTTAAAAATAAACAAAACAAAAAAAATTTTTTTAAATATTTTATTGATTTTTCACAGAGAGGACGAGAGAGGGATAGAGAGTTAGAAACATTGATGAGAGAGAATCATCGATCAGCTGCCTCCCGCACATCCCCCACTAGGGATATGCCCGAAACCCAGGTACATGCCCTTGACCGGAACCGAACCCGGGACCCCCCAGTCCGCAGGCCGACGCTCCATCCACTGAGCCAAACCGGTTTCGGCCAAAACAAAAAACTTTTTAAAAATAAAAACAAAAACAACTAGCCCCACTGGCCTTGAGTCGGGAAGGGCTTGTGGGACGAGGCGCTGGGCCCCTCGCAATCCATCCGCCTTTCGCAGCTCCAGCTGTGAGCCTGGTTTTAGTTCTAGTGCAGTGATGGCGAACCTATGACACACGTGTCGGAGGTGACACGTGAACTCATTTTTTGGGTTGATTTTTCTTTGTTAAATGGTATTTAAATATATAAAATAAATATCAAAAATATAAGTCTTTGTTTGACTATGGTTGCAAGTTTGTATGAAAGCGAGATGTGAACGGGAGTGTCGGTGGGAGCAGGCCAGCGAGGGCAAGGTGGACAGAGGGAGAGGGAAAGGGCAGGGGGGAATGTTCTTCAAGGCTGTAAGTTTTCTATTGTTGCAGGAACAAATGACCACAAACTTTGCAGCTTATGACCACACAAATCTATCCCAGGCTTATTTTATTTTAAGTATTTTTTTATTGATTTTACAGAGGAAGGGAGAAAGAGAAACATCCATGATGAGAATCATTGGCTGCCTCCCGCACACTCCACCGTGGGGATTGAACCCATAACCTAGCAAGTGCCCTGACCAGAATCGAACCTGGGACCCTCAGTCCACAGGCTGATGTGCTTTCCACTGAGCCAAACTGGCCAGGGCTACCGTAGCCTTAATGACCTCAGGGGCCTTCACTGACTCTGGCCCCAGAGGAGCAAGTCAAACCCCCGTCTCCGATGTGATGCCAGGCAGGTGAAGTGGCTCTCACCCGGCCACCTGCCACGCGAAGGCTGTTCCCAGGCATCCCTCACCTCTCCGTGGCCTCCCACTCCTCCTTCTCCGAGGCCCACCCTCTCCTCCACAGTGACACCCCCTCATAATCCACGTTCCCAAGAAGGAACTTATCATGTCCTGGGCCCTTGTATTCTTTTTGAAATTACAGCAACAACGTGTGACTTGTAACAGAGAGAAAAAAATCATACACCATTGCAGTTCCCTAAGAAAACCACATTTATTTCTCCATGAGCAACATCCACATGTAAACACACCTTCACACGGCAAATCTTCTACTTTAGGCCATTTTCTGGTGTTGCCTGCCCCACTGTCACATTTCAATATGGCAACAAAACCTTTATAATTATGGTTCAGGATCGCACAAGTCAGAAGTGTCCGAAGTGAACAATAAAAGGTAAACATACCAACTCAGTCATTCTGGTTCGACGACTGAAGTGGTGCCTCACCTTTCCACGGCCGCCCGCAGCCCCTTCCTAGCGCTCAGTCTTTCCTTAACCAGTTAACTGCCACAGTAGCTTGAATTTAACTAAAAAAGGTCCGCCGCCTGCATCTACAGATGGCTACGGTGTACAAACGGTTAAGAAAGATACCGTCGCTGTTCGTTCACAAGCAACATCCTCCTCCACGTGCCGCTTCTGAAACGCGTCCTCAGCCCCCGGCAGGCGGGGATACATCCGAATGGCCACCTCCTTGAACTCTGTGCCTGCTGTGGCGTGGAGCCTTGTGGGGGCCGCTCACCGGGACATCGCTGCTGATCCCGACCAGTCAGTACAGCTCCTGCTGAAAGCTGCTCTCACCGATCACACTGATTCTGCGAAGGGTTTGCTTACGCACAACAGGCAGACACTCCTGATTTCAAGGATTCGTCAGACTGATTAGTCACTGAACACGTTCACAGGTTCTCTCCAGGTCACGCACACTCACGCAGGAGCAGCTGGGAGTCTCCCAGAGGTGTTATTCCAGTGTACACCTATTCACGTTCCGCACAGGGTAGGGTGATCATCCCCGAGGCTGTTGCCATGTTTACCGCCATCCTGGGTTTCCTCCAGGAGTTCGTAATCTATCAACTTAGTAATATGGGTAAGGGATGCCTCACATTCCATTTACTGGATAGGAAAGAGAAACACTTAAAAATAAGTTTCTATACTTAAAAGCCACATGTGTGATGGGACCCCATATATGCAAAATATGTACACGGAAGGAGATGGGGGAAAGGAAGGCCACCAGAATACTAATGATGATTATCCCAGAGGGGGGGCCTTGCAGATGACTGACTTATTCCTTAAAAAAAAATAAACAAATAAATTCTCGGGCCTGGACAAGTAGTTCAGTTGGTTAGAGCGTCATCCCCATACACCAAGGCTGCGGGTTCAATTCCTGTTCAGGGCACATAACAAGAATCAAGCAATGAATGCCTAAGTGGAACAACAAATCAGTGTCTCTCTCTCAAAAAAAAATCAATAAATTAAAAACACACACACACACACAGATTTCATCACTCAAATTTAAAAAAAATTATTTTGCACTGACTGGGAGGAGTCACCCTTGAAGACAACCCTCGCTCACACAGGTTTCCGAGGGCACGCAGGAAACGAGTGTGCCCATATCCATTATGCTTCCACGGGCTGCTCTCCAGGGTGTGTCCTCTGATGTCGGACCAGGGCTGAGCTCCGTCTAAACATTTTCCCACACTGAGGACACTGGCTGGGACCCTCCCTGCTGTGGAGTCTCTGATGAACTGCAAGGTGAGAGTTCTGTTTGAAGGACCTCCCACACTCTGGACATTGGTACGGGGTCTCCTTGGTGTGAACTCTCTGGTGCTTGGTCAGGCAGGAGCTGTCCCTGAAGGCTTTGCCACACCGACTACACTCGTAGGGCTTCTCCCCAGTATGAGTCCTCTGGTGCCGGATGAGGCCAGCGATGTTCCTGAAAAGCTTCCGACACTGGTCACAGCCATAGGGCTTCTCGCCAGTGTGGACTCTCTGGTGCCGGATGAGGTACGCGCTCTCGATGAACGTCTTCCCACACTCTGTACACGCGTAGGGCTTCTCCCCAGAATGGATTTTCTGGTGCACGATGAGGTGAGAGTTACGGTTGAAGGACTTTCCACACTCCACACACGCAAAGGGCTTCTCTCCGGTGTGAGTCCTCTCGTGCTGGGTGAGGTAGGAGCCATCCCGGAAGGCCTTTCCGCACCTGCTACATTCATAGGGCTTCTCGCCGGTGTGGATCCTGAGGTGCACGGTGAGGTGGGAGATGTCTGTGAAAGGCTTTCCGCACTCGTTACATCGGTATGGCTTTTCCCCCGTGTGAGTTCTTTGATGCAAAATCAGGGATGAGTTTCGGTTGAAGGTTTTCCCACATTCTAGGCATTGGTACGGCTTCTCCCCGGTGTGAATTCTCTGGTGTTGTGTCAGAGCCGACCCATCGCTGAAGGCTTTCCCACACTTGCTGCATTTGTAGGGCTTCTCTCCTGTGTGGATTCTTTGATGCACAATCAAGTTATAGTTCTTGGAGAAGGATTTTCCACACTCGTTACACGTGTAAGGTTTCTCTCCAGTGTGAGTGCGGTGATGCAAAATGAGAGAAGAGTTCCGTTTGAAGCACTTGCCACATTCGGTACATTTATACAGCTTCTCCCCAGGGTGACTTCTCCTGCTTTCATTAAGAGATGAAGTCAAGGTGAAGATGTCGCCAAAGTCCTTGCCTTCATATAGTTTCTTCCCTCTTTTTGTTATCTTTTGTTCACCAAGAGGGGTCAAATGGCTGAAAGACTCCACACGTTCAGGGTATGTATAGAGGTTCTCTCTCATTGGATTTCTTCCCAGTTGTTGAATCCCTTCCATGGAATGGCAGAAGGCTTGCTCACATGCAACACTGGCACCAGTTCTTGTGGCTACACAACTTCTTTGAGAACCATGTAAAGCTGGGTCACAGTCCAAACGTATAACCTCTGGGTCATGGACATGGAAACCGTTTGTGGCAGGAATCCTCCGAGATGTCGGAAGGTCAGAGCCGCCACTCAAAGGCCTCCCGAGTCCAGGATACTCACAAATTGCTTCCTGAGCCCCAGGCTTTTCCCGAGTTAAAGCTAATTGTCTCAGGTGTCCCTCCCAGTTCTTAGAGTCCCACCTGTCACCTGCGATGGTGAAATGGGGATCCTTTCTTGTAAATCCTTCCACTTCCACGTCACACGGTAGTGCTTCCTCAGGAATATTCTGAGCTGTCATTTTCAGTCTCGTGTTGCAGGCTGAAAAGTGAAGAAGGAAAAACACGGAGTTCGGTACATGGAGCAACGTCTTCAAGAATAATAAAACATAGTGACAGGCAGGGATAGGGGTGTGCTCTTTTACTTGTTTTCTTTCTCAAATTCGTATCTGTACAAGGGGGGATAAATTGAGAATCAGGGGATGAGGAGAAGAACAGGGTCAGAGAGAGCTACAGAGAGGTTTTTTAATTTGCTTTTTAAAGGGAAAACACAAGGAAAGTTTTCTTTTACTTTTTAAAATATATTTTTATTGATTTCAGAGAGGAAAGGAGTAGATAGAAACATCAATGATGAGAGAGAATCATCGACCAGTTGCCTCCTGCATGCCCCGCACTGGGGTTTGAGGCTGCAACCCCGGCATGTGCCCTTGACCAAAATCGAACCCAGAGCTCTTCAGTTCGCAGGTCGACGCTCTATCCACGGAGCCAAGCCAGCTAGGGCTACTGCAACTTCTTTTTAATCCTCACTGGAGGATGTGTTTTTATGCATTTTAGAGAGAGAGAGAGAGAGGAATATTGATGTGACAGAGAGCCATCAATCCGTGGCCTCTCATATGTGTCCCAACTGGGAATCAAACCATGGCCCTTAAGTGCATGGATGATGTTCCAATCTCTAAACCACACTGCCCAAGACCAAAGTGCAACTACAAGAACACAAAATACATCACAACCCGTGGTTCAGTGGTTAGAGCATTGGCCCGTGCATCGATTCTAGGTCAAGCGCATGTACCTAGACTGCAGGCTTGATCCCTGGTCCCAGGTCAGGTTATGTGCAGGGAGGCGACCAATCGATGTATCTTTCTCACATCCATCTCTCTCTCTCTCTCTCTTTTCCTCTCCCTTCCACTCTCTCTAAAAATCAATGGAAAAAATATCCTTGCCCTAACCGGTTTGGCTCAATGGATAGAGCGTCGGCCTGCGGACTCAAGGGTCCCAGGTTCGATTCCGGTCAGGGGCATGTACCTTGGTTGCGGGCACATACCCAGTAGGGTTGTGCAGGAGGCAGCTGATTGATGTTTCTAACTCTCTATCCCTCTCCCTTCCTCTCTGTAAAAAAATCAATAAAATATATTTTTTTTAAAAAAAGAAAAAATATCCTTGGTGAGGATTAACAACAACAAACAATAACACAAAATATGCACACTTCAAACTCGTAAAAGTTAAACAAGGGATCTGACTGGGTGGCTCGGTTGGTCAGAGTGTAGTCCCCATATGCCACGGTTGTGGGTCTGATCCACGGTCAGGGCGCATACGAGAATCAAACAGTGAATGCATCAACAACTAGAGCAACAAATCAATATTTCTTTCTCTCTTCCTCTCTCTAAAATTAATAAATAAATTGAAAAATAAAAAAGTAAAACAAGGCATGAAAACATAAAGCTTGGGCAGGTCATGCAGGAAGAATTGGCGGGCATTGGAAGTGGACAACCAGTCGGTGATCTGTTAGCAGCAGTTGAAACATAAAATGGGCACATTTCTCACCCAGTGAATCCACCTGCAGGCATCTCAGGCTCAGAAAGCATGAGTCCCAAAAATAAGTGCACATTATTCTATATCAAGGTGACACATTTTAAATTTTTAAAAATGTTTTTACTTAAAAAAATAATAATTTTTTTTTTATAGCAAAGGTGGAATTTCTTGAAGAACAAGTACAGACTCCCACGTGGGGAGAGGGAAAGAGTCCCACAGAATAAACTCCCACGTAGGGAAGGGGAATGGGTCCCCAATAAATTTTTTTTAATGATTTTAGAGATTGGAAGGGAGAGGGAGAGAAGGAGAAAGAGAGAGAAAAACTTCAATGTGAAAGAGAAACATCGATTGCCTGCCTCCTGCATGCCCACCACTGGGGATCAAACCACAACCTGGGCATGTGCCCTGAGCAGGAATCGAACCAGGGACCTTTTGGAGCATGGATGTTCAACCAACTGAGCCACAACGACAGGGCAAGGTGACAGTCGTAAAGACCAGCAGGGAGAAGACTCACCACAGGTAAAGAAATGAAAAGTATTGTGATTGCCCTAATCGGTGTGGCTCAGTGGATAGAGCGTCAGCCTGCGGACTGAAGGGTCCCAGGTTCGATTCCGGTCAAGGGCATGTACCTGGGTTGTGGGCACATCCCCAGTGGGGGGTGTGCAGGAGGCAGCTGATCGATGTCTCTCTCTCATCAATGTTTCTAACTCTCTATCCCTCTCTCTTCTTCCCTGTAAAAAATCAATAAAATACATATATTTTTAAAAGAGTTGACAAAGTTCCACATATAACAGAATAAAAATACATTAAAGTTTTTTGGGTTTTTTTTAAAAAGAAAAGTATCGTGATGGACCCCTCCATACAAACTAGAAACCTGCAGGTAATGGCAGGTTACTTTCAAAGTGCGGAGGGAAAACTATCAAATATGTAATTGTTCAAAAGTGAAGCCCTGGCCAAGGCTATGGGTTCCATCTCCGGTCAGGGCCCATACAAGACTCATCCTATGAACACATCAATAATGAAACAGCAAATTGTCTCTCTCTCCCTTCCTCTAACTCTCTAAAATCACAGAGAATTTTAAAAAATAATAGAGAAGTTGTTCTTCAGAAAAACACCCCCCCCCCCCCCCCCGCAAAGAAAGGAAAAAAAAGGAAAGGAAATGATAAAGGTGTATTTAAATAAATCCAGCACAGACCATATAAAATGTTGCCGTAGGACTGGCCAGTACGGCTCAGTTGGTTGAGTGTCCTCCAGTGCACTGAAAGGTCGCCAGTTCAATTCCCGGTCGGGATACATGCCCTGGTTTCAGGCTCGATCCCCAGCGGGGGACGTGCAGGAGGCAGCCCACAACCTTGGCGTATGCCCTGACCAGCAACCTTTCGGTTCATGGGATGATGTCCAGCTGAGCCATACCAGCCAGGGCAGCGAGTACCCCCATTGTCCCCCATCCTCTGGCCCTGTCCTCGGACAGCCACGTCCACTTCTCTGACGCCGTCCGTCCTTCTCTTCCCCATGGCCATCAAAGGCTCTTGACACACAGGACGTTGCCTCAGCACATGCTGAGACCTCAGGTCTGGAGAACTTTCTGTGATAACTTGTCCTGATGCTGTTCCAGGTCATGACACAGGGTTACTCGCCTGTGGATAAGACCCAGTTCTCCTGGATGCCTGGGATGCCTTCTAGTGTAAGCACTTAGAGCCTGCCCCCACCGAGGTACTGCCTTCCTTCCTTTCCTGTTTCATACACCCGTCTGGCTCCACTTCCCCAAGACTCAGTGTTCCAGCAGCGTCCACCCATAGCTCACCTCACTCAGCTGCACTGAAGACAACGATTTCTGAGAGTCCTGTTTCTCTTCATCCAAACCTGTAGTCTCCAACACGGGATTGCTTCCTACGTCTTCTAGGGCAGCTGCGGCCAAGTACTTAAATATAGACACAAATATTTCAATGCTTTCCTTTCATTGACTCTTTACCTGCACATATGACTTGAGAATTTTTTTAATTATGTGGATACGTAATGTTATCTATAAAACTCCTTTCAGGATGGTAAAAGGCACACGACAACCTTGATCATAAAGAGTGAGCATCACACACAAGTTAACTCAAAGTGGACGGCAGGCCCAAATTTAAGACCTAAAACTAAAACTCCTAAAAGAAGAACAGGTGTCAATCTTCAGAAATTTGTTTACATCAGAAGCACAAGTGACAAAAAAAAAAAAAAGTAGGTAATTAAAACCTTTTGTGCTTTAAATAACATCACTAAGAAGGTGAAAAGACACCCACAGGATAGGATAAAATACTTGCAGATCATACACCTGATAAAGCACTGGTATCCAGAGTAAATAAATAACTCTTCCAACTCAATCAC
The DNA here is from genome assembly GCA_036010255.1 of Myotis pilosus. Lineage (NCBI taxonomy): Eukaryota > Metazoa > Chordata > Mammalia > Chiroptera > Vespertilionidae > Myotis > Myotis pilosus. Next base: position 14,104,855 of record JASKON010000029.1, read on the forward strand.
AAAAAGATCAATAACCTGCCTACCCAGTGTGGCTGAGCTGGTTGAACATCAGGAAATTACCGGTTTGATTCCCAGTCAGGGCACATGCCCGGGAGGGATGCGAGCTCAATCCCCATTAGGGGGTACGCAGGAGTCAGCCCATCAGTGTTTCTTTCTCTCTCTCCCTCTGAAATCCATAAAAAACACATATTTTTTAAAAGATTCTTAAAAAAAAAGATCAAGAACCCATTTAATAAATGGGCAAAGGATCTGAATAAACAGTTCTCCAAAGAAGATATACAAACTGCCAATAAACATAATTAATTGTGTATTGGAAAACATGCTCAACACCATTAACCCTCACGAAAATGCACATTTAAACCACAGTGAGATACTACTTCACTCCCACTCTCTCTCTATAATCAGTTCCACTCCTAGCTTGTCCAAGAGAAATGAAAACATGTCCACACAACACACAAAAAAAACCTTGTACATGAATGTTCACAGAACATTATACATTAATATCCAGAAAAGCAGAAGCAACTCAAACATCAATCAGCTGATGAACGGATACACACCATATGGTATATCCGTACAATATTGCTCACCCATAAAAATGAAGTACCAATACGCACTACAAAGGTGGAAGAACCTTGAGAATATTATGCTAAGCAAAAGGAGCCAACACAAAAGACTGCATACTGTGTTTCCATTTTTATGGAATGTCTAGAACTCACAAATACAGAGACAGAGTCGATGAATGATTGCCATGGGCTGAAAGTGACCGAGGAGAGGGGGAGTGACTGCTAAGGGGCACACGCTTTCATTTTGGGGATGATAAAAATATTCTAAAATTGTTATTGGCAATGGTGAAAACCACTGAATTTTATGCCTTAAGATGGTGACTGGTAATGGTTTGTGAATTATCTCTCAATATATCTGCATTTTTTTTAAAAAGTAGCAAAAAAAAAAAAAGCAGGTGTTGAGTCTGTCAGGGTCATGACCACTGGTCTAGACCCCACATGGCCCGATTCTGGGGCGTTGACTGCATGAGGTAACAGTTTTGTAGGATGTGCCAAGATGGTGTAGAATTCCTTCCCCAGGCACTCACCTCTGAGGGGCCTTAGCCCCAGTCTCTATGACGCTGCGGAGAAACCCGTGGAGGCCCAGTGCCTGAATGTCTGACGTCAACGGCTGCCAGACCTCAGCTGTACAGCCCATCGCACGGTTCCTGCCGTCTCTGTGGACCAAACATGATAATGTCTGCTTGTTCAAAGGATGTATTCTTTCACAACAATAAACGGTTGCCACCAGCTTTAGCCCTGTCCTCACAGTCACCCCCTGACTACCCACTGTGATAGAGTCTGACTCCGTTTTGGAGGATTGACTGCTGTCGGCTTTCGAGCACCACTCCCTCCCGTCACCTCCTTCCACCCGACATCTAACGAGGCTTACAAAAAAGCCTGATGCTCTCCCCTCGGAGTTGGCAGGAAGTTCGAACCCCACGCAAGCCCCAAGCACGGTGAGGCACCCTCACCCCAGCTCCACTCTCTACTCACAATCAAAGCCCAACCGGCCAGTCTCCTGTTCCTGCTGGCTGAGGCTACTTCGGATTATTTTGAGAGCACTGCCCTGCTCTCCCAAGACGGCCTCCTTATGTGAGTAATCAACCCTTTATCCCCTTAGTGTGTGTATGTGTGTAAAATACATAGTGTGTGTACGTGTGTAAAATATAGTGCGTATGTGTGTAAAATACATAGGGTGTGTGTGTAAAATATAGAGAGTGTGTGTACGTGTGTAAAATACATATAGTGCCTAACCAGTTTGGCTCAGTAGGTAGAGCGCTGGCCTGTGAACTGAAGGGTCCCAGGTTCGATTCCGGTCAAGGGCATGTACGTTGGTTACAGGCACATCCCCAGTGGGAGGTGTGCAGGAGGCAGCTGATCGATGTTTCTCTCTCATCGATGTTTCTAACTCTCTATCTCTCTCCCTTCCTCTCTATAAAAAATCAATAAAATATATTTTAAAAAAATAAAATAAAATACATATAGTGTGTGTAAAATATACAGTGTATATGTGCAAAATAGAGTGTGTGTACGTGTGTAAAATACATAGGGTGTGTGTGTGTAAAATACATAGAGTGTGTGTGCGTTTGAGACAGGGAGAAAAAAAGGTAAAGCTTATGTAGCAACGTATTAACTTGAACATCTGGATGGTTTTACAAGTGTCCATTGAACTGTTCCTGCAACTTTTCTTTTATATATATATTGATTTCAGAGAGCAAGGGAGAGGGAAGGAGAGATAGAAACATCAATGATGAGAGAGAATCACTGATCGGCTGCCTCTTGCACGCTCCCTACAGGGGATCAAGCCCACAACCCAGGCATGTGCCCTTGATCGGAATCGAACCCGGGACTCTTCAGTCCACAGGCCAACACTCTATCCACTGAGCCAAACCAGCCAGGGCTTCCTGCAACTTTTCAAAATAAAAAGTTAGCCTGGTCGGTGTGGCTAAGAGGTTGAGTGTTGACGTATGAACCCGGTCAGGGCATATGCCTGTGTTGCGGGCTCTGTTCCCAGTAGGGGGCATGCAGGAGGCAGCCCATCAGTGATTCTCAACATTCATGTTTCTCTCTCCCTCTCCCTTCCGCTCTGAAATCAATAAAAAATATATTTAATTAATGAATAAATACATAAGTAAATAAATAAAAAGTTGGTCCCAGGCAAGACAAAGATACAGGCGCTCATCACCAACAAACCAGTGTTACAAGAAATGTTAAAGGGACTTCTTTAAGACAAAGAAGAAAAAAATATCATGAAATGTCAGTAACCACATATCTATCAATAATTACTTTAAGTCCTGACCAGGTGGCTCAGTTGGCAGGAGCATCATCCCATACACCAAAAGGTTTTGGGTTCAATTCCTGACCAGGGCACATCCCTAGGTTTCGAGTTCCATCCCTGTGGTCGTAAGAGCAGGCAACCCATCTCTCTCTCTCCCCCTTCCTCCCTCCTTTATTATCTCCCTTCATCCTTCCCTTCCCCTCTCTCTAAAATCAGTAAAACCTATCTTCAGATGAGGATTAAAAATAATGATACCGAAGGACTTGTATGCATGCATATAAGCATAACCAATGGACATACGACACTGGGGGGTAGGGGAGGCCAGGGGATTGTCAAGGGTGGGGGGAAAAAAAGGAGACATATGTAATACTCTTTGTAATACTTTAAGCAATAAAAAAAACCAAAAACACACACACACACAAAAATAATAATAATGATAATAAAAATTAAGTGCATAACACTTTATTATTAAAATAGTAATAGTATTGTAATCACTATGTATGGATGCCAGGTGGGTCCCAGATTTTTCAGGGGGATCACTTCATAAATTATATAAATGGCTAACCGCTATGCTGTACGCCTTAAACTAACACATTGAATGTCAACTGTCATTGGAAAATGAAATTTTAAAAAGCGAGCTGGGAAGGGAGAGAAAACACGCAACAGAACTGAGGAAAGTTACTTGGGGGGAAATGCACTACACAAAGGTTTGGTGCTGAAAACATTTTCATAAGCCCAGGTGCCTAACAACCACATTTTTTTTTAAATTGGCCAAGTACGCCCTGACCGGTCTGGCTCAGTGGACAGAGCGTCGGCCTGCGGACTGAAGGGTCCCGGGTTCGATTCCGGTCAAGGGCATGTACCTTGGTTGGGGGCACATCCCCAGTAGGGGGCGTGCAGGAGGCAGCTGATCGATGTTTCTCTCTCATTGATGTTTCTAACTCTCTATCCCTCGGCCTTCCTCTCTGTAAAAAAATCAATAAAATATATTTTAAAATAAAATAAATTAGCCAAGTATAAGTGAGCTTTCTCGGGTGATGATAATTCTGAGGTTTGGGTTGCATTTGTCAAAACTCATCCAGTGGTACAACGAAGACCTGTACCTCAATTGTGCCTCGAAATTAAAACAACCACCAGAGTACTGAACTCAAATCAACCAACGAATACATAAATAAGCGGAACAAGTCAATGTTTCTCCTCCCTTCTCTCTCTCTAAAATAGTAGTAATCAGTCTCTTTAAATTTTTTTTTTTAAATATTATTGAGGAGAGATCAACCAAAGGGCTTGCATGCACACCTATAAGCCTAACCAATGGACACAGACACCAGGGGGTGAGAGCATGAGTGGGGAGGGGGGCAATGGGGCGGTAAGGACACATATGTAATATCTTAATCAATAAAGAAAATAAGTAAAAATTATATTTTTCCCCTAAAAAAATGGTATTGACCTCTAATTGATGCGAAGCACAGTGAGGTATTTAAGGGGAAGCTCGATGGTACCTGCCACTCAATTTAAATGTCTCCCCCCAAAATATTGAATGGATGACAGGGAGAAATACAGCGTGCCTCCCACCCCCCCTAAAAAAAATGTATACACACTTTAACAGCTGATTCCATTACAATTTTTTTATTTTTTATTTTTTCACAAAAAATATAAGTTTAATTTTGATCCATTTATGCTGGATGGCTATTCTGTTGGCTGTTTTCATTTTTTATCACTTTTTTAAAAAATTGTTTTATTGCCCTAGCCGGCTTGGCTCAGTGGATAGAGCGTCAGCCTGCGGACGGAGGGGTCCCAGGTTCGATTCCGGCCGAGGGCACAGGCCTGGGTGGCAGGCTCCATCCCCAGTCGGGGGCGTGCAGGAGGCAGCCGGTCCATGATCCTCTCTCATCACTGATGTTTCTATCTCTCTCTCTCCTTCTCCCTTCCTCTCTGAAATCAGTAAAGAAATATATACATTTTTTAAAAAATTGTTTTATTGCTTAAAGTATTACAAAGAGTAGTACATATGTCTCCTCCCCCCCTCCCCCGCCCTTAACAATCCCCCGGCCTATTCTATTACAATTTTAAAACGAAACGCACCCTAGCTGGTGTGGCTCAGTGGATAGAGCATCGACCTGCGGACTGAAGGGTCCCGGGTTCAATTCCAGTCAAGGGCTCAGGCCCGGGTTGCAGGCTCGATGGTGTGTGTGTGTGTGTGTGTGTGTGTGTGTGTGTGTGTGTGCAGGGGGCAGCCGGTCCATGACTCTCTCTCATCCCTGATGTCTGTATTGTCTTTCCCCTCTCCCTTCCGCTCTGGAATCAATAAAAATATATATTTTTAAAAATAAAATGAAACGCATCTTACTAAACGCTGCCTCTATGGTTACTCGAAGTGTGTCTACATTTTGGGGGACCTCCTCTCTACGAGACCAAACAGCACAGGAGGCATTCACGGGTCGGCATAAGGGGGCGCCAGGGCTCCCCCTTTTCCATCCGCAGGAAAACTCACCACGGACTCCCTGCGGGGAGAGGAGCCAAGGAAACGAACCCCAAAAACCAAGGCAGAGAAAACGCAAAAAAAAAAGGCCATAAAACGGATGGGAAAACACGGCCTTCAGGGGAACCGCACGGAGGCCGCAGGCGGGGGGTGTTCAGGGGGCGGGGAGGGTCCCCTGCAAGCGGGGGAGGGGGTCACCCTGCAGGCGGGAGGGGGTCACCCTGCAAGCGGGAGGGGGTCACCCTGCAGGCGGGAGGGGTCACCCTGCAGGGGGGGGGGGGTCACCCTGCAGGCGGGAGGGGGTCACCCTGCAAGCGGGGAGGGGTCACCCTGCAGGCGGGAGGGTCACCCTGCAGGCGGGAGGGGGGTCGCCCTGCAGGCGGGAGGGGGTCACCCTGCAGGCGGGAGGGGGTCACCCTGCAAGCGGGGGAGGGGGTCGCCCTGCAGGCGGGAGGGGGGCCCCCTGCAGGCGGGAGGGGGTCACCCTGCAAGCGGGGGAGGGGGGCACCCTGCAGGCGGGAGGGGGTCACCCTGCAGGCGGGAGGGGGTCACCCTGCAAGCGGGGGAGGGGGTCGCCCTGCAGGCGGGAGGGGTCACCCTGCAGGCGGGAGGGGTCGCCCTGCAGGCGGGAGGGTCACCCTGCAAGCGGGGAGGGGTCGCCCTGCAAGCGGGAGGGGTCGCCCTGCAAGCGGGGAGGGGGTCGCCCTGCAGGCGGGAGGGGGTCACCCTGCAGGGGGGAGGGGGGCACCCTGCAGGCGGGAGGGGGGCGCCCGGCAGGCGGGAGGGGGGCGCGCTGCAGGCGGGAGGGGGGCACCCTGCAAGCGGGAGGGGGTCGCCCTGCAAGCGGGAGGGGGTCGCCCTGCAGGCGGGGGAGGGGGTCGCCCTGCAAGCGGGAGGGGGTCGCCCTGCAAGCGGGGGAGGGGGTCGCCCTGCAGGCGGGAGGGGGTCACCCTGCAGGCGGGAGGGGGGTCGCCCTGCAGGCGGGAGGGGGTCGCCCTGCAGGCGGGAGAGGGGGGTCGCCCTGCAGGCGGGGGAGGGGGTCGCCCTGCAGGCGGGGGAGGGTCGCCCTGCAGGCGGGAGAGGGGGGTCGCCCTGCAGGCGGGAGAGGGGGGTCGCTCTGCAGGCGGGAGGGGGTGACCCCGCGGCCCGGACACCCCGCGGCCCGGCGGAGCTCCCCGAGGGCCGGGAAGGCCGGGGGTCCTCACGCCCACCGGAACGTCCTCACCCCCCGCCCCGGGGGCGTCCTCACGGGCAACGGCCGCCGAGCCGCGCCGACCCCGCCCCGCGAGCCGACCGCGCCCACCGCCTCCCTGACTCCGCCCGCAACGCGCCGCTCGCGCCCCGGCGGGACCCGGCAGGTCCTCCCCGCGGAGGGAAACCGAGACCCCGAGAGACGAGGGGCGCGGCGGACTCACCGCAGGCGAGAAGGCGGCGGCGGCAGCGGCGGGAACGGTGGCCGCCATGTTGGGGCGAGTGCGCGTGCGTGCGTGCGCGCGCCGAGACCCGGATGTGCGCGTCCCCGGAGGCGCCGCCGCGCGCAGCGTGCTGTGAGGGGGCCGCTGCCAGGTGATGTTTAGTTCTTCTCAGGTGACTTCCAGAGATTTCGGGTGTCGCCCGCGGGGGAGGGGCTCTGATTGGCTCACAGGGAGGGGCTCTGATTGGCTCACAGGGAGGGGCTCTGATTGGCTCACAGGGAGGGGCTCTGATTGGCTCACAGGGAGGGGCTCTGATTGGCTGACGCCGGCGCAGAAGGCCTCCCGCGCGCCCCGTTTCCCTGTGGGTCGCCTCCGCCTGGTCCGCAGCGGCATCTAGCGGCCGAAAGTCGCAATGACAGCGGGTCCTTGAAGTCAGGGTCCTCAGGGCACCCGGGGAGGACCCCGGGGACACCAGGCTTTTTTTTTTTAAATAGTGTTCTTTTTTTAAAAATGTATTTTCTTGATTTTTTTACAGGGAGGAAGGGAGAGAAAGAGATAGAAACATCGATGAGAGAGAAACACTGATCAGCTGCCTCCTGCATACCCCCTATTGGGGATGTGCCCGCAACCAAGGCACATGCCCTCGACCGGAATCAAACCCGGGATCTTTCAGTCCGCAGGCTGACGCTCTATCCACTGAGCCAAACTGGCTAGGGCTCTTTCTTTCTTTATTTTATTTCATTTGGTCTTCACCCAAGGTTATATTTTTTCCATTGATTTTTAGGAGCGGGAGAGACAGAGAGAAACAATAGATGTGAGAGAAACACATTCATTGGTTGTCTCCTCGAACGCCCCACAGGGGCTGGGGAATGTGTCCTTGACAGGACTCGAACCTGGCACCTTTCAATCCGAGGGCCTACGCTCCAACCACTGAGCCAAACCGGCTAGGGCTCTGGGCCATGAGGCTTTTATATGACCCCACAGGTGAAAGGGAAAGTCCTCAGAGGGGCTTAAACTCAAGCAACAGGTCGATAAGAGCCTGAGACCCGTCACACTTTGTTTTTTATTTATTTTTTTTATTGATTTCAGAGAGGAAGGGAGAGGGAGAGATAGAAACATCACGGATGAGAATCATTGATCGGTTGCCTCCTGTGCGCCCCCAGTAGGGATCCAGCCCACAACCTCACCCAGGGAGTCAAACCGTGACCACCTGTTCATAGGTGGATGCTAACCACTGACCTACATGTGGCCGGGCTATTTTTATTGTTTTGTGTTTTTTTTAATTTTTATTGATTGATTTCAGAGAGAAAAGGAGAGGGAGAGAGAAATAGAAACATCAATGATGAGAAAGAATCATTGATTGGCTGTCTCCTGCATGCCCCCCCCCCAACTGGGGATTGAGCCCGCAACCCTGGCATGTGCCCTTGACCAGAATGGAACTTGGGACCCTTCAATCCGCAGGCCAACGGTCTACCCACTGAGCCAACCCGGCCGGAGCTATTTTTGTTTTATCTTCATGAGTTTTATTGAAAAGTGGAATGAGAATATATGCAAAACAAAGGAAATTTTAGTTTGGTCTTCATGGACTTGGAACCTTAGAACTTCAATTAGAGAGGGCTCTTTCAGTACCGCTAGCAACCACGCCTATAAACACCCCTGTTATCATTGAGGAGAAATGGACTTCACGTGGCTACACATCAGCAAAAACAAGCAGTTGAATGATTTGACCGTTAATTGTTTGGACACGAACTTCGTTTTATCCATCTTTTGGACATGAACTTTAGACGTGAAAAGCAAAAGGAGGCGATACACTAGCGTCCTGTTTGCGAAGATAATTTTCTCCAGCGAATATTTTGGGGATTCAAAGGAAATTTCCTTTTGTTGTTCTTGCCACTTGAATGTATTCTCTGCCTCATATTCTTCGGTCTCATTCGCCAAAATATCCATCTTGGCTAAAGCCTTGCTCATCGTTTTTGTATTTGCATCTAAATGAGCAATATTTCTAATTGCGTCAAGATGGGTTTCTAATCTCTCACGGAAAAATTACAGCCAACTCCCAGCAAATGGACCAGGTCCCTGTTATAAACAGCTTCAATGGGCAGGTTTTCCTGACGTTGTCTTTGCCTGAGGGACCATTTCTCTTTCAGCACCGCCTCCAAAGGATTATTCGTGCTTTGCAAAGCACGACGCTTTTGAGCCAAAAAGGAAGGATGAAGAAACTTCTGCGGTATCTTTTTCTAATCTTAGAAGTTCAATTTCGGTGGTTTTTTTCCTGGTTGATTTCCGCTTTAATATTTGTGATCTTATGTAGCCTGGAGAAGTTCACAAAACCAGAATCGTTGGTGCCAAAGGGCTCCCAAGGGTTCACTCACTGCAGCCATAACTCCAGATTCACACTTTGAAGCTACACACGAAGGACCAACTATGGCCTATAGGGGGCGGTAGAGGACTATTTATCTCATGGCTGAAATTAGTGCCACCCTAGGTATTTTTACCAGAATATTTTAATCATTTTTAAAATGTTTCAATGACAGTTGGCATACAATATTTGTTTTAGGTGAACAACATAGTGATTAGACATTTATACAACTTGTTAAGTGATCACCCTAAGTTTAGAGTATTTTTTAAATAAAAGGAAGAATCAGTGGATTGTCTAAAAACGAATGAGATAATTTCTTCAGCCAAAGATGTGTGGACCTTAAAAAGTATTGCAGCCAAAACCGGTTTGACTCAGTGGATAGAGCGTCGGCCTGCGGACTGAAAGGTCCCAGGTTCGATTCCGGTCAAGGGCATGTACCTGAGTTGCAGGCACATCCCCAGTAGGAGGTGTGCAGGAGGCAGCTGATCGATGTTTCTCTCTCAAAGATGTTTCTAACTCTCTATCTCTCTCCCTTCCTCTCTGTAAAAAATCAATAAAATATATTTTAAAAAATAAAATAAAAAGTATTGCATTTATTGGATGTACATTTCCTCAGCATTCTATTAAGAACATTTCAAATGTTCAGAAACCTCATCAGCATTGTATACCCAGCCCCTAGATAAGTCACTTAACATTTGACAATACGTGCTTTGTCACTGTCCACATATCCGTTATTGGGTATATGTTGATGACATGCAAAATGGGATAGAGTGGCTATGGTTTCAGACACAAACTTTTGCCTCAGATTAGCACAGATGCTTCCTAACTCCAAAACTTAGAACAAAAGGCTTCAACTCTCTAAAACGCACCTTCATTATTTGTACATCAGGATAATTAGAGGGCTGTGAGAGGACTGGATTTGCTAATGCACTAAAAAAAAATGTTCTAATACTGGGTTTGTTTCTGTGCATCTAGATTAACACACTTTTGGATATCTCTTTTCAGGCACCCCCTAATACTGGAATTGCTCTGGGCACACTAACCTTCGATGCAAATTCACTACCGTTCCTAAGCACGTTAGGACCAACTGCTAGAAGTGAACTTCCTAAGTGCTAGAGAGAATCGTATGAACATTTTTTAAAATATATTTTTATTGATGTCAGAAAGGAAGGGAGAGGGAGGGAAAGCTAAAACATCAATGATGAGAGAGAATCACTGATCGGCCGCCTTCTGCACACCCCCTACTGGGGATTGAGCCCACAACCCTGACATGTACCCTTGACTGGAATCGAACCCAAGACCCTTCAGTCCGCAGGCCTCTGCTGAATAGTATGAGCATTTTATTTATTTGTTTTGTTGTACCATTTATTTACGCATTCATTGTTTGATTCTTGTATGTGCCCTGACTGGGGATCGAACTTACAGCCTTGGGGGTATCAGAACAATGCATGCTCTAACCAACTGAGCTACCTGGCCAGGGCCTAGTAAGAACATTTTAAATAGTTTAGTTATACACTATGAAACAGATATTTCCACACTTCTCCCTCCTGCATGTGGGGAAGGCCACTGCCATCCACACTCACCAGCAGGGGAAAACATTCTTTGAGCGTTTCATGGCCTTGCTGGCAGAGGCTACTGGGAAATGAGTGTGATCTTGGCTCCAGAAGGCACCCACAGCTGACAGCAAGCAGGTACCTCTTGGAAGGGGAATCTGGACAGCAGCCTGGTCTGAGCCCCACCCCCATCCCAGCTCCATTCGGGTCTGGCCCCTTAGTGTGTATGGCTGCTGATCTTCTTTAACCCCTAGAGTGCTGGAGAGCGCGATCGCACTCCTCCTGCAGTGTGACTATTAGATGCTAGTAGTTCACTCTTTATTGACAGATGGCACCTAAGTGCAGATTACTTATGAATCCAAATGTTTGTAGTTCTAAAATTAACCACTGGCATTTATCTGCCTAATTTTTAAAAAGATATATTTCATTGATTTTTTTACAGAGGAAGGGAGAGGGATAGAGAGTTAGAAACATCGATGAGAGAGAAACACTGATCAGCTGCCTCCTGCACACCCCCCACTGGGGATGTGCCCGCAACCCAGGTACATGCCCTTGACTGGAATCGAACCCAGGACCCTTCAGTCCGCAGGCTGGCGCTCTATCTACTGCGCCAAACCGGCTACGGTTGCCTAATTTTTTTTACAGGTACTACGATTTTATGAAGTTTACTGAGATTTTGTAGCCCTAAAGCTTTGAAATGGCGTCCAGTTCTAAGTCTGCTTTTATTAGTGATGATGATATTGCTAAATATGTCAATTCTTGCTATGAAGATGACGATTTTGTGGAAGATATTGGAGAAGGGTGCCCCTCTATTTTAACATATGTTTTGTTCAAATTTTTTTCCTACTAGTATTTTATAATACAATCAGCAAACAATATATGTCAAAGATGAAAACAAATGTAGTAAAGGTTTTCTTAAGTTTTTGAATATGTACCTTTATTTACTTGTGATTCATATTTTTTTTTTCCTAAACTGCTGTAATATCAGCAAAAATGCCTTGGCAATTTTAGCATAGTTCCTAGGATATTGGTTGGCCCTCAAAGGATTACATTCCTAGACTTCAGAAGGCACAGTGCCCAGGGCCCATGATACATTTAAGGGTCCACAAAAGTGGGATCATTTGGGTTTTTTAAAAATATGTTTTTATTGGGGGGGAAAAATGGACACATATGTAATACCCTTTGTAATAAAAAATAAAATTAAAAAAAATATGTTTTTATTGATTTCAGAGAGGAAGGGAAAGAGAGAGAAACATCAGTGATGAATCAGTGATGAGAGAGAATCATTGATTGGCTGCCTCCTGCACGCCCCCCACTGGGGATTGAGCCCACAACCCATGCATGTCCCCCTGGCCAGAACCGAACCTGGGACCCTTTAGTCCGCAGGCTGGTGCTCTATCCATTGAGCCAAACCAGCCAGGCATGAAAGCCTTTTTGAACAGGTCGACTTAAACCTGACCTCTCAAGCGTGAGATGGAGCCAGCATATGATGAGCTGGGAAAGAGCATTTTGGCAGAAAGAGAAGCGCTAGCAAAGGATCTCAGGTGGAAGGAATATGGTGCAATCAAGAAACCAAAGATGAGCCAACCCTGCTTAGCTCAGTGATTGAGTATCAACCCATGAACCAGGAAGTCATGATTCGATTCCCGGGTCAGGGTACATCCCCAGGTTGCAGGCTCAAACCCCAGTGTGGAGTACGCAGGAGGCAGCCCGTCAATGGTTCTCATCATTGATGTTTCTCTCTCTCCCTCTGAAATCAATAAAAACATTTAAAAAAAAAAAAAAAGGAAAAAGATGAGAAGGGGCTGGGTGGATGGGTGAAAAGATGAAGAGATTAAGAGGCACAAATTGGGATTTAAAGTACAGTACAGCCCTGACCGGTTTGGCTCAGTGGATAGAGCATTGGCCTGTGGACTGAAAGGTTCCAGGTTCGATTCCGGTCAAGGGCATGTACCTGGGTTGCGGGCACATCCCCAGTGGGAGATGTGCAGGAGGCGGCTGATCGATGTTTCTCTCTCATCGATGTTTCTAACTCTCTGTCCCTCTCCCTTCCTCTCTGTAGAAAATCAATAAAATATATTTTTAAAAAAAGTACAGTACAGGGAGCCCTGGCTGGTTTGACTCAGTGGATAGAGCGTCGGCCTGCGGACTGAAGGGTCCCAGGGTCGATCCTGGACAAGGGCATGTATCTTGGTTGCGGGTACATCCCCAGTAGGAGGTGTGCAGGAGGCAGCTGGTCGATGTTTCTCTCTCATCGATGTTTCTAACTCTCAATACTCTCTATACCTCTCCCTCTATAAAAAATCAATAAAATATATGTTTTTATTGAATTTAGGGAGAGAAAGGGAGAGGGTGGGAGAGACAGAAGCATTGCTGTGAGAGACAAACAGCTGTCTCTGCAAGCACCCAGGCCAAGGATTGAGTCTGCCTCCTGGGCACGTGCCCTGGCTGGGAATTGAACCTGTGAGCTTCCGGTCTGAAGGATGGCATTCAACCAACTGAGCCGCACTGGCTAGGGCTGCAAAATTTATATATATATATTTATTTTATTGATTTTTTACAGAGAGGAAGGGAGAGAGAGAGTTAGAAACATCGATGAGAGAGAAACATCGATCAGCTGCCTCCTGCACATCCCCTACTGGGGATGTGCCCACAACCCAGGCACATGCCCTTGACCGGAATTGAACCTGGGACCCTTCAGTCCACAGGCCGACGCTCTATCCACTGAGCCAAACTGGTTTCAGCTGCAAAATTAAAGGGAGAAGCTGATGGCAGGCAGTGAGGTGGATGAGTGACAGGTTAGAAGAGAGAGAAGGGCAACGTTCGGAAGCACTAGGCCTGGAGGACTCTAATTAGGAGTTCAGGCCTCATTCTGATGCAGTGGGAAGCAACATGGGGTGCAGTTACCTTGGAGAGTGACATAATCTGATTTACATCCTGAGAAGCTCACTGCCTGCTTTCTGGGACAAATTCGGAAGTTGGGAGAGAATACTCTTTTTTATTTATTTCAGAATAGAATGGAGAGGGAGAGAGAGATAGACACATCAGTGACGAGAGAGAATCATTGACCAGCGGCCTCCTGCATGAATAATCTTGACATGGAAGTCATCTGCATAGCACTCGTGTGAAGCGGTGAGGGGTGCAAGTGACCTTGGGTATCGGTCAGTATACCAGATGCTGGGAATAAAGGGATAAACAAAGAGATGTGGTATTTCTTGTATGTAGCCATCAGCAAGTAGAGGTGACTATTCTACCAGAAAATCATAAATACTTAAGAGCAATGTGAAACCGTCCCTTGAATTTAAGCAGGAAAATGACATGATTTGGTTTACTTTTTTAAAAAAAATACGAAACGCTTCACGAATTTGCGTGTCATCCTTGCGCAGGGGCCATACTAATCTTCTCTGTATTGTTCCAATTTTAGTGTATGTGCCGCCGAAGCGAGCACTGTTTTACATTTTTTTAAAATGTTTTTTTATTGGTCTCGGGGGGAAACATCATTGATAAGAAAGAATCATTGAGGGCTGCCTCCTGCATGCCAGCCACTGGAGAGCCAGCCAGTAACCCAGGCATGTGCCCTCACTGGGAATCTAACCAGGAATTCCTGGTTCATAGGTCGAAGGATTGCAGGTTCAATTCCCAGTCAAGGGCTCTTACCTGAGTTGTAGGCTTGATCCCTGACAAAGTTGGGGGCACATGTGGGAAGTAACCAATCAATGTCTCTCTTGCATTGATGTTTTGTTTCTTCTCTCTCTCTCTCTCTCTCTCTCTCACCTCTCCCTTGCTTCCACTCTCTAAAATTCAGTGGGAGAAACATCCTCGGGTGAGGATTAACAACAACAACAAAAGCAGAGTTAACCAAAAAGCAGTACATTTCTCTTAGAACCATATGCTGTCCTGGAAATAGATCCCCAAGCGATGAACTATATCCTCCCACATTTGGCCAAGACCAGGAATGTGAGACCCACTTAGAGCAGCAGCAGCAGCTGAACCAGGAGAGATGGTAAAATATATGGCCCTTGAGGAAATAGTGATTCAGGACAGAGGCAGCAAGAATAAAGATTTGGGGGGAAAAGTTAACTAGAACTCAATCCCCCTCCCACGGTACAATGACATCAGAGACGTCATAGTAGAGAGAGATCATATAAATGTAATGGACGTAGAGATGTCTGGACAGAGCTCAACCCTTTTAACTATGAGCAAAATCACTCAAGAGACAAATCTCTTAAAAAATGTTTTTATTGATTTTAGAGATAAAGGGATAGGAAGATAGAAACACAGAGAGAAAAACGTGGATTGGTTGCCTCCCACACTGCCCCCTACTGGAGATCAAGCCCACAACCCTGGTACGTGCTCTGACAGGGAATCGAACTGGTGCATGGGACAACGCTCAACCCACTGAACCACACCAGCCAGTCCAGGAGACAAATCTTACCGATGTGTTGTGTGTGGGGTAGCCTTGGAGAAAGTTTGCCTTTCTGTATGTTTCAGAACTCACATAGGAGAAAAACCCTACCAAGGTACAGGCACAAATCACCCCTCTCTCAGTAGGAGAGAATTGACACTTACGACAAACTATATTTGCAGTGAATTCAGGAAGTTATTTTCCAGGAGAGACTGCTTCACACCTAAGGATCTATCAAGGAGAGAAACCCTACAATGTGAGCCTTCAGGGAGAGGTCTCAGCCTTCTCGCCTTCCTTACTCCACATCACAGAACATGCACTGGAGGGAAACATGGGTGTGGTCATCGTGGGAAAGGCATCGAACACAGCTCAGCACTTCTGATGAGACATCAGAGAACTCATACTGGGAGGAGCCCTATACATACAGTCGGCGTGGAAGAACTTCAGGGGGTGTCCTCGCTTTTTTCAACACAAGGACTCATACTAGAGAACAGGACACGGAGGGTCAATGTGGCAGGTTTTGAAGGATGACTGTCACCTTATTTGACACCAGGAAGTTCATATAGAGAAACACATATATATATATATATATATAAAGCTTAAGTGACCATTATGACCAGAACGACTGGTCGACCAGTCGCTATGACGTGCACTGACCACCAAAGGGCAGATGCTCAATGCGGGAGCTGCCCCCTGGTGGTCTATGCACTCCCATAGCCAACCTCCTGTGGCCCCTTCCCCCAGCCTACCAACCTCCCGCGGCCCCTCCCCTCACCTGGCTGGCCCCCCAACTAGCTGGCCAACCACCTGAGGTCCCTCCCCTCAGCTGGCCAGCCCCTCAAATAGGTCCTGATTGGGGGGCTGGCTGGTTAACCTCCTGAGGTCCCTCCCCACAGCCAGCCAGTCCCCCAATAGGCCTCAATCGCCAGCCAGGCCAAGGAACCCCACCCATGCACTAATTTGTGCACCGGGCCTCTAGTTGGATATAATATAACAAAGCTGTGGCTGTGGCTCCCTGCAATCACGGATGAGCAGGTATGAACAGTTATGCTCTACATATGCCCTTGATTCGCCCTAGAAACACAATTCAATGGGACTCAGAGTCTAGACCTGAATGACAATGTCTCATGGAAATGACTGCCCTCGATAACAAGATGTAAATGTTAAAGACAACAGCATCTATATTTCATTTATTGATTTTTTTATAGCAAAGGTGGAAATTTATTGAAGAACACGAATAGACTCCCACGTGGGAAGGCGGAAAGAGACCCCTTTATTGATTTTTTTTTCTTTTTTCTTTTTTTTTAATTTTTTATTACAAAGGGTATTACATATGTGTCCATTCCCCCCCCCCCCGATTTTTTTTTTTAAGAGAGAGAAACATCAATTTGTTGTTCCACTTATCTATGCATCCATGGGTTGTTTCATATATGCCCTGACCGGGGATTGAACCTGGAACCTTGGTGGATTTGGACAACGCTGTAACCAACAGAGCCACCTGGCCAGGACAGCATCTATCTTCTTACATCATATATGAATCAGAGAACCACCCAATTTAAAGTGTCATCATAAATCTTTTAGTATCACAGGGATCACTCTTCATAGAACTAGTGGCCTGGTGCATGAAATTCGTGCACATTAAAAGAAAATTAATTAGAGGAAATATTTTACTATTGCTATTTGCCCATTCTCTATAATAGAAGTATCAGAGATGAAAGAAAATTAGTAAAATGTATATGAAAATCTCCCTTCTGTCAGAGTCTGGGGCGTGCTACGGGACCCAGAGTCAAGTCCCTGCCCACCTGCTCATGCCTCGAAATTGCGCAAGACCCAGACCCAGCCGGCCCCACCCCGTCAAGCCCCACAGGAGGGGTGGGGGGCACGGCCTCAGGTCCCCCAGCCCGGCCTCAGGTCCCCTGGCTCCAGCATGACGGCATGACAACCACTTGCATATTAGCTCTTCATTATATATGATATTCACAGAAGCAAGCTGGAAAACATACCATCCATGTTTTTCCTGCATAATCCAAAAACTGTCCCTTCAAACATATCACGGAGCTTTACAGCAACTCACCAACGTTTCACAGGTGGTGCTCTGCTATTAACTTTAAAACAAGCATCACAGAGAATGGTGTGCATTTTCACTCCTCCAGGGGCATCGCCAGTGTCCAGTCAGGACTGCAATGACACACCACAACCTGGTGAAGTATTCATACTCCAAGGATGATGCAGACCTCACAAGCTTTGACCAAAATCCCCTAAAAATCTGGGTTTGGGAGGCAACCTGACCCACAGATGCCCCCATGGGTATCTGAAGTGTTCTGGGGAAAGGGAGAAGGGGGAGTTCTTACAGGATAAAAAAGACCGTATAGATGTAATTAAGGATCTTGAGATAGGGAAATTATCCTGGATTACTTGTGAGCCCAATGTCATCACAATTGCCCTTGCTTGTTTTCTTTGTTTATTGATTTTTTTCAGAGAGAGAAGCATCAATTTGCTGTTCTCGTTATTTTTTTTAAATACATTTTTATTGATTTCAGAGAGGGAGGGACAGGAGGAGACAGATAGAAACATCAATGATGAGAATCATTGATCAGCTGCCTCCTGCATGCCCCCCACTGAGGATGAAGCCCAAAATCCGGGCATGTACCCTTGACTGGGCTTGAACCCAGGACCCTTTAGTCCATAGGCCGATGCTCTATCCTCTGAGCCAAACCAGCTACGGCTTGTTGTTCTACTTATGTCTTCATTCATTGGTTGATTCTTGCATGTGCTCCGAGTAGGGATCGAACCCACACTTTGGTGTATGTGCGTGATGCTCTAACCAACTGAGGTGCCCAGCCAGAGCACAATGGCTCTTGTTTAAGAAGAAGTTTGGCTCAGTGGACAGAGCATTGGCCTGCGGACTTTAGGGTCCCAAGTTCAATTCTGGTCAAGGGCACATGCCTGGATTGTGGGCTCGATCCCCAATGGGAAGAGTGCAGGAGGCAGCCAATCAATGATTCTCTCTCATCATTGATGTTTCAATCTTCCTCTCCCTCTACCTTCCTCTCTGAAATAAATATATATATTTTTAAAAGAGGCAGAAGAGTCAAAGAAGACAATGTGATGCCTTGATCAGGTGTCTCAGTTGGTTAGAGTGCTGTCCCATACACCAAAATGTTGTGGGTTCAATTCCTGGTAGAGGCACATATCTAGATTGTGGGTTCAATCGCTGTTTCGGGTGCATATGGGAAGCAGTCAATAGATTTTTCTCTCACATTGATGTTTCTCTCTCTCATCTTTCCCCTTTCTCTCAACCCACTAAACATATCCTTGTGTGAGGACGGAAATAAATAAATAAATAAATAAATAAATAAATAAACAAACAAACAAACAAACAAACACTAATTTTTAAAAGAAGGCCATGTGATGACAGAATCAGAGGTCAGAGTGAGAGAACCATTTACGATACTACTCAGCTGCCTTTGGTGATGGAGAAAGAAGCCAAGGAATGCAATGCAGGTGGTCTCTAGAATCCGGAAAAGGCAAGGAAACGAATTTTCCCTAAAGACTCTAGGAGGGACACAGCCCTGCCAATATCTATTTTTAAGTGATTTCAGAGAGGAAGGGAGAGGGAGAGATAGAAACATCAATGATGAGAGAGTGTCACTGATCGGCTGTCTTCTGCATGCCCCCTACTGGGGATCCAGCCTGCAACCCAGCATGTGCCCTTGACCAGAATCAAACCCGGGACCCTTCAATCCGCAGGCTGATGCTCTATCCACTGAGCCAAACCGGCTAGAGCTGGAGAGACCCATTTTGGATGTCTAGCCTCCAGAGCTGTGAGGTGATAAATTTGTGCTCTGTTAAAGCCATACAGTTTGTGGTAGTTTGGTATAATGGCAAAGGAAACAAATACACTCCCTTATGCCAGTAACTTAAGGCAAATGGCATGGCTCTATGCCAGCAGTTCTCAATCTGTGGGTCGCGACCCCCTTGGCGGTTGAACGGCCCTTTCACAGGGGTCACCTAAGACCATCCTGCATATCAGATATTTACATGACGATTCATCACAGTTGCAACATTACAGTGATGAAGTAGCAACGAAAATAATTTTATGGTTGGGTCACAACATGAGGAACTGTACTTAAAGGGCCCTGCCCTATGTGATGGTTGGAACTGTGACAACCAACTTGAGACCATGAGGACACAAGCCTTAGGAATAACCCAGGCAACAGTGAGGAGGACTGAGCCAAAAGACGGAGGGTGCCTGGCGAAGGGTGACAGTCAAGGTCCGGAACCACCCCTGGATGCCTTGTCTCTGGACGTCACGCGATGTCAGATAACAGATGGTGGCGGATTCTGTTACTTGTGGCCAAAAGACATCGTACACAACAACCCCTTCTTGCTCCCAACCAGCCTCCGAGCCTTGCTCACCTGACCCAGAGTCACTCCTCTAGGGAGGAGGACATCCCACAGAGGAGAGGTCCCCCGTAGTCGGCAGGAAGGGCCATCTCCTCAGCCATGCGGCTTCAGAGAAGGCGAGGAGACACTCCGGAGTCCCAAGGGTATGATGTAAAAACACACAGTGGGCCCTGGCTGGTTCGGCTCAGTGGATAGTGTTGTTGGCCTGCGGACTGAAGGGTCTCAGGTTCGATTCTGGTTGGGGGCACATGCCTCGGTTGTGGGCTCGATCCCCAGTAGGAGATTGCGTGCAGGAGGCAGCCGATCCATGATTCTCTCTCTTCATTGATGTTTCTTTCTCTCTCCCCCTTACTCTGAAATCAATAAAACAAACCAAAAAAATACAGTGGGACCAAGAGGATGTGGTCGCTTCACCTCTCAAACACTATTCCTCAGTCCCTGGTGACGTAAGAGTCCTCTCTGGGTGAGAAAAAAAAAAAACACAACACACTTCAGTTCAAAACAGTGGTGCCATCTTGCTTATGTACAAGGTGAAGCCCCAGCCACCTCCAAAAAACCATCCTGTGATTATAACTGTAGTAATATGCTATTGATGGCTTTATTGGCAAAAAGACAAGGAACATTTTTCGAACCAATAGTTGCTGGGGACGTTTCTCCTCAAGATGAGTTTGAATCCAGCTTGTCTGCTCTTGTGAACAACGGCCATCATCTCCTTCCCTCACACTCGAGGAAGCAAGTAAAGAGCCACGTCCAAGGGCCAGGCTCCCAAAAGGCCGGATGGAATCCCGTTTGCTCTCGCATTGAGCGTAATGATAATCTGGGGTTCACAACTGGCCTCCCCATTCTGGCACGTGGTGAGCATTTTCGTTCATGCAGGCTCACTCATCTTCCTTTCCAGAGACTTGTTTTCCTGTAGGCCCCCGGCATTTCCCACAATCCCAGGCATTCTATGTTTTTATGAGTCTACTGTGAAAGCAATCTCCTTTTCAACACACCTGTGAAGTTTATAGAGATTCTGTGTGTATGTGTTGATTTCTGTATCTTTGCTATTCTGCCGGGTTCACTGGAATCTCATTGAACTTTAAAATGCTCCAGTGGGGTTTAAGTGTGTCCATGCTATTTATATATTTTATCTTCCAGATAGTTACAGCAAGCATTTAGGTCTGTTTTATATCTGACTTGTGGTAACAGGAAATCCAGAAATGTTTACATTCAGATGGCTGAGGGCAGATCCTTCTTTCATTTTGTATATCTATTCGTGCATATTGGATAGAGGTGTGAATAAACAAGAGAGACTCAAGAAGAAAGATGGAAAAGAAACAA
The DNA here is from genome assembly GCA_036010255.1 of Myotis pilosus. Classification (NCBI taxonomy): domain Eukaryota; kingdom Metazoa; phylum Chordata; class Mammalia; order Chiroptera; family Vespertilionidae; genus Myotis; species Myotis pilosus. Next base: position 14,125,619 of record JASKON010000029.1, read on the forward strand.
ACAAACAAACAAAACCGAGAAGAAAAAAGAAAGAAGAAAGATGGGCCCTGATCGGTTTGGCTCAGTGGATAGAGCGTCGGCCTGCAGACTGAAGGGTCCCAGGTTCGATTCCGGTTAAGGGCATGTACCTTGGTTGCGGGTACATCCCCAGTGGGGGGGGTGCGGGAGGCAGCTGGTCGATGTTTCTCTCTCATCGATGTTTCTAACTCTGTATCCCTCTCCCTTCCTCTCTGTAAAAAATCAATAAAATATTTTTTTTTAAAAAGAAGGAAAATGGGAGTAGAGTTTCATCAGAGAGGAAACAGTTGACTCCTTAAGGCCGAGAGAAATGTTGAAATGGCTCGAATCCAGGACCAGCAGTGAGCGTGTGGCCGGCTTGTCCTCTGTCTACACCGTAGTGGCTGAAGTATGAAACATTCCCACACTGAGGGTCACAAGAGGGAAGGAGTCATCTGGTCCTTGGTGACACTGGTGGGCAGCTTAGCCAGTACCAGGAGCCACCTAAAGACTTTCCGTTCCGCTGCAGGAACACTGTCTGTTCTTTAAACCAGTTGGGTTTTCAGTTATCTACAACCACACACACACACTGTGGGACACAGGATACAAAGGCAAGCACTGGCTTACTCCAAACCGGGCTGACTGGTTTGTCCGGCGTTCCGTGGACGTCCCACATTCCTCTTGGAGACGTGCCATTTCTGGAAGCCCTGTGTGGTCTGCCTCCGCGCTGAGCTCAGAGTCTTCCCCTTCCCCCAGGTGCTACGTCAGATCTGGATGATCTTAAAGTTGATCTTATCTTTGATGGTGTGGAGAACAGGAGAAGAGGAAATGTGTAGCTGTAATAAATAAACTCCAGAGCGTATGTTCTGGGAAATAGTTATGGTACAGGTAAAACGCCAAATAATTAATTCCTGCTTCTTCGACCTGAAGTTCTCAAGCTCCAAGGAGTTCCAAGAAGGGTCCTAGAGGTTCATGTTTTAAAGACAGAAAGGTGTACCTTTCTTCTTTTAAGTGAATTTTAAACATGTTTTCCTCTGCATGTGAACACATTTGAGATGCTCTGTGCAATGAAACAAGAGACAACGGTGATCAAATCACAAGTTCATGATCCAGTCACATGACTGGCTTATGACTCAACTGAATGCCACCCACTACCATAGTGATTTGGACAGCATATAGTTTTGTATTTGTTATTCTGAGTCATATGTTATTTAAATGAAACAGACAGTGGACTATTGGTTAAAGAAAGCATATGAAGAGTGTTAATATATTTTGACAATTCAGTATCTTAATAAACATGCGAGTCTGACTACATGGAGCATATTAAAAAAGAAAAAGTACAACTTAAACGTTGCAACTGAATGAAACAACTATTATTGATAATCTATCCATTTTCATATGTGATCCACAATGCCTTGCTGCAATTCTAAATTCCAAATACATTTCTAATGAAAAGTTTCTTCTTATATTATGTATCAGCAAAATTTACCTGAACTAACAAACTAACCTTGTCTTTCTCTAACCTAGTGTGACTCTTCACATATTCAAGTGTTTAACGGCCAGAGGTGGCCCACACCTATTGGCATGTACATATTGAGTAATGTATGTACCTTACTATCCTGCTGAAATCCAAACACTTGTGAATGCCAAAATACTACTGGCCCTTAAGGTTTTCAACAAGGGATTGGGTCCCTGTATGCAAACATTTTTGACATCTTACATGCATAATAGTCAATATTTGTTCAGAAATGCTCTTTTCTATTTTTTACATAATCAAATTATGGTAAATTAAATAGCATGCTTAATTCGCTAAATAGGAAAAAGGAACAAAATTAATCACTAAAAGTTGTATTAAAGTGGCTTTCATAAATCAACCTTCAGTAATATATTAATTTGTCATCACCTTTTTTTCTAAAATCATGCTTTTATTCTATATCATATAAAAAGAAGTAAGTAAAATAACTTCCAAGTGGGTTTGCTTCCTTAAGATGTTAAAAGCTTCCATCAAATTTGATGGTGAACCACTGGAAGCATCCCCAGACAAATCCAAAACAAAATAAAACAACATGAGTAATTAACATGGCTCTGTCACGCGACCTAGGGCAATATAACATCATCCATTTTAAGTCCAACTATGGAAACTGAAGAAACTACTTTATCATGGAATGGGGATGGTGTTTTATCTATAATGGCCAAAAGAATCCAAAGAAATGCTGTTAGGATCAAAGACATCTGGATGGTCTCCGAGTGAATATTTACCTGCAAAAAAATCGACAGACTTACTGGGTAACTGCAATACTACGAACAATGCACAGCCTGTAAGTGGATGCTCTCCACGGCGGCCATCAAACTTAATAAATTCTGAAACACATTCCAGCAGGCAGTAAACAAGAGGACCCAAGGGAGGCACAGGGCTGCTGAGATCTGCAAGGAGACCAGGTCCTGGGCCTGAGGAGCATGGGAGAGCCCAAAGCACTGAGAGAGAGAACATCAGAGCCTGGGTCCTGGGAACTGAGGAAGATGAGAGAACACTGGATGCTGGAGTCTGAGGAAGGCAAGAGAATACTTTTTCCAGGCTCTCAAGGAAGAAGACTGTTGGGCCTGAGGAAGAAGGTATGTCATGTCCTGGCAGTGACAGACTTGCTCCCTTTCCGAGACATGGGCACCTTGGCTCCTAGAACAAGGATTCTTTGCTTAAGCAAACTGTAGGCAGGTCCCTCTGCACCCTTTCTCCACCAAGGCTCATCTCTGGAATCATTTTAGCAAGAATCATGGTAATTCAGTTTGTCAAGAATTCCCTAACCTTGATATCTAATAAAACTCCTCATCCTCATTATGTCCCCCAGGGGACATCCGGTCTCCCTGCCTTACCCCTAGCAAGAATCCTTTTAGGTGGGTTCAACCATCACCCCCTCAACCTCCCCCAAAACGACTTGATGTCTCCTCTTTGTCACTTTCTATCCACTAACAACCTCCCCCCCCCAACCCCATCCCATCCCAATCTTTCTCCTTGTCAATAAACCCCGCACTTGTTCTGGTTGTACTCAGAATTAAGCCAGGTTCAATAATGCAATCTCTCTTCTCGTTATAATTTTTTTTATGGAATATAATCTATTTTCAGCCCAGCCAGTGTGGCTCAGTGGTTGAGTATCGACCTGTGAACCAGGAGGTCAGGATGCAGCAAACCCGGGTTGCGGGCTCCAGCCCCAGTAGAGAGGGTGAAGGAGGCAGCCCATCAGTGATTCTCTCCCATCATTTATGTTTATTTCTCGCTCTCCCTTCCTCTCTGAAATCCATCAATCAATCAACATATATACTTTTAAAATAATTTAATTATTTCAAATGTTTTTAAAAATATTGATTTTTTACAGAGAGGGAGGGAGAGGGATAGAGAGTTAGAAACATTGATCAGCTGCCTCCTGCACGCCCCCTATTTGGGATGCCCTTGACCAGAATCAAACCCGGGACCCTTCAGTCCACAGGCAGAGGCTCTATCCATTGAGCCAAACTAGTTAGAGCAAAAATATATATTTTAAAAAAACCTATTTTCACCGCTTTAACTTCTACCAGCTCTGGTTTATCTTTGACAAGACCCACCTGCAGTGGTTCTCAACCTTCTGGCCCTTTAAACACAGCTCCTCATGTTGTGACCCAACCCTAACATTATTTTCGTTGCTACTTCATAACTGTCATGTTGCTACTGTGATGAATCATAATGTAAATATCTGATATGCAGGATGGTCTTAGGCGACCCCTGTGAAAGGGTCGTTAGAGCGCCGAAGGGGTCGCGACCCACAGGTTGAGAACCGCTGAACCATGGTGTCCATGTCACATTTAACCCAAACCTTCTCACCGCCCCTCGCTGGGCTTCCGGGGAAAGTCCCCACAAGACCTTGGTCTGGTTTTAGTCACGCCCCCAGCACAGCAAGCCCCGCCCCTTCCGTCTTGCCGAGGACGCACACTTAGCCCCGCCCCCGCGTACGTACCTCAGTCCTGTCGCTCCCTCAGGGGACGTTAGCCCCGCCCCAAGCTTCCGGCCTGACCCTCCTCCAATCCTAGGAACTTGGTGGACATTAGCCCCGCCCCCTACAGGCTGCCCTTCCTGTCCGCGCCCCGCCCTCCTCCACATCGAGAATTAGCCACAGCTCCATCACTTCCGACCCTAAGCGCCCTGCTTTCTCCCCAAAGGACGTAATAACCAGTCTCGTCTCCTACCAACTAGTTCTAACCCAGTCAGCACTTCCGGCACAGTCTTCTCCCCGCTCCTCCTAGCTCCAACTTCCGGTTCACCCCACGCGTGGGCGCCCACCTGGGCGGGCATCACTTGTCTCCCGGCCTGCGTCGCCGCCCACGCAGGGGTAGTTGGGACTTTGCGGCCTGGCGTGCACCGACCCCTTCGCCCGCAGGTGTCCCCTTGCTCGGCGGGACCGCCGGGGTCACACGGGTGAAAGCCCTCTTCCTGGCCGCCTTGGCTTCGTCGGCCGCCCCGAGTGGCCCAGACAAGATGGCCGCCGCCTGGGAGCGGTGGGCGCGGCGCGCCGCGGGGGTGTCTGGGAGTTGTAGTCCGGGCCCCAGCACTGACGCACTTGGCCGCGGGGCGACGGGCGCCATTGTGCACTGCGCGCGGGTGAGTCCGGAGGGAAACTTCCGCCCGTCGGGGACTCGGCGGTGCCGGCCCAGCCCGGGGCCTCCGCCGCGGGGCTGGGAGGGACGCTGTGGTGGGTGTTGGGGGTCCGAGCAAGAAGGCAACTCCCTGCGGGCGTGGGCTGGCCGACGCCCTCTCCTCACCTCCCCCTCCCCCACCGGGCGTGGGCGGGTGAAGCCCGGAGGCGGCTCCCGCCAGATGCGGAACGTGGGAGGGGATCCCTGTCCGGCGGGAAGCGGCGTCCACGCGCCTGGGGGCAGGTGGAGGCCACCCCTCGGGGCGTTTCCGGCTGACCCTGCCGTTTGGGGACCGAGACGGGGCTCCTGGGCGTTGCCCTCACGCTGCTCCCGCCTCCCAATTCCGTCCTCTTAGGACTCCGCCCTTTCCCGCCATCCGCGTCGGAGAGGAAGGCATGGCCTCCGGGCTTCCGATGTCCTGGTTGCATGTGAGTAGAGGCCTCCTTAGGTTTTAGGGTACCCGGGCCTGGATGGGGGGATGGGGGGAGCGGTCGGGGGGGGTGGGGTGCCCCTGGGGCCTCGAGCCGGGGCGGGAGAGCTGGGTGGAGGGAGGGGCCGCAGGTGCTTATCCTCCCAAGGGAGTGTTACTGGTGAGGTCCCTAACCGGGATTCTAATACATCGATAATAATAATAATAATAATCTATAATAATAAAAGCATAATATGCTAATTAGACTGGACAGCCAGATGACCTTCCGGATGTCCTTCCGGACTACCTTCCAGACAAAGGTGTCTGGGGCTGCCAGGGGCCAAGCCCCTTGCACGAATTTCGTGGATCAGGCCTGTAGAGAGAGAGAGTGTGTGTGTGTGTGTGTGTGTGTGTGTGTGTTTTGTGGTTTTATTTAACATATTTTATTGATTTTATAGAGGAAGGGAGAGGGAGAGAGAGATAGAAACATCAATGATGAGAGAGAATCATTGATGGGCTGCCTCCTGCACACCCCCCACTGGGAATCGAGCCAGAATCGAACCTGGGACCCCTCAGTCCACAGGTCGACACTCTATCCATTGAGCCAAACCAGCTAGGGCCGTGGTCGGCAAACTGCGGCTCTTTGGCCCCTTGAGTGTGGCTCTTCCTAAGCCTTAGGAGTACCCTAATTAAGTTAATAACAATGTACCTACTGATATGGTTTAAGTTTAAAAAATTTAGCTCTCAGAAGAAATTTCAATCGTTGTACTGTTGATATTTGGCTCTGTTGACTAATGAGTTTGTTGACCACTGATGCCAGGGCATATATATGTTTTAATATACATATTTTTAAGTATATTTTTCTTCATTTCAGAGAGGGAGGAAGAGGAAAAGAGTAAAAACATCAGTGATAAGAGAGAACCAGGGGTGGGCTGCCTCTTGCACGTCCCCTGTTGTGGATCGGGCCGCAGCCCCCAGGAATCGAACCCTGACCGCTTGGTTCCTGGGTCAATGCACAACCACTGAGCCACACCGGCCAGGCCAACCACACCTATTTATTTATATTTTTCATATTTAATTTTTATTTTCTTAAAAATATTTGTATTGATTTCAGAGAGGGAGGGAGAGGTAAAGAGATGGAAACAAACATCAGGGATGAGTGAGAATCATGGATCGGCTGCTTCCTGACACCCCGCACTGGGGATCAAGCCCGAAAACCCCAGAGCGTGCCCCCACCAGGAATCCAACCCTGACCACTGAGCCACGCCCTCCAGGCCGATCACACTCGTTTTTAGATTTCAACAGCCACGCTAGCAGCAAAGCTAGAGGTGACATGAGCTCAGCCACTAGGAAAGGTGGCTCCTTGGCAGTTGAAGGAAGTAGAAGCAGTGCAGGCGAGGGGTGGGAGATGAAGGCTCAGGTGCCAGGATTCAGCACAGGGACTCCCCTAGGAGGAGACAGACACCTTGACATCAGTGTTGGAAACCCTAGAATCTAGGACCTAGATTCATAAGGAATGGGGAGGCTTTAACAGTGGTTCTCAACCTTGGCTGCACGTTAGAATCACTTGGGAATCTTTTTAAAATCCTGATTTCTGGGCCTCATCCTCCGGAAATTCTGTTTCTTTGTTCCTAATGTTGTGGCCCCACCCCATAACAAAGAAACAGAATTTTCGGAAGAGGAGGCCCAGAAATCAGGATTTTAAAAAGATTCCCAATACGATTCTAATGTGCAGCCAAGGTTGAGAACCACTGGGTTTTAAGAACATCAAGAACCCTCTTCAGCCGCATGGCCTGAGGGAAGCCCAGCTTGGGACTGCTCAGAGTCAGGCGGACGCAGGAACACCCGATGAGACCCCGGGCACCCTCTCCGGTCCTCTGGTAGCCTGTGCCTGCCCGTCCTCAGCCCCCCCACATCGTCCTGTCACTCGGGAAGGTGACACACCCCAGCTGAACAGGAACCTGTGGCTTTTAGGGACTGGTGGCTTTTGAAGATGTGAGCCTGGGTTTTGACCCGGAAGAGTGGGAACTGCTGGACCCTGAGCAGAAGTCTCTGTACAGACAAGTGGTGCTGGAGAACTACAGGAACCTGGCGTCCGTGGGTAAGCCCGGCCTCTGCGCCGAGAAAGACATGCGCTTTGCTGCTCGGTTGTGGTGCCGCTGACCTGTGTGTGTCTGCTTGGGCGCAGGCTGCAGGGGTCAGAGTGCAAGAGTCGAGGCCCGGAGCTGGAGGGAGAGGGCTTTATTTTGTACCCCTGGGTAAAGGGCATCTTCACCTGTGACTTCGGAAGCAAGCGTCACCAAGCCCACCCCTCAGAGGCCTTGAATTCCAGAGGGCATGGTGTCCGCGTCCAGCAGCTCAGGGAGTGGCGTTCCAGACCCTGACCCCTTCCATCTCTGGGGTTAGGGTGAACGTTTCCACTCTTAGGTCGGTAACTGGGTAACTGCATCATGACTCCAAGCATCACTTTCCTGTTAAAAAGCAGGACGAAGGGATGGGCAGCTCCGGTTGGTGTAGTTTTCACAGCTGTTGTATTTAGCAAAAGAGAAAAAGCCCTATGGCCCCTCTGACACACTTCCCTTGATGACTTGCTGGCCAGAACTGGGTCCACTGCCAGCTTTACCAGTAAGGGAGTCCCCGAAAGCAAGCAGCAGCGGACATAGTCGGTGGGCGGGTTATCATTACTGCCCTAGACCAGTGATGGCGAACCTTTTGAGCTCGGCGTGTCAGCATTTTGAAAAACCCTAACTTAACTCTGGTGCCGTGTCACATATAGAAATTTTTTGATATTTGCAACCATAGCAAAACAAAGACTTATATTTTTGATATTTCTTTTATATATTTAAATGCCATTTAACAAAGAAAAATCAACCAAAAAAATGAGTTCGAGTGTCACCTCTGACAGGCGTGTCATAGGTTCACCATCACTGCCCTAGACCGAAGTCATATTCTAGGAGACCAGGTGCCACAGCAGGAAAGCATTTTCTTCCGAACGCCGACCCCCAAGTCCTGTCTCTCTTCCCTTGGGCAGAATATCAGCTTTCCAAGCCAGAGGTGGTGTCTCGGTTAGAGGAGGAGGAAGAGCTCTGGTCGGTGGAGAGAGGAGTTCCTCAAGACACCTTTTCAGGTGAGAGCCAGGCACACGGAGTCCTGGCAGGGAATGGGCTGACTGGACAGGGAACCGGGTGGGGTGCTGGGGTGAATGTCTGCAGACACACTGCCTTTTCCTCGGACCTCAGGGTCAGGGTGTGCTGCTTGGTTGAACGTGAACCTGGTGCTGGTGGTCGGTTGGCTCCACTCATTGTCGGCTGCTCTCCCCTTCTGTAACCACCACTAACTGGTGTGCGTCCCTGGCCAGGCTTTTTAAAAAATTATTAATCCTCACCTGAGGATATTCTTTCCATTGCTTTTCAGAGAGAGGGAGGGAGGGAGACATTAACTGGTTGCCTCCCACATACGCCCTATCCAGGGGTGGGGAGTGAACTGCAACCCAGGTGGGTGCCCTTGACCAGGAATCAAACCCTCAAGACACTCTAATCCACTGACCACCAGTTGGCGACCGCTGCTCCAATCACTGAACAACACCATATATGTTTACATATATGTATATGAATTCTGTCCCCTACTCAACTACAGTTTGAAATAAGTTTTTAACTTTATGGTGGTGCTTTCAGTATAGTATTTAACAATTTAAGATGTTCAACACTATTATCAAGCAGGCTTTGTGTTAGATCAGGAGTGGGGAACCTTTTTTCTGCCAGGGACCATTTAGATATTTATAACATCATTCTCAGGCCATACAAAATTATCCACTTAAAAACTAGCCTGCTATATTTGGTCAAACATTTGATGAACTCACCCCTAATGAATTGACAGGGCCAGACTGATAAGGCCTGTGGGCCAGACGTTCCCCACCCGTGTTAGATGATTTTGCCCCGCTGTGGGCTAATAGAAGTGTTCTGACTGTGTTTAAGGTAGGCTGGGTTAACTGCATTTTCAAGTTAGGATATTTTCAACTTAGGATGGGTTTATTGGGACATAACTCATCCCTAAGTCGAGGGACATTTGTATATGTTTATATTTTGGGTTGTTAACACAGGTCTGCTTCATTTTAAAAGATGCAGTATAGTTCATATTTAATTTTTCGCTTGATGGACATTCAAGTTGTTGGGAAAAAATTCCTTGTATACATTTTATTTTTTGGCACATTCAAGTTGGTTTGTCTTGTAGGTAGGATTTATAGAAATGGAACTTGAGAATCAACCAAGATGTAAGCTAAAAGTGGTAGCAACAAATTGCTGTGTAAAATTCTTTAAGCCCTGGCTGGTGCGCTCAGTGGCTAGAGCAGCCGTGGGCAAACTACGGCCCACGGGCCGGATCCAGCCCGTTTGAAATGAATAAAACTAAAAAAAAAAAAAAAAAAAAAAAAGACCGTACCCTTTTATGTAATGATGTTTACTTTGAATTTATATTAGTTCACACAAACACTCCATCCATGCTTTTGTTCCGCCTCCGGTCCAGTTTAAGAACCCATTGTGGCCCTCAAGTCAAAAAGTTTGCCCACCCCTGGGCTAGAGTGTTGGCCATGCCCCAAAGGGCTGCAGGTTCAATTCCAGGTCCAGGCCACCTGTCTGGGCTGCAAGTTTGATCCCCCACCGATGTTTCTCTCTGTCCCCCTCCCTTACACTCTCTCTAAAAAATCAATGGAAAAAATACTGTCTGGTGAGGAGTAAAAAAAAAAAAAAGTTTTAGAATTTATTTTTATTCCTGTTCTAGGCTCTATATCATACATAGGTAGGTAGGTTGTACAAGTATTTTTGTTTCCTAGTTTCTTTGGGTTTTTTCTTAGCTGTTTTGCTTGCCTGGCATTTCTTCATGTAGGGCATGTGTCCTTTCAGTGCCCATTTTCAGTCTAGGTTCTTCCACTTATTGGAAACACCCTGTTTATCATGAACTAGGTTTTTTGATTGTTTGTTTTCAGTCCTCACCTGAGGATATTTTTCCCCCATTGATTTGGTCCTGAGGGGCCAGACCTTCCTGAGTGCACTTCAGCCTGACCTGGGGGTTTCCTGACTCCAGCTGCCAGGGAGGATGCGATCAGGGCTTGTGCCAGCGCAGAGACCATGTGTAGGAGGCTCAGCAGGACACTCGCCCTGGCCAGGCATCAGGGGACAGCGCCTGGCTCCTCTGCCATCAGGTCCTGTCTGTGTGTGTCCCTGAGGGACGGTGCCTGGCTCCTCTGATGTCAGAGTCCCTTCACCTCCCGGCACCGTGGAAGCCCTCCTGTGTCCTGTGCAGGGCACTAATCACTCTGGTGGTGCCGTCTTGGACTTTGTGGTCTGGTAGTTTATAGCTTCTGCAGACAAGTAGCACAGATGGGACCGTGCTCACATAAATAGTGGTGATTCCTGAGGGAAAGGGCCTGGTGTAAAGGGAGCATGAGGATTACTCCACAGGAGGTGGTCGTGGACACTGTGGGGTGAGATTTAAGCTGATTCCGGGGGTGGGGTGGGTAGGTGGGATTCTGCAGACTTTTAAGAGTGATGGTGAAGAGAGCTTCCAGGCATGGAGACAGAGTTTGGGGTGACAGATTGGAGCTTGGCATATTGGGGTGTGCCGCGCCAGCATGGCCAAGGGTGAACCTGAGTGGGGGTGATGAAAGGCTTAGAAAAGACAGACATGAAAACAAAAGCTGGGTCTCTGATGGAGAGAGACAGCGCCCACAAGCCGTGTCTTTATAGCAGATGCCATGAGGCAAAGTAGGGGCGTGATCAAGATGTTTACAACATTCTCGTTGGTTTCAACCCTACTCAACTGCATGCACCTGAAACTCTATCCCTCAGACACGGGGGGCCACGTGTTCAGACCACAGGTTCAAGCTTACAGCTATAGCTGTTGGCTAATTGTGCTGGGAAGGCTCTGCCCTCCAAGCTGGGACTCGCACGTGGCAATGAAAGGACTGTGCCCTCTCCTCAGTCCAAGGCTTGAACCTGTCCAAAACACTGTAGCTGCGCCCCATATTCGGGGAACAACATGTCACCCAATTGGCGGCAGGGGGCCGGTAACTGTCACGTATTGACATGCAGCTGAAGTTCAGCAGGTGCACAGGGCCTACTGTGCAGGTGGTTTGATTTTCAATGAGATGTATGTGGCTTTTCACAGCTCACTCTGGGTGGGGGGGGGTTGTGAAGAAAGAACGGTGGTAGGCAGCTGGAAGCCGAGGTAGCATCTGGGGAAGAGGTGATGGTACTTAGCCTGAGAGAGCAGTTGTGCGGCTGGCATGGTGCTTCTCCCCATTCAGAGGTGGACGCAGTGGGCTGGGCGAGTGACTGACCAAGGGGGCAAGTGAGGAACCTGCCGGCAATCCTCCACAGGCAAAGGCTTCCAGGAACTTCCTGTGACCAGTCTTTGTTGCATGTGTATTCACCATATAAGTTCTTTTTGTATCTCATTCTTAAAATACAATAATGAAGAACTTTTGGCATTGTGCAGTGACACGGGGAAGTCTGGTTAAGGCATAGGTTTTTGAAGGGTAGAAATAGAGGTTTTGTTTTTCTTATTATGTTGAAATAATTTTTTTGCCCTAGCTGGTTTGGCTCACTGGATAGAGTGTCAGCGTGTGAACCAAAGTGTCCCGCGTTTGATTCCTGTCAAGGGCACTTATAAATAATGATAATAATTTTTTAAACAAAAGAGTTACATGAAGAGTACAAAGAACTCCCTAGTAACTTTCACCTAGATTCAAGGGTTTGGAATTGTCCCATGTCTTGACCCATTCTGTTAATGAGTTATGAATGAGAGGGGACTTAGAAGTTTGTAAGTGCACCTTTCTGAACCTCAGGAGGCCCGGGAAATGTATTAAAAACATGGGAATCATTGGTGTTTGGAATGGCATGCTTTACTGTTAAAGGAGACAGCCATCTCTTGCAGTGGTCACTTTCTCCCAACACTGCTATAGCTGTGCTACAGCTCATGCAGAGGAGGGGAAATGAGTGGAAACCAGGCCTTTCTGACACAGTTCAGCTCACATGCCCCTCTGGCTCCCCATGATTGCAACAATGGCAGCATGGGCGTTGGTGGAAGTAGAAGGAAATGGTAAACACTTGAGACAGAGGGCATTCATTTTCATATAGGTGCTGATTTGAAAAGATGTTGTGAAGATAAGGAATGTGGGGAAATATTTTGTCGTTGTTTTGTTGTTGTTAATCCTCACCCAAAGATATTTTTCCATTGATTTTTTAGGGAAAGTGAAAAAGAGAGGAAAAGACAGAGAGAAACATTGATTTGTGAGACACATATCTATTGGTTGCCTCCTGAAAGAGCCCTGACCAGGGTCCTCACCAGGGAGAAGCCTGCAACCAAGGTACATGCCCTTGACTGGAATCTAACCCAGGACCCTTTGGTCTGCAGGCCGATGCTCTATTCACTGATCAAAATGGCTAGGGCATATGTGGAGAAATATTTGATGGCACTCAGATCTTCAACCATCACACAGTGTTCTTTAAAGAAGGTTTTGCCATATGTGTGGTTCGCGTAGAAAACTTGATGCATAATCTAGATTTAACCCTTAGGAAAGCAATGGAGTGAAGACACTGTTTTGAAGATCATGATTAGGTAGGACAGCTTGCAGGACATTTAACTTTTTTTGATTTGTCAAGAAATTAAGCAGAAGATGAGCCCTACAAATATGAATGTGGCAACTCTCAAAGGAGTACTAACATTAGTAGGAAAAAAAACATGAGAATTTTGTTGGAAGAGAAGGAAATCCTTCTCTACACATGGGCGACTACCATGCAGAGACTGAATGGAGTTAGACCTCTTCATGATTTTTCAGCATGATGACTCAAACAGACGTAATCTGAGGAATATGGCCATAGCAGCAAAGGCTTCTGGTCCGATTCAGTCAGTTTTGAGAGAATTCATACTGGACCCTCCCAAAATCTAGTCATGGAGTTCTAACACCAAGTAATTACATCTGAGACATCTGAAACCACGGGGATGTGATTGCTGTGGAAAAGGCCCGAGGAGCAGCTCTCTCGTTCAGCCTCACAAGCCATACAGGAATGTGCCTGAGGACGTGGCCAGTGTTAGGAAGGCTTCAGGGATCACAGAATCCACGGCAAGCCCTTCAGTAGGAGTCCTCGTCGTGTCCCGCAACAGAGGACTCATATGAGAGGTCACTCTCAGTGTAACCTGTGCAGGCGAAAGCCACAGCCTTGGTCTCACCTTACCTGACAACAAGCAAACAAAATGCCTTACACTGGATTGAACCAACCATATTGGAGAAGAATGAAATGACTCACTCTGTTTTTACACCAAATAAGTCATACAGGAGGCAAACTTCATAAAACAGATGATAAAAGTATACAAGTAAAACAGGTCCTGCTTTCCCAGCTTGTCCTGTTATCTGACCTGAACACCTGGAACAAATATTAAGTAACATGGGTGAGGACAGGCATCCTTATTTCAATTTGTGATGTGTCCCCAGTTGCTAAGACAGTCACTGAATCTCTGACTCAGGAAACTTGAGTGAATAAGTGCTGCACGAGGGCGTCTTAAAGAGAGGAGGCTTTGAAGACAAGGCAAGGCTTTGTGATGAGAGTGTGTAAGGGATGATGAAGGAAATCTTGAGATGAAATGGTGCTATGAAGAACTCTGAGAGCTCACATCCTTGGAGATAGGAACCCGGCCTGGAAGAGTGCGGTCACATACTGTGCAATCTTTATTTGAAAACACTATGTCCTCTGTCACCTTCCACATACCTGTTTTGTTCTCTAAGGCCCATGCAATCTTGATCCTTTTACCTGGCACCACTGGATATCCGGATGTAATCCCCAGGGTAATTCCTTACCTATTAATTGAATATGAAGAGAAACAAATGAACTAAGCATAGCAAACATTTGGCGGGGGGACACCTCCAAAAGATCTAAGGAAAGAGGATAAATCAGATCAAAGCAGGAATAACTGAATCCGAAATGGAGGAGGAAAAAGTGATCCAAGAGCCCATTTTTGGGGTAACTTTGATTAAGCAAATAAAGAGTCAAGGTAAAAGACTATACAGGAAGGCGAAAAAAGACTATACAGGGGAAAACTATACAGATATTCAGCACCATGTGTAGTTGTTTTCATTATACTGCTTTGCACAACTGTTACAAAGGATGAGCCAAATCTGTGTACTGGATGAAAAAATCTCTAAGATATATGTGCATTTCTTAAAATATTTTTTAACCATATGTATTTTACATATGTAAAGATACATGGATGCACATATTATCTATGCCTTTTTCTTAAAAACATACACATAAAACACAAATATGAATGTGTGTTGATTGCTTGTGGCTGGCAGGATGTAGAAACTGAGAGGTTGTGAATACAGCCCAAGAAGGAAACTGCGTGGGGGGTGATGTTCCATCTTAGAGGTGCTGCCCGTAACTATGCAGTGGCCAGTTACATCTCAGTCCTGATCTGGGCAGGGACTACCTTCCAGTTTTCTGTTAAAAGATGGTTTCCATGCCCTGGCTGGTGTGGCTCTGGGATAGAGCGTCCTGCTGACTGAAGGGTCCTGGGTTTGATTCAGGTCAGGGGCACATGCCCAGGTTTTGGGCTCAATCCCCAGTAGGGGGTGTGCAGGAGGCAGCTAATTAATGATTCTCATTTTTGATGTTTCTATCTCCTCCATTCCTCTCTGAAATAAAAAATATATTTAAAAAGAAAGATGGTTTCATGAAACATGAACAATTCAGACAGACTAGAACACACACTGGCAAAGGCTGACCCTCTGAAATAGTAATGAGCTCAGAAATGTGACCAATTAGCCTTAGCCGGTTTGGCTCAGTGGATAGGTTGTTGCCCTGGGAACTGAAGGGTCCCAGGTTCGGTTCAGGTCAAGGGCACATGCCTGGGTTGCAGGCTCAATTCCCAATGGGGGGCATGCAGGAGGCAGCCAATCTGTGATTCTCATCAATGATGTTTCTATCCATCTCTGGAATCAATAAAAAATATATACATATAAAAGTGTGACAAATTATAAGATAATGCAGAAATTAATAGTTTTGCCTTATACCAGGAATAACCAATTGAATATAAATGAAGGAAAGATTTTGTTAATACTTTTTGGAAATTGTACCCGAGAATAAGTTAAGGAATGGACAGGCTTTATATGAAGAAAGTTATGTTAGTGGAATGTAGAAGAATTGAATAGGTGTAAATATTAACTTTTGAGGGCTTACAAAGGCTAGAAGTGTATAAAGTTAGGACTTAAGTCCTATAGCCCCCAGGGAAGTGCCGCTGGCGCCACTTTACCGTGGGAGCAGGAATGCCACCTGCTGGCCTGGCTCCTCTGGGAAGCAGAGGTGGGGGTGTGAACCAGGTGTCCTCTTACTCTGAGGCCTGTACTTCAAGCCATGGCTCAGACTCCCAAGCAGGTGGGGACTTTGTAGCAGCAGCAATCCTCCCAGGATAATTTCTACATAGGACACAGTTTCAGTGCCAGTGAGATTTTCTGGAATTTGACAGAAATGGGAAATCCAGGCAGAAGACTAAAAGGCCCTTAGAAGTCCTGTTGAGTGAACAAATACTGCTTGAGCACCTGCCCAAGTGCCTAGCGCTGTCTCAGGTGTGGGTCACGGTGAGGGACCAAGTGGGGAGGCCCATCTCATTGGCCTCTTTCATTCCAGAGCACATGCAGCTGATTGAACTTAGTGGGACTGGCCTTCCTTCAAATGTTCCTTGGTCACGTGCAGCTGGTGGCTGCAAGGTGGGACAGTGCAGATCTAGGACATGTCTTTCGATCAAATTCCCTGGTCAGGGCTGCTATAGAGGTGAAGAGGTGACAGTAATTACTGGACCAGAGACTTGGAGATGAGTCAGTGCTCTCAATGGGGCCTGCTGGGGAGGGTGGGTCGTGTGCGTGCTTTGGAAGTGGGCAGGAAGACAGCTCTGAGGAGGTGACACATGAGCTGAGAGCTGGATGGGAACATGGGAAAGACCGCCTGGTAGGGAGGTGGCCAATGTGAAGACCTCTGGGTGAGACACACTTGGGCACATCTGAGAAAAAGTGAGGTGGTGGTTATGAGAAGTCCCCTTTGGTGTAAAGGGCATAAGAGGGCAGGGTTTGTATCCCTGCTACGTTCCCCGAGGGGCCCTGGGCAGGGTTCCAGCCTCTCCCAACATGATCTTCTTTGTGTAAAGGTTGGACACTTGTTTACTGAGACTATGGGGCCTTAATGAAATGACAGCTGCTGTTGTGGATTCCAACACTTTGGCTGATAGCAAGGTGATCATCCACACCTTCAGCAGGTCCTTCTCTGGGCCTGGGTTTGGTGTTTCTGGTGCACAAAACCTAGTTGGCGGCCTCAGCAGTCACTGTAATTAGGTAACTTAGGTTTGTGGGCCGTCGCTGACATACACCTGGTTAGTTGTCAGCTTTGTTAGGAAACTGCTGTGAGGGAGCCACTTACCTTGGGAGAGAAGCAGGTGACAGAAGGCGCGTGAGAGGAAAAGAGCAGCTCCCTTGAGCCTGTCCTAGTTGCAAGTGAGTGGGTTACGTGGCCCAGGTTTCCCTGGGGGCACTCGGCTGGTGGGCCGAAAGCCAGGACCTCTGTTCCCCCGCAGATGGTTCACACTACATTTTTTTTTTATGAAGGTTCAAAAGCAGTGTGCTTGCAATAGAAACCGTACCCAGAGTTTTTCTCTCTCCCTGGGCTAGTGGTGGGTGGGGTGTCACAACACTCTCCCAATGCCAGTCAGTCACGTGACCACGGGAGGAACACGCGCCTCGTGCAGTCAGCCATGTGACCGCAGGAGTAACACTGCGCCGTGTGCAGTCAGCCATGTGACCGCAGGAGTAACACTGCGCCGTGTGCAGTCAGCCATGTGACCGCAGGAGTAACACGAGCTGTGTGCAGTCAGCCATGTGACCACGGGAGTAACACGCGCCTCGTGCAGTCAGCCATGTGGCCACGGGAGTAACACGCGCCTCGTGCAGTCAGCCACGTGACCACGGGAGTAACACGAGCCGTGTGCAGTCAGCCACGTGACCACGGGAGGAACACGAGCCGTGTGCAGTCAGCCACGTGACCACGGGAGGAACACACGCTGTGTGCAGTCAGCCATGTGACCACGGGAGGAACACGAGCCGTGTGCAGTCAGCCACGTGACCGCAGGAGTAACACAAGCCGTGTGCAGTCAGCCACGTGACCGCAGGAGGAACACACGCCGTGTGCAGTCAGCCACGTGACCGCGGGAGGAACACGCGCCGTGTGCAGTCAGCCACGTGACCACGGGAGGAACACGAGCCGTGTGCAGTCAGCCACGTGACCACGGGAGGAACACACGCCGTGTGCAGTCAGCCATGTGACCGCAGGAGTAACCGTGTTGCCAGCGTCTTTGGACCATTGTGTTTCCCTCCCCATCAGCCACAGAGCGCCCCTCCGCTCTCCTGTTCCTGGTGGAACGGGAACCGCCGCGGCCGGCCTGGGGTCTGGGCTGTGTAAGGGGGTGGGCCGGGCTCCGGGGAGAGTCCCGGGTCCGGCGTCACATCCAGTTTAAACTGCGGGTGGTGTGTGAGGTTGGGAGTCGAGCTGGAGCTCAGCTGTCAGGGGTTTTGATGGTGACTGTGCAGAACCGTGTTGGCCTGCGGGTCCCCGGGGCGCTCGGCACCGTCAGGACCCAGTGAGCTCCTGACACCCCGACCCAGAAGGTTCTGCGGCTTAAAACAACACGCGCTCACATTTCTGAGCGAGCACTCAACGCAAGATTTTCAAAAGCACCCCCGTGACCCCAAGGATAAGAGAAGAAACCAAATTCATGACCAACATTAAAGGAGAAATAAGTCCGTCAGAACCGGGGCGGCGGATAAGAACCCAGCAGTGACTTTAAGGGGAGGCACCCAGTAAAACGCCCTGACGAACCAGGGACCCAAACCCAACATGTTCAGAGTCATGGAGCACGGAGAGGAGAGGAGGGCTGCTCGGGCCGGCCTGCTGATCGCTACAGTCCGGCCTCTAGGGGGGCGCCCGCCGCACCCGTTGGGGGCACTGCCAGGGGCCCGCGTTACCTCGGAGGGAAGGTTCAAGCCTTAGAGCTTCCATTTCAAGAAGTGAAACAAAACCGAAAAAAAGAAAAACGACGCCTTCGAGCCCAGGATTGGGGTGGGGGCGGGGCGAACCCCGAAGCCCGGAAGGCCCGGCGGGGTGGTCAGCGCCAGAGGGAGCGGGAAAAGGAGGAGAGCGGTCCCCGTGGAGCCCGGGGCGCCTGCTGCGGGGGAGGTCGGGAGGGCGGGGCAGCGCTGTCATTCTTAGGGGGGCACCCCGAACCTGGGACGGGAGCGCCCCCCTGGGCCCGGGGCGGGAGGGCCTGGGCGGCGGTGAGACCCGGAGAGCGAGCCCCGCTCGGCTCAGCTCGGGCTGTGGCGCCAGCGCAGCGCCCGGGCGGGGGCAGGACCGCGGGCCGCGCCCTTCCCGCTCCCGCGTCTGCGTCCCTGTGGGGTCTGGAGGCGGGGACACCGCGACGGCGGACGCGCCCTGTTAGAAGGACGGGAACCGGGGAGGCCTCCGAGAAGAGGGGGGTAATGGCGGGCGGAGGGGCCGGGATGCCGGCTGCGGTGCGGGAGGGGAAGGCGCTCGCTCCCGCGGGGCCGCAGGGACGGACTCGCAGACGGTGAGGCGCCGGTGGCTTCTCGGGGGTCGGGGCCCCCGAGACCAGGCGGGCTACCGGCCGAACCTCCGTCCTGGGGGCGTGGCCGCGCCGCGCCCAGGTCAACATGGCGGCGCCGGAAGTCCGCGCCGCGGAGGCTCCTGGGAAGTGTAGTGCGCGGCGTCCCCTCCCCCTCCCTCCGGCGCCTGGCTGGCCGCGCGCTGCGGGGCCGAGGGGGGCGCGCGTGGCTGCGCCGTCGCTCCTAACGTCGCGTCCACTTGCGTCGGTTTTTTTCCTTTTCGCAGCCGCAGCCGCAGCCGCTGGCGGTGACTTCCTGCCCTGCCCTCCCGCCGCTTTCCTGTGGTGAGGAGGCTGAGGGCCGTGTGGGTGTTCACGCTCCGTGGGCTCCACGGGCTCGGGGACCGCGGCCGGCGTCGCAGCGCTGGGCCGGGTGCAGGGAAGGGCGGCCTCGCTCCCTCCCTCCCTCCCCACCCAAATCCTGGGGTCGAAAGCGTAGTTTTTCTTTCTTGGGTTTGTTTTTACTTCTGGAAATGGAATGTGGTGGAGATGTTTTTTTAAAGAACAGCCCAGCACCCAGTGAGGCCTCAGCAAAGCCCGGTGTCCCCTGTGGAGCCCGAGTCCAAGCTCCTGGCGGGTCCCCTTTCCTTCCCGCACCTGCACCCCCGGCGGCTGGAGTGTCCCCGGGGGACGGACCGGCGCGGCTCTGTCTCCGTCCCGCCAACCGCCGCCGCTGCCGGGTGCCGGGAGCAGCACCGCTTCCTCCCTCACTTGTCGCCCGGGCCTGCCGGTCACGCCTGGTCTCCGTCTCTGGCCGATCCGATCCGATCCGATGGCGGGGCGGGGGGGGGCGTTTCTTCCCCAGACCCGACCCCCCGACCCCCGCACCCCGACCCCCGCACCCCGACCCCCGCACCCCGCCCCGCGCTGGGCCGCCTCGCGGGAGTCGCCGCCCGCCCCTGTGCCCGCCGCTTTCCTGCGCCGCCCGCTGGCCGTCCCCGCGCCCTCCCTCCCCCGTGGAGTCGCCCCGGTCTCTCCTGTGGGACGGCGGGCTGTCGTCCTTCGGGTTCCTTTCTGGGCTGGTTCTGGTTTCGGACCTGGGGCCGGGCCTCTGCGCCCGCCGCGGCCGCGCGTCCTAAAGCCCCTCCTGCGTCAGCCCCGCCGCCCCGGAGGCCTGGCCGCCCTTCAGGGGGATGGAGTCCCACAGCCGGGCCTCGGCGCCTGGCCGCTCCCTCGGCTCCGCGCTCGTCCTCCGCCCGCAGCCAGTCAGCCCTGCGCCCCTCTTGGCGGCCACCCGCTCCCTGTGGGACGTAGTCCGGGGTCCACGCCCGTTTTCTTCTTGTGGTTTGTTTTGAAGTAACTTCTCTCATGTGCCCGCCTAGTTCCAGTAAGCATAAGCCTGGGGCTCGAGCGGCAGGTTCGGGTCTCCTGGCTGCACCGGGGCAGCGGCTCCGTGTCACCTCCGAGGAGCTGCCTGCGGGGCTCCTGCCCCCGGGCGGGGGTGCCTGCGGGGCTCCTGCCCCCGGGTGGGGGTGCCTGCCGGGCTCCTGCCCCCGGGTGGGGGTGCCTGCCGGGCTCCTGCCCCCGGGTGGGGGTGCCTGCCGGGCTCCTGCCCCCGGGTGGGGGTGCCTGCGGGGCCCCTGCCCTGGGGCGGGGGGGGGGTGCCGGCCTCCCCGGCTCTCAGGGTGTGGTTCCCCTTCCTGGCGGCTGGGCCTTCCGGGCACACTGCTCGCACCCGCGCCCCGTCCGGGAGGAGGTATCTCACCTGGTTTTACTCTGCGCTTTCCAGGTGGCGAATGATGCTGAACGTCTTTTCATGTGTTTCTTTCTTTAATATATTTTATTGGTTGTTTACAGAGAGGGAGAGAGAGAAACATCGGCGATGAGAGCGGCTGCCTCCTGCAGCCCCCCCCCCCACTGGGGATGGAGCCCCAACCCGGCCTGTGCCCTGACCGGACGGAGCTGTGCCCTGACCGGACGGAGCTGTGCCCCGGTCCACAGGTCCACGTGCAGCCACAGCCCCGCCCGAGGGCGATGTGCGTCCTGGTCACGCTCCTCCGCTTCTCGCTCCAGGGCGTCCCGAGGCTCCGCGGGACCCTCCGCCGGACCCGCCGTCGGACCTCCTTCCCGCCGGGGCGCCGCCGATGCAGATCGAGGTGGTGGAGGTCCTCTCCCTGAACGAGGAGGCGGCGCGCTCCCGGAACGCCGGCATCTGGGCCCTCTACGCCGGAGAGGAGGGCCTGAGCCCCGAGGGCCTCGGGGAGCCCGCGCCCCCGCCCGGCCGCCGCCCCACCGACCCCGAGGCCGCCCGACAGCGCTTCCGGGGGTTCCGCTTCGAGGAGGCGGCGGGGCCCCGGGAGGCCCAGGCCGAGCTCCGCGAGCTGTGCCGCCAGTGGCTGCGGCCCGAGGCGCGCTCCAAGGAGCAGATGCTGGAGGCGCTGGTGCTGGAGCAGTTCCTGGGCGCGCTGCCCGCGAAGCTCCGGGTCTGGGTGCAGTCTCAGCACCCGCAGGACTGCCAGCAGGCGGCCGCCCTGGTGGAGGATGTGACCTGGGCATCCGAGCAGAAAGGTGGGTGCGGGGACGAGGGCGGAGGGGGCACCCCTGTGGGGCTCTTGGAGGGTGGGGGTGGGTTGTGCCCTGTGCGTCCGTGCTGCGGGGGTCCCTGCCGTGGCCTCCAGATCAAGGGCTTGGCGAATCCTCCCTGGACCCAGCTGTGGACATGGAGGCCTCAGGCCCCACCCCAGCTATGGAACCCTGGGGTGGGGGGGGCCGGCCCCGCCTGTGCAGGGAGCCCCACCCAGGCTTCTCGGGGAGCTGTCCAATGGGCTGCTCAGTGTCCTCCGTCGGCTCTGCCCACAGCCAGGAGGAACCCTGACTTCAGTCCCACAGGCGTGTTCCTGGGGCGCCGTCCCCTGTCTCCATGCGGTGGGGCTGTGCACACCGTGGTGACGGGGACAGCAGGCTCCTGAGCTCGGCAGGCCCGTCTCCCAGCAAAGACGGGAACGTGACAGATGAGAGTGTGAGGTGGGAATATGGCGAAGGAATGCCTGTGAGACGAATGTGACGAAGGAATGCGTGTGAGACGTGGAGTTGAGAGGAACCGGAGGGCGCTGGTAGCGGGCCGTGGAGGCCAGCACCTGGCCAGAGCAGAGCTGAGGCAGCAGGATGGGTGTGCCAGGTGGGCAGCATCCCCTGCACAGGCCACGGTGGGAGCCGTCAGTCTGTTCCGGCATCAGAAGGTGGGGTAGGTCTCCCAGCAGGAGAGCAGGGCGGGGTGGGGCCCTTGGGAAGTTCCCTGGCTCAGGGGGAACCGAGCCCCGAGTTCAGGGGCAGCGGCAGGTCTGAGGGAGCTTCCCAGACTCCTCATTGGCAGCAGGTGTGGCTGGTGGGCTAATGGGTTGCTTTATTTCCTTAAATTTATTTATTTATTTAGGAAAGAAAAACATTGATTTGTTGTTCCACTTATTTATGTATTCTTTTTTTTAAAAAAAAAGTATTTTTATTGATTTCAGAGAAGGGAGAGAGAGAGAAACATCAATGATGAGAGCGAATCATTGACGGCTGCCTCCTGCAGGCCCCACACTGGGGATGGAGCCCACAACCCGAGCATGTGCCCTGCCCAGGAATTGAACCGTGACCTCCTGGTTCATAGGTTGGCGCTCAACCACTGAGCCACACCCACTGGGGTCTTATTTATTTACTTATTTATTTTAGAGAGAGAAAGACATCAATTAACTATCTCCCACATATGCCCCGATCAGGGATGGAACCCACAACCTTGGCATCTCAGGGTGACGCTTTAACCACTGAGCCGCCCAGCCAGGAGGGGTGGCTGCGTTTGGGAGCCGAGTCCATGGGACTGGCCTCTGTGTGGTTGAGGTCCATTTTGCTCACCTCCCTGCCCCATGCAGCACCTGATGGTTTTTTTCTTTCTTTTTTTAAATCCTCACCTGAGGATATTTTTTTTATTTTAGAGGAAGAGAGAGAGAGAGAGACGTTGATGGGGTACACGGAGGTTGGGGAAAGTTAGGGCTGAGCAGGGCTGTTTCCTGAATTGGAGGAGACTTGGCAGAATTCACATCAGGACGGGCGTGTCGGGAGAGCGGGTCTGTCCTGGGGCCGGACAGCCCCACCCTCCCCAGTGTCAGGCGGGGACAGGCGGTCGGAGGACTCGGGGGCCAGAGGTGCGGGCTTAGCCTCTGAGGAGAAGGTGAGTGGAGCACACGGAGCCCCTTCGGGCCAGAGACAGGCTGACCCTGTCCTGAAACCCCTGGACCCTGTGCTGCTCTCCCAGCTCTGCCTGCCCCGGGCCCCACCTGCCCTCCGGAGACCCCCGCTCAGCAGGAGGAGAAGGAGGAGAAGGAGACCACCTGCCCAGCAGAGGTCCTGCCAGAGGTGAGGGGAGCAGCACCTCTTCCTGCTCTGTCACAGCTTCTCCTGTGAGGGACCCCCACCCCCACCCCACCCCACCCCCGCAGCCTCTGGGCCAGGCCCTTCGGAGTTCCCCAGCGCGAAGGGCAGGAGAGCGTGACAGACGGTCTAGATTTGCTGCAAAAGAACCAGAGTTGTTGAGGCTCAGAGATTGGCCCAGCCCTGTGTCTGTGTGGCCCTGGCCAGGGCTGCTCCTGGCGGAAGCTGCCTCTGCAGGAAGGTGCTGGCGCTCATGTGGGGTGATCTGGGGGTGCTTCAGGGAAGGCTGTGTCCAGGGGCTCCCCGGTGGTGGAGGGCTCTCCAGCCCATCTTGTGGCTCTGCCTCTTGTGGGCAAAACGCCTCCCAGGTCCAGGCAAAGGGCCGTGGGAGGCCTCCCCCCGTGGAGTCCTCGCGGGCCCCCCGGAAAGGCCTGGGGACACCCCACACGGCAGCTGTTGTTCCCCCACGTAGGTCGGCTGCCCGGGAGCCGGACGCGTGGGGAGTGTGGGGAAAGCTGCACTCAGGTGTGGGTAGCGGCGGTACCTGCTACTCCTGGTGAAATTGGGGCTCTGCCTCAGCCCACACGCTTCCCCAAAGCAAAGGCACCCCGCCCTGCGGAGCAGGCTCTGTCCCCTCCGAGGGCTCCCGACCCTCCTGCTGAGCAGCACACTGTGGCCTTGCAGGAGCCAGTGACCTTCCTGGACGTGGCCCTGGACTTCAACAGGGACGAGTGGGAGCTGCTGGACCCCACGCAGCGGACCGAGTACCACGACGTGATGCTGGAGACCTTCCGACACCTGGTCTCCGTGGGTGAGGCCTTGCCCTCGCCCGCACTGCCCTCAGGACGGGGGTGGCACGGGGGCCCCGCGTCAGGTAGTGCCTTCTCTGGGCCCAGCTGGAGGAATGGGTGTGCCCTCAGGAGCTGGGGGGCTTGGTTGGTTGGAGTATCGTCCTGTACACGGAAAGGCTGCAGGTTCGATTCTGGGTCCGGGCGCATACAAGAGGCAACCGGTCGATGTGTCTCTCTCACATGGATGTTTCTCAAGTCCCTTCACCAACCAAGGCCTTGAACTGGCCTGTGGCCCTGAGGGGGTGGGTGTTGTGTGCACGGGGCAGCCTCATCCCACTGAGGGACCTCACTGTGGGCGCCTGAGGGCCGCACAGGAGATGGAGAGCTGGCAGACACCCCAGCCCGGTCTCCAGCACAGGGTCCCCGCTTGGCTGCAGTACTGCTTTTCTCAGTCGCTCCCCAGGTTGCAAGACTGCACTTGGGGGAGACCATCCCCAGCTTTGCCCTGGCGGGGTGTCTCAGTTGGGGGGAGTGTTGTCCCGCACGCCAAAAGGTTGTGGGTTCAGTTCCCCATCAGGGAACTTACCTGGGTTGTGGGTTCGGTCCCTGGTCAGGATGTGTACAGGAGGCAACTGTTTCTCTTTCTCTCCCCCTTCCTTAATAAAGTGAATAAAAACATACCTTCTGCTGAGGATTAAAAAACACATAAGACACCCCCAGCTTTTAAACGTAATTGTCCTGCTCTCAGCCCACTTCAGCATGTCCTCTGCGTGACCCACACCTTTTGGTGTCTTTCAGGCTGGGAGACTACACTGGAAGGGGAGCAGTTACCCCCAAAGTCAGCTCTTCCTGAGGCAGAACCAGCCTCCGACCTGAAAGTGGAAGAGGTCTTGGGGGCTGAGGCCCAACCCTCGACCTCAGGGGAGGCCCCGCAGCAGGGGGCCCTGGCAGTTGGGGACACGGCATTGTCGCCTGTGGGGCTGGCCCAGGAGGAAGCCCTCTCTGAGAAGCAGCAGCATGCAAGCCCCAAGTCCCCAGCAGACAGGGGTCTCGCCACAAGCCGCGCCTCCCTCCGGAAAACTCTTCCCCGGAAGAGCTTGCGCAGGCATAGCTCACGCAGGCACAGCTCACGCATTCGAAAGGCAGCGCGTGATTCCCAGGTGAAAACCCAGCAGAGCCGCCAAGGGAGCAGAGCCCGGGAAAGCAGGAGCACCCCGCAGGTTACGTTTATCCAGATCCACAAGGGGAGCCAGGTGTTCCGCTGCAGCGCGTGCAGCAAACTGTTCCGGAACCCCAGGTACTTCTCCGTGCACAGGAAAATCCACACGGGAGAGAAGCCCTACGTGTGCCGGTACTGCGGGAAGGCCTTCATCCAGAGTTCCTCCCTCACGCAGCACCAGAGGATTCATACTGGGGAGAGGCCGTTCAAGTGTCGAGAGTGTGGGCGGACCTTCAATGACCGCTCGGCCATCTCCCAACACCTGAGGACGCATACCGGAGCCAGGCCCTACCTCTGCAAGTTCTGCAACAAGACTTTCCGCCAGAGCTCCCACCTCATCCGGCACCAGAGGATCCACACCGGGGAGCGCCCCTATGTCTGCGACAGGTGCGGGAAGGCCTTCACCCAGAGCTCACACCTCATCGGGCACCAGAAGACGCACAGTGGGGCTAAACGCAAGAGACACCGATCTAGCGCTAAAGCCAGTTGATGAGACGCTGCTGTCTCAGCCCAGTCCTGCACCAGAACCGGAGCAGTGTGCTGGGACTCAGGCCTGACCCCAAAGCACTGAATGACGGTGTTCTCAAGACCAAAGGACCTCCAGGGCCCCGTCCTGCACACACAGGTGACGTGGGCATCGTCGATAATGAATTTGACAGCTGGAAAACAGATCTAGTTTTTTACTCAATGGATTTGCAGTTATGATTTGGTCATTACAAGGGATGTTACTGAAAGCTAAGTGCTTACAATGAAATGGATGCACTGATATTTTTTAGTAAAGTATTTATGTGTATGAACAAGGACTAAAAGAGAAGATGAATTAAGTAAACTATATTTCTGTGGTAGAATCTGTGTGTGTGTTTTCCTATTTAAATACCCTTCATTATTGTTTTGATAAATAAGCAATGTTCACACACAAGAATGGAGCCCTGGCAGGCAGCTCAGTTGGTGGAGCATCGTCCCATTCACCAAAAGGCTGCGGGTTGATTCCCAGTCAGGGCGCCTATGGGCAGCAACTGATCAATGTTTCTCTCTCCCCTTTCCTCTCTCTCTAAAAAATCAATATTTAAAAATCTTCGGGTGGGAGGGGGGTAACAAAATTAATTGGTGTTTTTTTTAAAAAAAAGGATGGAGGTTGTCAGACCAATTCTAGCAGATTCTGTGCAAGGCTGCAATCCCTCCAGCCCAAGATTCCAAGTGAGTCAGGATGAAATTGTGTCCCTTGTCCCATCAAGATACAGTTAGGTGCAGGGCATGGGGACAGAGAGAAAGTCCTAGGGCAGTGATGGCGAACCTTTTGAGCCCGGTGTGCCCGCATTTTGAAAAACCCTAACTTAACTCTGGTGCCGTGTCGCATATAGAAATTTTTTGATACTTGCAACCATAGTAAAACAAAGACATATTTTTGATATTTATTTTATATATTTAAATGCCATTTAACAAAGAAAAATCAACCAAAAAAGTGAGTTCGTGTGTCACCTCTGACACGCGTGTCAGGTTCACCATCACTGTCCTAGGGGCCCAGAGAGCTGGAAACCCCAGGCAAGCATGGACACCTAGGCATGTGCGCTTCACATTTCCACTTCCCTGAGGGACTTGTGGGAGGGAGGGACATGGATTTGACGCCCATGTTTCACATGAGATGACATTAAAACTCTCCAGGTCCAGCTGGGGTGGGTCAGTTGGTTGAGCATCAACCTATGAACCAGGAGGTCACAGTTTGATTCCGGGTTAGGGCACGTGCCTGGGTTGCAGGCTTGATCCCCAGTAGTGGGTGTGCAGGAGGCAGCCAATCCATGATTCTCTCCCCTCATTGATGCTTCTCTCTCTCCCTCCCTTCTGCTCTGAAATCAATAAAAATGTATTTACAAATTTCTCCAGGTGACAGCCTGTAACCCACAGCCCATTCTACCCCTTCCTCCACTCCTCCACCTTTGTTCTCTTGAGTTCTGCGTAAACATTGCAAAACATTTTCTAAACCCCTGGGTCAGAGGAATGAACGTTCAGCACTTAGTGGTTGAGTGCTGCCTGCACGGCCTCTCCAGGCAAAGGGCTCGTGGCTGTGGTATCACATGTAGTCTTTCCCACGACCTGACATGGCCCTGTTGGCTTGGAGCAATGGGAACATCTGGGTTGAAGAAGGTACGTGGGTGCTGCTGCCCGCCCACTGCATGAGTGGGAGACCTTTCCTAGGAGGAAGGAGCAGTTGTCCGAGAACCAACGATGTAGACGTGCCCCACCGGGGTGCCCAGCACTGGCTGGTGAGTTCACAGCCATGTCCTCAAACCAGCTTCCTTCATCCTAAATGTCACACACGGGTTTGTGCGGTCACTGGAGGTGAGCCGACCGCCTTCCTGTCCACGGCAATTTCAAACGTGGCCACAAATCCTTAGCCATTCCTCCCCAGAAACCGCCTGGGCTTGTTCCGGCCAATAGCGGCCGCAGAATAATGCCATGTGACTTCCTGGAGACAAGGTCTTAACAGCGGTTCTCAACCTGTGGGTCGCGACCCCTTTGGCGGTCGAACAACCCTTTCACAGGGGTCGCCTAAGACCATCAGAAAACACATATGTAATTACATATTTTGTGATTAATCACTACGCTTTAATTATGTTCCATTTGTAACAATGAAATTGGGGGTCACCACATCATGAGGAACTATATTCAAGGGTTGCGTCATTAAGAAGGTTGAGAACCACTGCCTTAGAAGGATGTGGCTCCATCTTCTTTGCTGACACCCTCCCTCGCTCTGGGATGGCTCGGCCAGCCGCCCTGCTCATGCCCTCAGCCCTCACCCTGACTTAGCCTCACAGCTGCCATAGCCCTGCGTGACCAATGGAATTACAGGTCTGTGGTTCTGGCTGGAACATGAGGCCCATGTGGGCAGAGACTGGGCGTGGCTGTTCACTACTCTCCCCTTAAGAAACATTTGCTGGGCCCTGGCAGGGTGGCTCAGTTGGTTAGAGCATGTCCTGATACCCCCAGGTTGCAGGTTCGATCCCTTGTCAGAGCACACACCAGCAACCAATAAATGCGACAACAAACAGGTTTGTCTCACTTCACCTGCCTCTCAAATCAACAAACCAATCCCCCAACCACAGGATGACCATCCCTGGAATTCCATGACACCCCTCCTCTCAGGGTCGATGGAAAGATCACCCCCTGGTTTAACACTAGAATCACCTAGGAACGGTGCAGATCAGTGATGGCGAACCTATGACATGGGTGTCAAGTGACATGTGAACTCATTTTTTTTGGTTGATTTTTCTTTGTTAAATGGCATTTAAATATATAAAATAAATATCAAAAATATCAATCTTTATTTTACTATGGTTGCAAATATCAAAACATTTCTATATGTGACACGGCACCAGAGTTAAGTTAGGGTTTTTCAAAATGCTGACACACCGAGCTCAAAAGGTTCGCCATCACTGGTGTAGACTAGCAACTAAATCATCTGCCCTTAATACCACCAAGCAAGGAAGAGGCTCCCTTCGTGGTTTTCCACCAAAGATTCCCAATATCAAGGTCTTGGTTTGGTGCTGTTTTGTAGCCTCTCTGACACTTGGCAAATAAACCTTTTTTTTTTTAACAAAATGAACAGATTTTCATGCCCTAGCCAGTGTGGCTCAATGGATAGAGCGTTGCCCTGCAGACTGAAGGGGCCTGGGTTTGATTCTGGTCAAGGGCACATACCTAGGTTGCAGGCTCCATCCCTGGCCCTGCTCAGGGCACATACGGGAGGCAACCAATTGATATGTCTCACATCCGTATTTCTCTCTCCTCCTCCCTTCCACTCTCTAAAAAATTGAAAAATATCCTTGGGTGAGGATTTAAAAAATGATAAAAAGAACAGGCTTTCAGAGGCAACATAATCTGGCTAAAATTCAAGCAATATTGCCCTAACCAGCTTGGCTCAGTGGATAGAGTGTTGGCCTGCGGACTGAGGGGTCCCGGGTTCGATTCCGGTCGGGGGCATGTACCTTGGTTGCGGGCACATCCCCAGTGGGAGGTGTGCAGGAGGCAGCTGATCGATGTTTCTAACTCTCTGTCTCTCTCCCTTCCTCTCTGTAAAAAATCAATAAAATACATTTTTTTAAAAAATTCAAGCATTATTTTGTTTCAACTGTATTTCATGTTTAACAAGTGAATGAGTAACTGAAAGAAAAGTAGTTTTGAGGGTTTTTATTGACACTATTACAGATGTCCCCCATTTTCCTCCACCCAGCCCCACCCGCTGGCCTTCACCACACTGTAGCCTGTGTCTATGAGTTATTTATATATGCACATACGTTCTTTAACTCATCTCTTCCAGTCCCCGCCAAGGCCCCTTCCCTCTGAGATCTGTCTGGTCCTTGCGTCCATGTCTCTGGATCTATTTTGTTCATCAGGTTCCACATAGAAGTGTCTTTCTCTGACTGGTTTATTTCGCTTAGCATCATAATCTCCAGGTCCAGCCCTGCTATTGCAAAGTGAGAGTTCTTTTTTTTTAACAGCCACGTAGTATTCCATTGTGTAAATATACCACTTTTTCTTTTTATCCACTCATCTACTGATGGGCACGTGGGCTATTTCCAGAGCCTGGCTACTGTAAATAACACTGCTATTGAATACAGGATATATTGCTAGAAGTGGGACTGCTGGGTCAAATGGAGGAGTTTCGAGTTTTAACAAGTGAGTGGATTTAGAGATTATTAAGCAAATCAAATGGAGAGTACCAGACATGGCAAAACCCAAGGATGGGAGTGGATACCCAGTTTGAGAGGCCTTTCCTAGCAGCCCCCACACAGCTCCCCTTTGCTGCTCCCCTGCAGTCAGGCATGCCCTTGGGGTGTGGTCCCCCAAGATTTCTCAGTTCCTTCAACTAAGTTTATGCCCAGGGCACCAACTCTAGCCCCCCCAATTCTCCCCCTTCCAGTGGCTGTACGAAACCAAACTGTATTTGCGCAAACACCCCTAGCCTGTGCCAGGTGGGCAAGGGAAGCTGGGAGGGACGGGCGGTGACCACCCTGGGCCGCCAGCAAAAGGTGAGTCCCCGGGTCCCTTCCTCAACTATGGCTGGACGGTCAGAGAGGCCTGCATTCTAGGTTGTGTGACTGAACCTGGGAAGTTTCAGTGGGACTGGGGTCCCAAATTCACCATGTGCCGTGGCCCTCCAGTTCAGCCCCACCCCACGCCCAAGGGCCCGCAGACCAGCCCAAGGGACCATGTACTTAACTCAGCCGGGTCAACAACCCCTAAGGCAGGCCTGACACCTACCTCCTCAGCACCCAGAGAACCACCCACTCCCCGTTCAACCTGAGGCCTCCCCTACCTAGAGACACCCCTAGCCTGGCCAAGACCCCTTCCCAGCCCAGGAGTCCTGGAGACCTCATCTCCCCGCTCCCAGCCAACCGTCCACCCTCTACAGGAAGGGGACACGGTCCCACCACACCAGGCCAGGAGCCCCCACGCCCAGGCCCTTGGCCACCGCTGTCCCGCAGACTTTCTGAGAGACTCCCTGAGGGATGTGGTATCACCCCGTTCCCTCTCTCTTCCTCTCGGAAATCAATTAAAAAATATGTATATATATTTTTTTAAAAGACATCCTTTGGAATGTAGATTCCAGACTTTCTGGAATACGCAAATTGCAGGGTCATGGTAGCAAGTAACAAGTATCTGTGAGTAGGAAGAAAATGGCTGTTGGGTAAAGCAATCAAGGAGGTGGGTCCCAGGTGAGTGCCAGGAGCACCTCAGACACAGGAGCACAATCCAGGAGCCCGGGAGGAGGAGTGGCGGCTCAGGAGATGGGGAGTGGCTCCCACCAATCGGCTGCCTGGGAAGATGTCCTTCTTGTAGAGCAGGGCGGGTGGCTGGCCTGTGTCCACACCGTGCAATGACTGACTCTACAAGCGACGGCCCTCCCGACCCTCCCTGCAGCCAATAGGCTCCAATCGGCCAGGGCTCGGTGCGTTGGAGTGTCATCCGGTAAAACAAAAAGGTGTCGGGTTCGACTCCCGGTCCCGGGCATATATATACCCGGGTTTCGGGTTCCCTCCCCGGTCGGGGTGCGTGCAACGAGGCAACAGACGGATGCTTCTCACATCCATGCGTCTCTCTCCCCACACTCCCCACTCTTTAAAAAAAGAAAACAATAAAAACATATCCTCGGGTGCGAATTAAAAAAAAAAAAAAAAAAAGACTTGGATCCGAAACTGCCGGCCTCCCTGGTCTTCGCCCCCGTCCTCAGGGCCAATGGGGAGGCAAACACGGTCCCCTGAGCAGCCACAGGGGACGACCCGCTTCTGGTCCTCCTGCCTCCGGCTTCCAGCCCCGGAGACACGCAACCAGGCGACACGCTTCCGCTTTTCCTGATGGTCGCTGTCTGCGCCCCGCATTTCAGCCTCCGCCAAACGCACGGGAGGCGGTGAACTCGGGCTCCCCCATCGGGGTCCTCTGCTTCCCTGGCAGGTCACGGCGGACGTCATAAAGGTCCCCCCAGGAGAGGAGGCTGTGTGTCCCCGGGTGCGGGGGGTATCCATTCCTTGGGGCGTCCTTCCCCTGCACCAAAGCTTCCGGTTCCATTCCCGGCAGGCACGTACCCAGGTGGCGGGTTCGACCCCCGGGTCAGGCCCTTCCGGGGAAGCGGGGTGCCTCCGGGGCACGTTTCTCTGTCACATCGGTAATCAGTGTGTCTCTCTCTAAAAACAATCCACATGTCCTCGGTGAGGGCTTAAAAAAGGAAGAAGAAAGGCCAAGCGCAGTTCAGACTCGACCCCCGCCCTCGCCGTGGGTCTCAGCGTCCGTCCGCGGTCTCAGCGCCCCTCTGTGGCGTCGGCCACGATCGCCGGACGAGGAGAAACAACGATCCCGGAAGAGAGGGCGCCCCCAGGGGCAGAACCGGAAGAAAGCGAGGGTCCGGGCCGCAGCGTGAGCCTCAGTAAAACGGGGGTGCGGCGTGCGGGGGGCGAAGGGCGGGGAACAGAGGGGAAGCCAGCCGCGCCCTAAACCCACCGCCAGTCACGACGCTCCCGCCGTTGTGGTGAGCAACCGCCGCGCCGCGCCACGCGAGAAACGGCCAAACGCGCGCGAGAACCAGGCGCCCCACCCCCACCCCCGGCGCGCTGCGTTCTGGGACTTGTAGTTGCCGGTGCCGAGCGCGCGCACTTCCGCCGCGCACCGGAAGCGCCGCCATTGCCTCGCCCGCGCAGGTGAGTCAGGCGCGCCGCGACGGGCGCGGAGGTTCCGCTGTGAGTGGGGCGGAGCGGGTCCCTGGACCGGGCCGAGGCGACCCGAACGGCGCCTGGGAGGGAGGGAGCGGACCGGCCTGGAGGCCTCGTCTTGCGGGGCCCGTCAGGGGCCTGTCCGATTCACGCCGCTCCGACTGCGGGAACGGGGAGAGGGCCGGTCGGTCCCGCCAGGGCCCCTCGCTGTCGCCCGGTGGGGGCGGCCCTCCCGCTACAGGGCCGGGCGGGGCGCCTCTCGTGGGCCGTCTTCTGCCGGAAGGCAGGCCGCGGGCTGCAGTGTTTTTGTCGGGACGCAGGGGGCCGTCTGTGGACGTGGCGCCTCCCACCCAGGCCTGGACCGCGCCTCCGTTTTCCCTGATTTTTTTTTTAAAATATATTTTATTGATTTTTTTACAGAGAGGAAGGGAGAGATAGAGAGAAACATCGATGAGAGGGAAACATCGACCAGCTGCCTCCTGCACGCCCCCTACTGGGGGGATGTGCCCGCAACCCAGGTACATGCCCCTGACCGGAATCGAACCCGGGACCCTTCAGTCCGCAGGCCGACGCTCTATCCACTGAGCCAGACAGGTCAGGGCTCTCAGTCTGCTTTTATTAGTGACGACGATATTGCTAAGTATGTCAATGTAGTAAAGGTTTCCTTAAGTTTTTGAATATGTAACTTCATTTACTTGCGATTCATAATTTTTTCCCCCCTAAACTGCTGTAAAAATCAGCAAAAAATGCCTTGGCAATTTTAGCAGCGTTCCTAGGATATTGGTTGGCACTCAAAGGGTTAAACCACACTGCCCACACAGGGAGGCTCTGGGTGCAGGTCCTCCTTGTGGATAAAGAAAGGCGTCCTCTGTGAAAAGTGACCCCTCAGGGTCCTAAAAAGGTCGTAAATTCCTAACCAGGCGGGTCCTGGCAGGTGGTCAGCCCCAGGGCTATTCTGTAGTGAAAAAGCTTATCCTTGTCTTAGGGCCCCAGCGGTTCTCAACCTGTGGGTCGCGACCCCTTTGGCGCTCAAACGACCCTTTCACAGGGGTCGCCTAAGACCATCCTGCATCTCAGATATTTACATGACGATTCATCACCGTAGCAACATTACAGTGGTGAAGTAGCAACGAAAATAATGTTATGGTTGGGTCACAACATGAGGAACTGTATTTAAAGGGCCGGAAGGTTGAGAACCACTGGTCTTAAGCAGACTGTCCATTGTTTCCGTGTTTCTACCCGGGTTGGCACCCCTTTGAAATGCTTTTGTTGTTGAATATTGTGTCATCCCTGATCCCTGTCTTGCTTCCTCCTCCCCTCCCCTCCCCTCTTTGCACGTAATCTTCGCATGTTCCTTCCTTAATTCTGAATGCCTAAAACAGTGGTCGGCAGACTCATTTGTCAACAGAACCAAATATCAACAGCACAACAATTGAAATTTCGTTTGAGAGCCAAATTTTTTAAACTTAAACTATATAGGTAGGTACATTGTTATTAACTGAATTAGGGTGCTCCTAAGCTGGCCTTTGCTAAAAACGTCCTCAATCTGATTGAGGTACGTTCGCTGAGGTCGCCCCCTTCCAACTCTCCCACCCACACTCGTCTTGTAGACTTGTTTAGTCCGTCTCCTTTCGTTCATCCTCTCTGTATGTCCAAACCATCTCCACTTACCTTGCTCAATCCTCAAAACTACATCTTTCACTCCACAATATTCCCTAAAATTAACTTAATAAACTTTAAAGTTTTAAGTCAACTTCGCACTGTACGTGCGCGCCCGCATGTGGTATTTTGTGGAAGAGCCACACTCAAGGGGCCAAAGAGCTGCGGTTTGCCAACCACTGGCCTAAAAGAAGCTGCAAGCTCATTGCTGGAAAGCCCTTTGTCAGTCTGCGGAGGTCTTGCTTCTCGGTGTGTTCTCTGTTTGGCTTCCATGAACTAGAAAAGTTCTCCAGGAGGGCTGCCCCCCCCTTACATCCCCACCCTTGCCCTAGAGCAGTGATGGTGAACCTATGACACGCGTGTCGGAGGTGACACACGAACTCATTTTTTTGGTTGATTTTTTCTTTGTGAAATGGCATTTAAATATATAAAATAAATATCAAAAATATAACTCTTTGTTTTACCATGGTTGCAAATATCAAAACATTTCTATATGTGACACAGCACCACCAGAGTTAACTTAGGGTTTTTCAAAATGCTGGCACGCCGAGCTCAAAAGGTTCGCCATCACTGCCCTAGAGACACCCGGCCCCAGAACACTTAGCCCCATTTCCTTCCACTGGCAGGTGAACTCAGTACACAGTCTGAAGAGAAAGTGTGTGTTGTCCAAGTGAACAAAGAGGAAGGGGGAGCCCAGCCCGAGCAAACACCTGTCCGTGGGTGTTGGGGGCCTCCGTTGGTTGTGGGTGCTGATGCCCCAAGTTAGGGGCTGGAGGGGCGGGCAGGACTGGGAGCTGAAGCTGTCCTGGGCCTGAGGGTTTGCCTGTTGGGTTTCAGAGAGCCTCTGGGAGTGGGACCCTGTGGCTTTGGAAATAACTCAGTGCAAGGGGGAGTGTTAGGGCAGGGGACATGGCTGAAGGCGCTCTGCATTTCCATTGCTTCTTATTTCTTGATTGCTTTTAGGGAGAGAGAGAGAGTTAGTCATTTGTTGTTCACTTACTTATATATTTGTTGGTTGATTCTTGTTTGTGCCTTGACTGGGGATCAAGCCTGCAACCTAGGTGTATGCTTTGAGCAGCTGATATACCTGGCCAGGCTTTTTTCTTCTTCTTTTGAGAGAGAGACATCAATTTGTTGTTGCCCTTATTTATGTGTTGTTGTTTTCTTAAAGGTATTTTTATTGATTTCAGAGAGGAAGGGAAAGGGAAAGAGAGAGAGAAACATCATTGATGAGAGAGAATCATGGATTGCCTGCCTCCTGCACGCCCCCCCACTGGGGATTGAGCCTGCAACCTGGGCATGTTCCCCGAATGGGAATCAGACTATGACCTCCTGGTTCATAGGTTAATGCTCAACCACTGAGCCATGCCGGCCTGGCTATTTATGCATTTATTTGTTGATTCTTGTGTGTACTCTGACCCGGATTGAACTGGCCACCTTGCTATAATGGGATAGCGCACTAACCAGCTGAACTACCAGCCAAGACTCCATTTCTAGCGAGGTGCCAGGAAGGAAGTCGCAGAAACATAGAGAAGGGATTCTGGTCACAGCTCTGTTGAGTTGAAGATGCTATAGGGGAGTGACGGCGAACCTTGTGCGCTCGGCGTGCCAGCATTTTGAAAAACCCTCACTTAACTCTGGTGCCGTGTCACATATAGAAATGTTTTGATCTTTGCAACCATAGTAAAACAAAGACTGATATTTTTGATATTTATTTTATATATTTAAATGCCATTTAACAAAGAAAAATCAGCCAAAAAAATGAGTCCGTGTGTCGCCTCTGAGACGCGTGTCATAGGTTCGCCATCAGTGCTCTAGGGGGTATGACTAGATGTGGAGGAGGGAATGGCAGTGTCCGGGAGCCTGGGGCAGCACTTGAAACCCCACCCCATCATCAGGGAAAGAGGAAACTGGAAATGTAAAGAGACGGAGCCTCCTCCCCAGTCCTGCAGGGTCCCAGCCAGACCAGCCCTTTCCCAGGTCCAGCATGCGATACAGAAGGAGAATTTCATGTGTGTGTGTAATTGGTATGAATGTGCTGTGCCCCTACTGGGTGTCAGCTCAGGGTTCAGCTCATCTGATTCTCACAGCAGCACCGTGAGGCAGAACCTACTGTTCTCCCAGAAGTCTACAGATGAAACTGAGGCCCAGGGGGTTAACATCTGCTGGGGTCCTTCCTACTGAGGGAGTGGTAGAGCTGGGACTTTGAATGCAGACCGTCCGGCCCTGGCTGGTGTGGCTCAGTGTGTTGAGTGTCATCCTGTGCACCATGCGGTTGTCAGTTTGATTCCTGGTCAAGCCACATGCCCAGGTTGTTGGCCCGATCCCCTGTAGGAGCTGTGCAGGAGGCAGCCACTCAGTGTTCTATTCTCACCATGATGTTTCTCTCCCTCTCCCTTCCTCTCCAAAAATCAATAAACTTTTCTTTAAAAAAAAAAAATCGGGGGGCAAGCAGTCTGGCTGCAGAGTGGGTGCTCCTAGACCTGGCCCGTGGGTGCCTCCAGACAAGGAAGGAGAGGATCAGAGGGTGGAGATGGTTAGGCAGTAGGCGATTGCTCAGGGACGGGCTAGAGCAGTGGTTCTCAACCTTCCTCACGCCGCGACCCGTTAATACAGTTCCTCTTGTGGTGGTGACCCCCAATTTCATTGTTACAAATGGAACATAATTAAAGTGTAGTGATTCATCACAAAAATAATATGTGATTATATGTGTTTTCCGATGGTCTTAGGTGACCCCTGTGAAAGGGTCATTCGACCCCAAAGGGGTCGCGACCCACAGGTTGAGAACCACTGGGCTAGAGTGTCACAACAAGACAGCCTTATCTCGAGCTGTGGGCAGCCTTCTTGGGTGTGGTGTGCCTGTGAGGGTGCACAGGTGAGAGGGCAGGGTGAGGATGGGCCGGGAGAAGAGACTGCGGGTGTTGCTCACTCAGCTGGGAGGAGCAGGAGCGGGTGGTGGCAAAGGTGGGGCTTAAACAGAACGAAAACCTCCCCTGAGAAGCTGCCTAGGAGCCACTTAGGATGGTGTGGACTTGGAGGCGTCCTGGATCATTGATTGGAATGAATTGAGAAGTTTGTCTGCAGAGATGGGCCCTAGCCAAAGTGGCTCAGTGAATCGAGCATCGGCCTGGGAATCAAAGGGCCCTGGGTTCGATTCTGGTCAAGGGCATGTACCTTGGTTTCAGGCTCCTCCCCGGACCGGGCCCTCGTTGGGGCTTGTGCAGGAGGCAACCAATCGAAGTGTTTCTCTCCCATGGATGTTTCTCTCCGTCTCCCTCTCTCTAAAAGATTGATGGAAAAATAACCTCGGGTGAGGTTTAACAGCAGTTGAGTGTCGACCTAAGAACCAGGTCACTGTTCGATCCCCTGTCAGGGCACGATCCCCGGTGTGGGGCATGCGGGAGGCAGTGGATCAATGATTCTCTCTCATCGTTGATGTTTCTCTCTCTCTCTCTCCCTCTCTGAAATAAAACAGTTATATTCTTTTTAAAAGTTTGTCTGCAGAGAAGAGATAATAGTGAGTGGGGTCAGAAGGGGGAGCGAGAGCCAGACCTTGCAGTTGTAAGGGATGGAGATGGATTGGATGTCATTGTCCTTGCAGTCTCATACCACCCAGAACATAGACACCAGCAGGGGAAGGCAGAGAGAAGCATCCGGTAGCACCGGGCAGATGGGGCAGGGCACCCAGGTGGGAGGGACTGAGAGGTGGCTCCTGGTGGAGAATCACAAGAAAGAGGGCAGGGGCCGTGGGCTGGGCAGGGCTGTGCTGGGGGGGGGGGGGGGGCACAAGCTGAGAGCCAGGGTGACATTGTGCTCAGTATCATGGCTGCAGAGCTCCTGGCTTCTGGCTCCCCAGTCACCAGGCCTTGTTGAAGTTTTACTCAAGCTTTTTATTTTTTTTAAAAAAAGTATGTTTTAATTATAGTTGACGTACTCTTAGATTCAGGTGTACACATAGTGATCAGACATTTAGGTACCTTGTGCTTTTCTTTTTTTTTTTTTTTTTTTTTTTTTTTGTTTTTTAAATATATCCCATTGATTTTTCACAGAGAGGAAGGGAGAGAGACAGAGAGCCAGAAACATCGATGAGAGAGAGACACCGATCAGCCGCCTCCTGCACATCTCCCACTGGGGATGTGCCCGCAACCCAGGCACATGCCCTTGACCGGAACCGAACCCGGGACCCTCCAGTCCGCAGGCCGACGCTCTATCCACCGAGCCAAACCGGTTTCGGCACCTTGTGCTTTTCTTGATAAGTCTGGTACCTGGCACCATTCACAGTTAATACGATATTAGTGACTGTATTCCCTAGGCTGTACTTTACAATCCATGGGATTATTTTTATAATGGGCAGATGGTACTTCTTCATCCCCTTGACCTTTTCACCCACCCCTCCACCTATCTGGCCACCATCAGTTTATCTCTGTATCTATGAGTTTGTTTCTATTTTGTTTGTGTTTTAGATTCTTCATGTAAGTGAAATTATACAGTTTTTAGTTTTCTGACTTAGTGTACTTAGCATAATACACTCTAGGTCCATCCATGCTGTCACAAATGACGAAATTTCATTCTTTTTCATAGCCAAGTAATATTCTATTTGTAGATATATACGTGCCACCGTTTTTTAATCCACTCATCTGTTGATGGACACTGGTTGCTTCCATATCTTGGTTATTGTAAATAATACTGCAGTGAACATAAGGGTGGATACATTCTTTCAGATTAGTGTTTCAGGTTTCTTGGGATAAATTTCCCAAAGGGAATCATTGGGTCATAAGACAGCTCCATTTTAAATTTCTTGAGGTAGCTCCACACTGCTGTCCATAGTGGCTGTGCCCACCTGCATGCTCCCCAACAGGGCGCTAGGCTTCCTGTTGGGACGATGCTTTAACCAGGTGAGCCACACCAGCCAGGGCCCTGCGTATTCTTCAGTTGGACTTTCTTTTTTTATGTTGAGCTGTATGAGTTCTTCACATACTAGTGTATAGGATATTAACCCCTTATCAGACATATCGTTTACAGATGTCTTCTCCCATTCATGAGCTGCCTTTTTGTTTTGTTGATGGTTTCCTTTCAGCACAAAAGCTTTATAGTTTAATATGCTTCCATTTGTTTATTTTTGCTTCTGTTTCCCTTGCCCTAGGACACAATATCTAAAAATGATTGGTAGGCCCTAGCTGGTTTGGTTTAGTGGATAGAGCATCAGCCTGTGGACTGAAGGGTCCCGGGTTTTCAATTCTGGTCACATGCCTGGGTTTCGGGCTCGATCCCCAGTGGGGGACGTTCAGGAGGCAGCCAATCAGTGATTCTCTCTCATCATTGATGTTTCCATCTCTCCCTCTCCCTTCCTCACTGAAATTAATAAAATTGTGTGTGTGTGTGTGTGTGTGTGTGTGTGTGTGTGTGTGTATAAATAATTGATAGGACCTGGCTGGGTGGCTCAGTTGGTTGGAGCGTTGTTCCATACACCAAATGGTTGCAGATTCGATCCCTGGCTGGGGCATTTATGGAAGGCAACTGATGAAGTTTCTCTCATCCATTTCTGTGTGTGTGTGTGTGTGTGTGTGTGTGTGTGTGTCTTTTTCTCTAAGTTCAATGAATATATCCTTTAGTGAGGATTTTTAAAAATTAAATAAATAAAAATTATTGGTAAGACCAGTGTCAAAAAGTTTTTTCCTTTTTTTTTCATTTAAGTCTTTAATCCAGTGTGAGTTTATTTTTGCATATGGAGTTAGAAAGTGGCCTAGTTTAATTTTTCTTCATCTATGTGTTTAGTTTTTCCCATCACCATTTCTTGAAGAGACTGTCTTAACCTTTTGTCATGGATTGACCATATAAACGAGGTTTTATTTCTGGACTATTCTGTTATTCTGGCC
This sequence comes from Myotis pilosus, assembly GCA_036010255.1. NCBI lineage: Eukaryota > Metazoa > Chordata > Mammalia > Chiroptera > Vespertilionidae > Myotis > Myotis pilosus. Next base: position 14,165,497 of record JASKON010000029.1, read on the forward strand.
CAGGCAGTGGGGCGGCATTTTGGTACCTCCAGAATGTCTTGAGGGAGGGTGCATGTGGGACGACACCCCTCTTTCATAGTGTCCTTTGCTGTCCTGGGGATTCTCATATCCTCCTTGTCACCATCCCCCACACACATATTTTGAAACTGGCAGATGTTTCCTTGTAATATTTTAAATTGTGCAAAAACATTTTTTGAAACCAGGTCATGTTTCACTGTTGTTTGAGAACTGTACAGGTTTTCTTTTTCTTTTTTTTTCAAACCACTAGATGTTTCATTAGAATATTTTATATATTTTTTAATTGATTTCAGAGATGAAAGGAGATAGAAACATCAATGATGAGAATCATTGATCTGCTGTCTCCTGCACGTCCCCTACTGGGGATCGAGCTCACAACCCAGGAGTATGCCCTCACTAGGAATCGAACTGTGACCTCCTGGTTTGCAGGTAGACGCTTAACCACTGAGCCACACCGACCAGGCTCATTGCAATAATTAAAAATTATACAATTGCCCTGGCTGGTTTGGCTCAGTGGATAGAGCGTCGGCCTGCGGACTGAAGGGTCCCAGGTTCGATTCCGGTCAAGGGCATGTACCTTGGTTGCAGGCACATCCCCAGTGGAGGGTGTGCAGGAGGCAGCTGATCGATGCTTCTCTCTCATCGATGTTTCTAACTCTCTATCCCTCTCCCTTCCTCTCTGTAAAAAGTCAATAAAATATGTTTAAAAAAAAATTATACAATTGATTTGACACCCCGCCTTTACCTCTCCCATTCATTCTCTTGAAATGACAGAAAAAAACTGGCCTGTTTGTTTGTATGTTGAGGGAAAACTGTATCTGTGAGATCACAGTTCAGACACCCCAGCACGTGCCTGAGCATTTACCTTTAGCCTGGGGGCCGCTCAGGACCATCCCCAGCCCAGACCTGAGCAGGCTGGACCCGCTTCCCCACTGGAAAGCCGGCGTGGCTTTCCTCAGAGTCCTGCCTTCCTGCTCCTCAGACCCAAAGGCAATGCCCTTCAGCTGGAACATTTCTCTCCTTTTTGGGGGTGCTGAGGAGGGGCTGACTCCCTGATTGTGCCTCCACCACTAGCACTGGCCCCTGAGGACGGCTGCCCCCTCGGAGACGGCTCCTTCAGGTCTGAGGAGGAAATGGAAGTGTGTGCTCAGCCAGTCCCATCCCAGGTGAGTTAGAGACCTTGGCTATGTTTGCCTCTCTCTCTCCTCAGCTGTAAAGTGGGTCCAGGAATATAGCACTCGCCTCCCCAGGAGCCCATGATGCTGTCTTGGGTGAGACCCCCAGGCTCCCTGCAAATACAGCTCCTTCCCTGTGTGGGTGAGCCAGGGGTTCCTGGGGCCTCCTGTACCTGGTGCCCTGGGCCCGGTCTCTTTCTCTCGTGTCCGGAGTGGGATGCTGCCTTCATGGTCACGTCAGGGCAGCTCTCACCTGAGAGGTTCAGGGACTCACTCAGGAATCCAGCTGCTCAGTTGTGAAGCTGAGATGCCACATCAGGCCTGGCACCCAGGGTCAGGGTGCATGACCGCTCCCTCACCTGCCAGCTTCCTTGAACACCTGCTCTGTCAGTGTCTTTTGTAAAGGACCAGGTGGTGGGAACTGCCTTAGGCTCTACAGGCCACATATGTTCTCTCCCCCATGTTCTTTTTGTACATGGCCTTTGAAAAAAAAGTAAAATCCATTTTTAGCTGTATTAGGTCTACTGCAGCTGCTGTAACAAAGTAGCACGGACTGTGTGGCTCAGGCAACATTCATTTTCTCATGGTTCTGAAACCTAACAGTCTGAGACCAAGGGCCAGCACAGTTGGTTTCCCGACGACCCTCTTCCTCGCTTGCTAATTCTCTGTGTCCTCAATGGTGGAGAAAGAAGTCTCTGGTGGTCTCCTTTTGAGGGCACCAATCCCACTGCATTAGGGCTCTGCCCATAGAACCCCCATTAACATTATTTTCATAAAGGCCCTCTCCCCAAATGCAGTCACATGGTGGGGTAGGACTTCAAGATGTCAATTTGGGGGAGAACAGTTTAGCTCATGGCATTAACCTTCTGAAAGCACACACAGTCTTGGCCTGTCTGCCGGGCTGTGTTTTGCTCATCCACGATTTTGAACGTCCTCTTTGAGTGCCTTTAAATCTGTGATTTTGTGGAAAAGTAGGGAGTGGGGTTCCCGCTGTTTCCTGGGACAGAAAGTTAGAATCAGTGGAGTGACCAGCCACAGGCCCTCAGAAGTGAAGATGCTGTGGACTGCACTGTTGTCTGATCAGAGCACTTCCCAGAGGCGGGAACCCTGTGGATGCTCTGGACGCCATCTCCATCCCACACCACCTTCCTCCCTGCGCTGTCCTGCCCTCCTCAACCTTCCTGTCGGGGAGGCAGGGCCCCTTGGTAACACAGGCGATGTTTCAGCTACCCGTGAGCTTCAAGGATGTGCTGGTGAGCTTCACACATGAGGAGTGGGGACAGCTGGACCTGGTCCAGAGGACACTGTACCGCGACGTGACTCTGGAGACATGTGACCACCTTGTCTCTCTGGGTAAGTTGGGCTCTACCCATCGCATGGGCTTTCTGCCCCTAGGACTCCGAGCTCTGACTCCAGGGAGGTGCTTGTGCTGGGTGATCCCCAGAGTGGGTCACTGTGTGTGTGTGTTTGCTTGCAAATAAAACCTACACTTTAGTAAGGTCCACAGATAACTGTCATTCTTTACAGTAAAGAGAAACTCTAATATAAAGACCTGATAATCCTTTCTCTTAGGAGGAAACATATTTCTGGACTGTCTATTCAGTTATTCTGCTAGAACACCTTATATTTTATAAAATTACAGAATATATATATATTTCTGTTTGTTTGTTTTTCCTTCATCTTAAATTGTGCCTTTAAGAGCTAACCTATACACAGGACAGAAGTGAGTCCCTTTTAGATGCAGATCCTGGGTATTGCTGTTCAATCAGCCTCTGCTGCATGTTTGTGACTTATTTCCTAGAAATGGCCCCCGGGCCCTCCTAGTCCATCCCTGTCTGACCCCAGGGGAGAGGGCTAGGCCTGGGGACACAATCTCTTTCTCTGGAAGCAGAGCATCAAGTACTGTGTTTTTCCCTATTGACCAGGACTTCTGCTCCCCACTGTGGATGTGATCTCCTGCCTGGAGCCAGGTGCTGGTCCATGGAGGGCGGAGCAGGAACCGCCTCCCGGAGGTGAGAGCATTTAGTTAACTTGGGCAGAGGAGGAGGGAGGCCATTTGCAGGAGCTTCCTCGGCGTTCTCTGCTGCCTCCTCATGTCCAGCAAGACAACCATGTCGTCATCCACGGGTCCGGCCCAGCGAGAGCACTCGCTACTGTCGTCTGCCCATTTCTCAGGCCGGGCTTTGTTTCTGTTCCCATTTCCCTCTTCTTTACCCTTCAGCCACCTTGTCTTGTTCCCAGGCCCTCCTGACCTCTCGTTTTCACCAGCCCCTCATCATAGCTTCCACCTGAGGAAGCAGTCCTCAGGTCTCCTTTCAGTTTCTCTCTCATCAGTTATCTTTCTGTCCCTCTCTTCCTCTTCCTTCCTCTCTCTGAAATCAATAAAAAACATATTTGAGCCATAGACAGATTGGCTCAGTGGATAGTGCGTCAGCCTGCGGACTGAAGGGTCTTAGGTTCACTTCTGGTCAAGGGCATGTACCTTGGTTGCAGACTCCTCCCTGGCCTGGGCCCTGTTCTGGACTCGTGCAGAAGGCAACCAATCTATGTGTTTCTCTTACCTCGATGTTTCTGTCTTTGCCTCTCTCTTCCACGTGCTCTAAAAAAATCAATAGAAAAATATCCTCATGTGGGGATTAATTAATTAATTAAAAACATATTGGAAAAAATAAAAAATAAATAAGGTACCATATTCTCAGGTCCCAGCAACTGGGCATCAATATCTTTTGTGCTTATTGAGGACCACATGTCCTCAGATGAGTTCCTTCTATACATTCTCGCCCTGACCGGTTTGGCTCAGTGGATAGAGCATCAACCTGTGGACTGAAGGGTCCCAGGTTCTATTCTGGTCAAGGGCATGTACTTGGTGGCGGGCACATCCCCAGTAGAGGGTGTGCAGGAGGCAGCTGATTGATGTTTCTCTCTCATCAATGTTTCTAACTTTCTATCCCTCTCCCTTCCTCTCTGTAAAAAATCAATAAAATATATTTTAAGAAATACATTCTCATGCTTATATATATATATCTTTATTGATTTCAGAGAGGAAGGGAGAAGGAGAAAGGGATAGATAGAAACATCGATGATGAGAGAGAATCATTGATTGGCTGCCTCCTGCACGCCCCCCACTGGGGATTGAGGCTGCAATCCAGGCATGTGCGATTGACCAGAATCGAACCCAGGACCCTTCAGTCTGCAGACCAACGCTCTATCCACTGAGCCAAACCAGCTAGGGCTCGTGCTTATTCTTACTCCCTACTCCCTCTTTGGGTATTAGCTCTCCTCAATCAACTCTTCATTACCTTTGCTTGTTTTTTGTGCTTCTTCACTGATTTCCTATTTGCTGGTCTATCCCACTCTTTTACATCCTGCCTGGAATTATAGTTTAAGGACTCTAAACAAACCCAGAGACACCTCTCATACTTGGTGTTTTCCTTCATTCTCTTTCCCATCTGAGGCTTTTGCAGTAATTCAGGCATTTTGGATTTCTTTCAGAGTGGAAGACTTCACTTGAAAAGAAAGAGTCCAGTTCTGAAGAGGATATTGGTGTGGAAGAACCATCCTTCCACATGGAAATGAAACGCTGTATAGAGGGCCCCTGGTCTGTGTCAGTAGGAAAAATACAGGATTGGAGGGACCAGCCAGAGGAGCACCAGGAGGAATCTTTGAGTCAGATTGTACCTACCTCGGGGTACAATGTGTCTGCTAAAGTGGAACATTGTGAGCATGACCTTGGCGGAAGTTATCTGAGTGAAAGCCTTCTACCTCTGACATTACCTGCAAGGACACATTTGCACAAACTTGATTCACAGTTTCAAGAGTCGAAACAGAATTCAGTTTTCATTAATCATCAGAAAGGTGGTGCCCATCTGCAGCCCTGTGAAAATCTTGAAAGTGCCAAGGCCTTCTCTCAGAGCATTCACTTGAATAAACTTGCAAATGCTGAAACGGGAAATAATAAGCCTTATGATTATACTGTTGACAGTGATTCTTTCCACTGTGGCACATCTGTGCGTTTCCATCATAGAAGTTTTTCGGTAGAGAACAGAGATGATTGTAAGGACAATGGAAATGTTAAGCGCAGCATGTCCCTGAAAGAAAACAAGCCAGTGCATTTTGGGAAAAGTCAGTACACATGTGACAAACGCATTGTACAAACTGAAATAATTGTCGGTGATCCTGGATGTGAGGAGGATTATGGTGCCTTCTGTGCGGCCTCATCCGTTCATAACGGTGACATCATCCAGCCCAGAAAGAAACCACGCACATGTAATCTACGTGGAAAATCCCACATCTGTTGCTCTGAGCTTGCGCACCAGAGGACACACACTGGAGAGAAGCCATATACCTGCAGTCACTGTGGAAAAGCTTTCAAATGGAGATATCTCCTCGTAGCGCACGAGAGAACGCACACTGGAGAGAAGCCTTATCAGTGTCACCTGTGTGTTAAATCCTTTAGGGGTCCATCAGCTCTTATAAAACACAGGAGAACCCACACAGGTGAGAAGCACCATAATTGTAATGATGGTGAAAAGTTCTTTAACTGGCAGCGTCACCTTACTAGGCATCAGAGAATTCATAGTGGAGGGAAACCGTACTTGTGTACTCACTGTGGAAACTCCTTCAGCCGTAGCTCTGACTTTGTTGCACATAAAAGGATTCACAGTGGAGAGAAACCATACGAATGTAATCACTGTGGGAAATCTTTCTGGGAGCGCAAACAGCTTCGTGCGCATCTGCGAACTCATGCTGGAGAGAAGAAATTTTATGAATGCAATCACTGTGGGAAAGTTTTCAAATGGAGGTCTCACCTCATTTTGCATCAGAGAACACACACTGGAGAAAAGCCTTATGAGTGTATTGACTGCGGGAAAGCCTTCAGTGATGGGTCATCTCTTAGAAAACATGAGAGAACACACACTGGCGAGAAGCCCTACCACTGCGACCAGTGTGGGAAATCTTTTCGGCAGCAGTCACAGCTTGTCGTGCACAAGCGAACCCATACGGGAGAGAAACCTTATGAGTGCAGTCATTGTGGGAAAGCTTTCTGCCAGAGATCTGGCCTCATTGTGCATCAGAGAACACACACTGGAGAGAAGCCCTATAAGTGTAAGATTTGTGTGAAAGCCTTCAGCCAGAGATACCTCCTCATTGTGCATCAGAGGACACACACTGGAGAGAAGCCCTATCAGTGTACCATGTGTGTGAAAGCCTTCAGCGGTCGTTTAGCTCTTAAAAAACACGAGAAGACACACATGGCTGAGAAACCCAATGAATGAATGTAATCATTGTGAAAAAGTTCTTTATGGGGCAGTCACCTTACCAGGCACCAGTGAATTCACACTGGAGCGAAACCGTATTTGTGTGCTCATTGGGGAAAGTCCTTCTGCTGTAACTATCTTTCTTGCACATAAAAGGATTCACACTGGAGAGAAGCCCTATGAATGTAACCACTGTGGGGAAACTTTTTAGCAGTGATCACAGCTTTGTGTATCTGCAGATTCATTCTAGAGGGAAGAAACCTTATTAATACAGTCATTGTACAAAAGGTTTCAAATAGAGATGCACCAGAGAACACACTGGCGTCAAACCCTATAAATGTAATCACTATGAAAAGGCCTTTTCATGCTAGAGAGAAACCCTATAAGTGTAATGAATGTGAGAAGGCTTTCAATTATTACAAATCCCTTATTCAATATGAGAAAACTCGGGGGAGAGGAACCCTATGAGTAATTAAGATGGGAGAGCTCAATCCAGAACTTCTTTTCTCGACATCAGACAGCCACATGCACCAGAATTGCGTGGTGTGTACATTGAAACTGCAGATTACCAATCTTACCCTGATTTACGAAGTCAGAATCTATCAATAAAACCCAAGAGCCTGTCATTTCCCAAACCAGCACAAGTTACCTGTATGTGCACTAAAATGTGTGTCCGTATACATTTAGGTGAGAAGGCATGAACATGACAACTAATGGAAAGCTTTCAAAGCTTTTAGCAGGAAATAGGAAATTCAGAATGGAACTGTGTCCATCACATGATCATTTTGTTGCAAACAACCACCCAACCTTAATCAGATGTTATCCCTATAATACATTCGTAGAAATGATAAGGTATTGGAAGGTTTGTTCCCCCCCAAAAAAGGCTGAAGTGTATATCAATAATGGTAAAGTGGAGAGGCCATTACTGCAGATTTGAGCAAAGTGAAAGCAGGTGGGAGAACATCACCTGGAGATGCAGAGTGGAAAAGACTAAAGCCAGGACCGTGAAGAGGGCTATGGCACTGCAAGTCTCAGCCCCTCGACAGAGTTTCAGACTAACAGTCGGGGCAGAAAAGCAGGGTTCACTGATGGTCTGTTGGTGAAATTCCCAAGTTTCCTCCCTCTTCTTGTTTTGCATTATCTGCCTGTGGCTGAGCAAAATAAAATAGGGAGTAAATGAGGTATGCCCCCCCCGCCCAAAAAAAAATTTAGTCTGGAGACTAGGAGATTGGTGAATTATGCTCCAGAACAAGGGCTGCCTTTTCTTGGCATCTCAGTTACCTTCATCCTAATACCTGGTTCTGGCCCTACTCCCTTCAAAGCAAATCTTGCCATTAAACAATCTTCCTTCCCCATCTGTGGAGGCTCCCATGTTTTTCCAGATAGTCTCTTCAATATAGATGGAAGGGAGGGAGCAAGAGACATGAAAGCTTTCAATGTGAAAGGAAAAACGGGTTAAAAAAAGAAAGAACAGATACTTGGGGAACCGAACATTTAAAATGGAGATTGAGCCAAGAAATAATTGCAAATGAAAGTAAGTCTAAGATAACTCGTAGAGAGTTATGAGGGCAAAAATACACTATAATTGGCTAAAAAAAAAAAAAAAAGTTGGAGAAGAAAAGGAAACTCCTGCAGAGCTGAAAGGAAATCTTAAGATCATGCCAAATGCTGTCCAGGATTAGTGGGATCCATGTAGCATGAGAAATTGAGAATACTGTAGTCAAGAAAACATTGTAGAAACTTCTGGAAAGTATAAGTTTAAAACGAAGGGAATTTTTTTTTAAACGGAGTGTTCTAACGGTGAGGGAAAAGGGGGTGTGTATCGGAACTCTAGGGTAAACAAATTGTTAAAAAGAAACAAATTTTATAAAGACAGTTGTACTCAAGCTGTGAGCCAGACTTTAGAAAGGAGCCTTCATTTGACTGTGATGTTAATGTTTCATCCTAGAAAAGGCAGAGGACTCATGAGATTGGAATAAAAGAGGGAGAAATATACTCAGATTGTTTTACTTGGCCCTTTACTAAACACTATTTTTTTTTATTCATATTTTTATTTATTTTTCTTCTTAAAAGAAGACCCTTTGACATTTCATGTAATACTGGTTTGGTGGTGATGAATCCCTTTAGCTTTTTCTTGTCTGGGAAGTTCTCTATATATCCTTCCATTCTAAATGATAGCTTTGTTAGGAAGCGTAATCTTGATTGTAGTTCTAAACACTATTTTTATAACTAGTATAAACAGTAGGTGCTGGTTTTGCATTTTACAAAGAAACTCCGAGATGTAATGGCGAATTTGGGGGTGGGGTGTAGGGGAGTTTCTCTGTATCCTCATCTTAGGAAGTTAGCTTTTAAATAGAATAGGTTAGGTTACTTAGGAGCCCAAAAGTAGAACATGAAACAGTGATAGGACAAAAATTGGAATCAAAGAGAGGATCACAGAACTAAGTAAAATCTTAATTCCTTATCAAAGAAGGAAGGCGGTAAAGTGTATAAGCCATGAAAGATCAGAATTACAGACATAGCCTTATTTAGGAACTGGAATAAAAACAGTTAAAAGTAATCAGTGGAATGTGTGGCTGTTGGGTAGGGTGGAGCAGGCGACAATTGCTTTCCACTTTAAGCCTGTCTTTCCTTCCCTGGCACACTTCTTATTTGAGTAACCTCATATATGTACCTATAGGTGAGCAAAACAATGTACATGAGGACAATTGCAAGTGATTTGCGGGATTATGTACACTTTCCCTTTTTCTGATTCACTATTGTTGTAAAAGTAAATTGGCAATTTAAACAGCAGGCGTGAGAGGAAAATACATCAGACCCTCCTGTTTGCCTCATTACAGTAGGACAGAAAGTCTCCTTGGCTTCTTAGAAGTCATTGGAATTAAAGATGGGTTAATGTTATTTGTTTGTTGGTTTGTTTTTTTTAATATATTTTAATTGATTTTTCACAGAGAGGAAAGAAGAGGGATAGAGTGTTAGAAACATCGATCAGCTGCCTCCTGCACACCCCCCACTGGGAATGTGCCCGCAACCAAGGTACATGCCTTTGACCGGAATCAACCCCAGGACCCTTCAGTCCGCAGGCCGACGCTCTATCCACTGAGCCAAACCAGTCAGGGCTGGTTTGTTTTTTATTGATTTCAGAAAGGAAGGGAGAAACAGAAACATGATGCGAGCAAATCACTGATCAGCTTCCTCCTGCACTCCCCTCACTAGGGATGGAGTCCGCAACCCAGCATGTGCCCCAACCTGGAATTGAATCGTGACCTCCTGGTACATAGATTGATGCTCAACCATTGAGCCACGCTGGATGGGCTATGTTTTTAAGACTTGATGCTGTAGAAGCCTTATCAGGAAGTCACTATGGTCCTGGAGAGAGGGTTGGTATCCTGGGACAACTAGGCAGGATCCGTCTGAAGAGGAAAGACAAGTGTGTGGCCCTAACTAGTGTGGCTCAGTGTTAGAGCCTTGGCCTGTACACCAGAGGGTCTTGGGTTTGATTCTTGGTCAAGGGCACGTACCTGGGTTACAGGTTCGATCACCAGCACCAGTCAGGACCAGTGTAGGCGGCAAGCGATAGATATTTCTCTCCCACTCTCAATGGAAAACAATAATCTCAAGTGAGGATTAATAAAGAAGACGTGTGGGAATCGGCATAGCCACAGTTACTCAATGTATTTCCCCAATAATATATATATTAGAGAGGAAGGGAGACCGCAACCCAGGCATGTGCCCTTGGCCAGAATCGAACCTGGGACCCCTCAGTCTGCAAGCCGAGGCTCTATCCACTGAGCCCGACCGGCTAGGGCTTGTTTGACATTCTTGTCCAGACATCTAAGCAAGTTCCACTCAATAAGTCCTGAAAGTAGCTTTGTTCAGTTGAAGGTGCTACTGGAGTCTCAGAATGTGTGTCTGAGGTCCCAGGATACTATTCACATCTCTTCTCTCCAAAGTGGGGAGCCTGCACAGGCTCTGTGGCTATGTGCTCCTGGAGGCAACACCCAGTGGGAATCACACACAGAGACATCTGTGTGCAGGAAGTGGGAGGATGGTGAATGTCTGCAGTGAGTGCATCCGGCCCTGCCTGAGAGGTATTCTGCCCTTAACAAATCAGAAACCTGAGGCTCTTAAGGACCCAAGAACTGGGCTCATTTAAAATGGGAACCTAAGACCTTTCCACCTGAAATGATTCTCATAATGTGCGTAGGACCCACCTGAAAAAGGTGTTGGAATTGCAGATTTCTGGGCCCATCTTTAGAGAGTCCATCTGGTCAGGCTTAGGTGTACCTGGATATTTGTGTAGTTTGAGGACACTTTCTGTACCCTATATTTGTAAACATTTTGTATTCTCAAAATTGTATATTCATGCCCAGCCAGTGTTGCTCAGTGGTTGAGCATCGACCTATGAACCAGGAGGTCATGGTTTGATTCCTGGTCAGGGCACATGCCCAGGTTGTGAATTTGATCCCTGGTGTTGGGCATGCAGAGGCAGCCAATAATGATTCTGTCTCATCACTGATGTTCCTGTCTCCTCCTCTCCCTTCCTCTCTGACATCAATAGAAATATACTTTTTAAAATTGTGTATTTATGTTTCCTTTTTGTTGGTTTCACTTGAAGTTGTAACTTAGGTAAAAAGAAGACCCAAAAGAGAAACCACACCTATTTTGTATTAACGCTGGCTGCTTTAAATATTTCAGAGAGGAAGGGAGAGGGGGAGAGAGAATCATCAATGATAAAAGAGAATCATTGATGGGCTGCCTCCTGCACGCCCCACACTGGGGATCGAGCCCACAACCAGGGCATGTGCCCTGACCGGGAATCTAACCGAGAATTCCCGGTTCTCAGGCCGATGCTCAATCACTGAGCCATGCCAGCCGGGCAGCAGGGCTGCTTTTAACAGAGCAAATACATCTTCCCCCCCTTTTGAAAATATATACCAAAATAATCCTACACATCATGTGTTTTGGGTTTTTTTATTATAAAGCAACTTAATTTTTGCCTTTTTTCAATGGAAGTTCTTCCATCTCATGACCTTTCCGTTCACTTTCAGATAACTCAGCCTGGAAAACACTTTTCGTTAAGGTGCTTAGAGTATCCAGTCCCACAAAATAGCTCATGAACTTCATTCAAAATGACAGCCCCTCTCCCTCCCTCAGCTTCCTGCCAGCCACCTGAGGGGAAGGCAGCTCCCTTCCTCTCCCTCCTCTTCTCCCTCCATCTCTCTGGCTGTTGTTTCTGACTCCACTGGGGATGCTGCCAGGGAAGAACATGGAGAGGAGAAGGGAACGGGATCCCTCTTCATTCACTAACTCGTGTGTCAGTTGGTTTTGTGCTTTCGGAGCCTTGTAGATGGTTCAAAGTCTCTCTTTCTCATGAGGGCACTTTTATGGGTTTCTTAGGGATACTCCATCCCTGGGGGTCTTGTACCTACAATTTTCTTATGAGGTGGATGCCTTTAAGGTTGCTTTCCTGCCCTAACTGGTTTGGCTCAGTGGATAGAGCATCGGCCTGCGGACTGAAGGTTCCCAGGTTCGATTCCGGTCAAGGGCATGTACCTTGGTTGTGGGCACATCCCCAGTCGGGGGTGTGCAGGAGGCAGCTGATCAATGTTTCTCATCTATGTTTCTAACTCTCTATCCCTCTCCCTTCCTCTCTGTAAAAAATCAACATATATATATATATGTTTTAAAAAGGTTGCTTTCCTCTTTCCTTGGCCCCAGGGAATCTCCAGTTTCCGTCTGCTGAGGTTCATCAGCTCTCTGGGCAGCTCCACTGAACAGCACACCATGGGACCCCTGATGGAGCCTGCACTCGCTTCCTACCGCTGCACAACAAATTTCCACCATCAGATGCCTCGCAACAAGTTTGTTCTGTCACAGCCTGGGGACTAGAATTCTGGGATCGGGTGTCAGCAGCTCCCTCTGAAGGCTCTCAGAAGAATCCCTTGCCTCACCCTAGCTGGTTTGGTCCAGTGTATAGAGCATCGGCCTGTGGACTGAAGGGTCCTGGGTTTGATTCCAGTCAGGGGCACATGCCTGGGTTGCTGGCTCGAGCCCCAGTAGGGGGCGTGCAGGAGGCAGCTGATCAATGATTGTCGCTCATCATTGATGTTTCTATCTCTCCCTCTCCCTTCCTCAGAAATCAATAAAAAATATATATATATATTTAAGCCCTGACCGGTTTGGCTCAGTGGATAGAGTGTCAGCCTGCGGACTCAAAGGTCCCAGGTTCGATTCTGGTCAAGGGCATGTACCTTGGTTGTGGGCACATCCCCAGTCGGGGGTGTGCAGGAGGCAGCTGATTGATGTTTCTAACTCTCTTTCCCTCTCCCTTCTTCTCTGTAAAAAAAATCAATAAAATATATATTAAAAAAATTTTTTTTTAAAAAAGAGAAAGAATCCCTTGCCTCGTCTCGGCAATCCTCCGCTTGTAGCTGCCTCGCTCCCATCTCTGCCTCCATCAGCATGGCCTCTCCTTGTATCTCTCTCCTAAACATAATTTTGATACAACTAGCAGTGGGATGATTGGGGACCCACAAGACCACCCCCACATCCAGAGATTTTCCAGATTTCATGGGACCCCATGTGTAGTTTTATGCAGGTGATGTGCTGAGGATACACAATTGGTTCGTAAAGGAAAATTCAGGCAGAGTCTGGGGAAATCCTTGTGCAAGTTAACATCGCTGGCCCGCCTTTGAGGTGGTCACACACACAGCACAGAACCAGGCAAGCAGGCACCTTCTGCCCAGTATGTGCCAAAGTCCACACTCCCAGAAGCAAAGCAGGGGCTCAGTGCAAATAATGTTTCTTTACTTTTTTTTTTTTTTTTCAGAGACTGGGCACAGTGAGGCATCAGCCTACAGACAACACTCAAAGCCTACTTCCCCGATGACAGCCAAGGGCCAACTTTACATTTTAGGACCTTGAACATGTGCAGCCTCAGTCTGCCGTGTTCACCCTTTTTGCGTAAGTTTCATACCTCTTCAAACATGAATACAGTTAGCCATAGTCACAGAATCTGTCCCATTAAGCTGCTTAAACAACACGTGGAGAAAGCACACGGGTCATAGAGTTCCTGCTTCATACTGGTTTTCAGGAACCTGTCCTCACACCTCAGTGTGCATGATGTTTCTTGCCATGATTCCATCTTGTAGTCTTGAGATAAGAGAACATCATCAAAAAGTCATGCTGCAGTGAATACCAAGAACTTACAAACAAGATTACTTTATCCAGCAAAGCTATCATTCAGAACTGAAGGTCAGATAAAGAGCTTCACAGATAAGGAAAAGCTAAAGGAGTTCATCACCACCAAACCAGTATTATATGAAATGCTGAAAGGTATCCTTTAAGAAGAGGAAGAAGAAGAAAAAGGTAAAGATACTAATTATGAACAACAAATATGCATCTATCAACAAGTGAATCTAAGAATCAAGTGAATAATCTGATAAACAGAATGAACTGGTGATTATAATAGAATCAGGGACATAGAAAGGGAATGGACTGACTATTCTTGGGGGGGAAAGGGGTGTGGGAGATGCGGGAAGAGACTGGACAAAAATCGTGCACCTATGGATGAGGACAGTGGGTGGGGAGTGAGGGCGGAGGGTGGGGTGGGAACTGGGAGGAGGGGAGTTATGGGGCCGGGGGGAGAGGAACAAATGTAATAATCTGAACAATAAAGATTTAATTAAAAAAGAAAAAAAGTCATGCTGCAGGTTGCGGCCACATCCCCAGTAGGGGGTGTGCAGGAGGCAGCTGATCAATGCTTCTCTATCATGGAAGTTTCTATCCCTCTTTCTTCTTCTTGGTAAAAAATCAATAAAATATATATTTTAAAAATCATGCTGCATTCCCCCCACCCCTAATAAACAACATAATATTGAATTTAAGCCGCTCTCTTGAGCAGGCCAGAGCTTTCCCTTCACCCCTTCTTCCCTCAAGTCACCTGCCTTTGCTTCTGGAGTCCACGCAGCCTGGCTGGCTCACTTCCTCCACGTGTCACTTCTACCTCTGTGACTTTCTAAATATACTTCTGCTTGTATTTGAGTTCCTTGGCTCTGATTATTATTTTTTTTAAATATATACTTTATTGATTTTTTACAGAGAGAAAGGGAGAAGGATAGAGAGTTAGAAACATCGATGAGAGAGAAACATCCATCAGCTGCCTCCTGCACACCCCCTACTGGGGATGTGCCCGCAACCCAGGTACAGGCCCTTGACGGGAATCGAACCCGGGACCCTTCAGTCCGCAGGCGGATGCTCCATCCACTGAGCCACACCGGTTAGGGTTAATATGGCTTTTTATTGACTTCTTTTAGAGAGAGAGAGGGAAAGGGATAGATATTGATGAGAAACATCTGTCCGCTGCCTCTTGGACGCCCCCTACTGGGGATGGAGCCTGCAACCCAGGCATGTGCCCTGACTGGGAGTCAAACTGGGAACCTCTCGGGTCGCCAGGTTTATTGATTTACTTGAGAGAGAGAGAGAGAGAGAGAGAGAGAGAGAGAGAGAGAGAGAGACCGATTCGTTGTTTCACTTACACAATCATTGGTTGATTCTTTTTGTTTTGTTTTTTTGTTTTTTTTCATCGGTTGGTTCTTATTGTGCCCTAACTGGGATCAAACCCTCCGCCTAGGCACTCTCCCTGTCCTCAATCGAACCCGCAACCTTTTCCATGTGCGGATGACGCTCCAACCAACCGACCCACCCAGCCAAGGCGGTAGAAATATTTTTAGAGTCGGAGGCAGCAAGGCACCCCAAAGATAAAAAGGGGACCTGGCTGGTGTGGCTCAGTGGGCAGAGCGTCGGACTTCGGGCTGGAGGGTCCCGGGTTCGATTCCGGTCAAGGCCACACGCCTAGGTTACCCGCTCGATCCCCAGTAGGGGCGTGCAGGAGGCGGCCGACCCACGATTCTCTCTCATCATTGATGTTTTATCTCTCTCTCCTCCGAAATTAATCAAAATATATATTTTTAAAAGATAAAAAGGGGGCCCCCAAGGCCCGACTTAACACCAGCTCATCCAGTCCCGCCGTATAGAGTGTTGTGAGGGGGGCACAGGCAGGAGCCGCAGGAAGAGCGGTGCTGACCGCGGAGGTGGGACGCCATCCCCGCCCCCGCGTCTCCGCGGCGACACAGGCCCCATCGCCCCACCGCCTCGCGTCACCGCATCCCGGAGTCGCCTCGGGCCCCATTGGCCGGAAGTCGGTAGGCGGAGGCTCCCATTGGCCCGATGCCAGAAGCCTCCCATTGGTCGAAGCCTCAACAAGCGGAGACCCTATTGGTTGCGCTCTGCCACGCACCGCGCGGCCTTCTGGGAGTTGTAGTCTGGACGTCCCCGGAGCGGCCGCCATTGTCCCGCGGTGGGCGAGCAGTAGCGGACTCTGCGGCGGGGGCGGCTCGCGGGTTTGGGGTCGCCCCGCGCTCTCGTCCTCGACCTCTCGGCCCCGGATGGACCCTGAGGAGGGAGCGGCCGCGTGGGCGATGGCGGTGGCGCCGGGGCCGCCGCCGGGACGGCCGCAGGTAACAGTAACAATAGCCGTAACGACGGCGGCCGCGGGCCCGGCCGGACGTCTCTCTCCGCGTCAGACCTTTCACCCCCGCGGCGCGCGGGGAAACTGAGGCGAGGAGGGCGTGCGCGGCCGCTCCCCCGCCTCCCGGGCTCGGATGCGGCTGAGGGCCCTTCCCGGGACCCTGGCCTGCGGGCCGGGCAGCCCCTCGGGAGGCGAGGAGACGTCAGGCGGCCCCGCCCCCCTCCGTGAGGGCCGGAGAGACACCCCGGGCCCCGGCGAGTCCAGGCGAAGTGGCCGCTGCCTCTGGCTGAGCGTGACCTATGAACCGGGAGGTCAAGGTTCAAGTCCTGGTCGCGGCGCTGCGGCTCGTTACCCAGGGCGGGGAGGGGGGCGCACAGGAGGCAGCTGGTGCCTGATCCTCTCTCATTGATGTTTCCCTCCCTTCCTCTCTCTAAAATCAATTTTTAAAAAATAAAATGCCGCCCCAGCTGGTGTGGCTCAGTGGATAGAGCGTCGGGCTGCGGACTGAGGGGTCCCGGGTTCGATTCCAGCCAAGGGCACCTGCCTGGGTTGCGGGCTCGATTCCCAGTGCGGGGCGTGCAGGAGGCGGCCCATCCATGAGTCTCTCTCATCATGGATGTTTCTATCACTCTGTCCCTCTCCCTTCCTCTCTGACATCAATAAATAAGTTTTAAAAAAGAATAACTTTATTTAAAAAAATAATAATAATAAATAAATAAAGTGCTGTTTCTCCCCATTGTAAGGAGACAAAGTCACTCAGAATTCCTGAAGCTGGCATCTTTGAACTTTTTTATTTTTAATCACTGGAGGATATGTTTACTGATTTTTAGCAGAAGGGGGGGTGGGGGCGAACGAAGAGAGACATCGATGTGAGAGAGCAACATGGGTCGGCTGCCTCCTGCACGGCCCCCACTGGGGATTGAGCCTGAGCCCCGGGCATGTGCCCTGACTGGGAATTGAACTGTGACCTCCTGGTTCCTTTTTTTTTTTTTTTTTTGTATTTATCATTATTATTTACTTGTTTATTTTTATAATTTTTTATTGTCTAAAATTTTACATATGTCTCTTTTCCCCCCAGTTGACTCCCCCCCACCCCCACCCCCAGCCCTTCCCACCCGGGCAAGCCCCCACAGCCCCCGTGTCTGTGTCCATTGGTGATGCTAACGTGCATGCACACAAGTCCTTTGGTTCATCTCTAACCTCCCACCCCCTTCCATTTGTCTCTCGATCTATTTTTGTTCATCAGTTTATGTTGATCATTATATCCCACAAATGAGTGAGATCATGTGATGTTTATCCTTCTCTGACTGGCTTAGTTCGCTCAGCATAATGCTCTCCAGTTCCATCCATGCTGTGGCAAATGGTAAAAGTTCCTTCTTTCTTATAGCGGCATACGTAGGGTTCTGTCGTGTAGATGTACCACCGTTTTCTAATCCACTCATCTGCTGATGGGCACTTAGGCTGCTTCCAAATCTTAGCTATGGTGAATTGTGCTGCTATGAACATAGGGGTGCATATATCCTTTCTGATGGGTGTTTCTGGGACCTCCTGGTCCTTAGGTATATGCTCAGTGGGGAGATAGAAACATGGGTCAGCTGCCTCCTGCACGCCCCCCACTGGGATGGAGCCCAAAACCCAGGCCTGTGTCCTGAGGGAGAATCCAATGGGCAACGCTTCTGAGCAGGGGAGGGCGCCGGACCAGGAGACACTCTGTCCAGCCCGTTGGTGGGTTCTTGCACGTGCCCCGACCTGGGCTCACACCTGCACCCTCGGCCTATGGGGCGGCGCTCTCCCTGCCAGGGCTCTGTCTGCTCGGACGTTTTCTTGTAGCTCCTTTGTTAGCTTTGTTATGTGGCCTTTGTTATCGAGTTGTAAGATTTCTTTGTATCTTCTGGCTACAGACCTTTTATTAGATTAGTGTGTGTTTTGCAATTAGTCTCTTCCATTACGTGGTGTCTGTTCGCTGGGTCTCCTCTGGAGCAGAAACGTTTTTCATGTTGAGGACGTTCGTTTACTTCCTGCTGTGCTTTCGGCTGTCGTCTCTAAGAGCCCTTTGCCAAGTCCAAGGGCATGAAGACTATCCCTGTGTTTTCTTCGAAGAGTTCAGTCGCTTCCGCTCTTACGTTTATGTGAGGCGGGGACCGACTTTATGCTTCTGCACGCGGCTCCCTGCTTGTCCTGGAGGACGTGTCTCACAGCCACACAGGCCCCGCCACAGCCCCGCGGAGACAGGAAACAAGGAGGCCGTGTGGGTCCCTGCCCTGGGCTGCTTTTTGTTGTTGTTGTCAGTTCTCACCCGAGGACATTTTTCTGTAGATTTTTAGAGAGAGTGGGAGGGAGGGGGAGAGACAGGAAGAGACACAGACATCAATTGGTTCCCTCTGGCACGCACCCTGACCAGGCCCGGGCATCGAGCCTCTAACCGAAGTCCGTGCCCTTGACTGGAACGGAACCTGAGGCCCTTCAGTCCACAGGCCGATGCTCTATCCACTGCGCCACACTGGCCAGGGCTATGGGACACGTTTTAAGTGCATTGTATCAATTTCTAAAAATTAAGAGTTTTCACTTGAAAACATGACCTAATTTTCAGCTTCTCACCAGAGACGGGCAGTTCTGACCACTGGAGGCCGCGTTTCCCCACAGTCAGTTGAGTCCCGCTGTCCCTGTACACGGGGCCCATTCCCTGTCCCCTCCAGCGTCGGCCTCGGGTTAAACGCTCACACTGGCCACGCCAGCACCGGGAGCCTGTTCGGTCCCCGAGGGCAGGGGGTTTCTGACTCTTCACTGTAGCCCTCTTGTCAGAGCGGCCAGGCCTGGCTTTGAGTCTGAGGGTTCGTGTTAACTGAAGATGCGTAACAAACCATCCCAGGCCCAGGGCCTCAACAGCAGCTGTTCTGTGGCCCACAGATCTGCGAGGCAGGAGCACAGACGGTCTGTCTGCACCCTCACCTGTCTGAGACCAGTTGTAGGTCTGCGGGGGGTGGTTCTGACCTTGCTGGCGGCTCTCACATGTCCTCGCTTTGCCATCCACACGGACATATAGAAGCCCAGTGGGTGCCAGCGAGACCCAGCTCACATCCCCAGAACGTGCACTCTCAGGACCCTGGCTGCCTCTCCTCCTCCCCACGCCTCCTCTTCCTGCGAGCGCTGAGGGGACACCCAGCTGATGAGCCTGTGTGTGATGTTTCAGGAACCGGTGACCTTCCGGGACGTGGCCGTGGACTTCTCCCCAGAGGAGTGGGGGCGGCTGGGCCCGGCGCAGAGGACACTGTACCGGGACGTGATGCTGGAGACCTTCGGGCACCTGCTCTCCGTGGGTGAGGCCGCCACCCGAGCTGAGAGCAGATTCCTGCCCTAATTCTTCATGGGTAACAGGCCGTAGGGCCTGGGGCTGGGGACCAGGACCTTGGGTTCTCCGTCCCCAAGGGACCTGTGGACGGGGAGGTACCCACCTCTCTCTGTCCCGTTGCAGAGCCTTCTCCTGCGTGAGACTCCCCGCCTGGCGGTCAGGGGTCCAGGGCTGGGGGCGGGGCTGCTGCTTCGTGTCCCGGGCAGAACCCACATTCCGTGTCTCTCTGTTTCCAGGGCCTGAGCTTCCCAAACCGGAAGTCATCTCCCAGCTGGAGCGAGGCGCTGAGCTGTGGGTGGTGGAGCACAGACTCGCCCAGGGCTGCTGTCCAGGTGGGGATCCCTCTGGGGCGCTGCTGGGAATGGGTGGTGAGCCGGGTCCTCCAGACCTACTGCAGATCCAGTGCTCACAGCGAAAGGTGACGGGGAAGGTCCAGAAAGGGGAAAGGCGGGCGAGGCCACGTCCAGAGGAAGGCAGGCTCCAGGTCGCCGTCCCCATGGGCTCCAGGTCGCTGTCCCCATGGGCTCCAGGTCACTGCTCCCATGGGCTCCAGGTCGCCGTCCCCATGGGCTCCAGGTCGCCGTCCCCATGGGCTCCAGGTCACCGTCCCCATGGGCTCCAGGTCACTGCTCCCCATGGGCTCCAGGTCACTGCTCCCCATGGGCTCCAGGTCACTGCTCCCATGGGCTCCAGGTCGCCGTCCCCATGGGCTCCAGGTCGCCGTCCCCATGGGCTCCAGGTCACCGTCCCCATGGGTTCCAGGTCACCGTCCCCATGGGCTCCAGGTCACTGCTCCCCTGGTGCTGAGTCTGGTGGTTGCAGCAGCCAGAGAAAATGGGTCCAGCTTCACCTCAGTGCACTAAGCAGGGAGCCCTCCTGGGCCTGGAGGCCTCGGCACTGCAGCTCCCCAGGGTGTCCTGAGGTGGGCACCCCGTTTGCTTGTGGCCTGTGACTTGCGTTTTCTAAAACTGAGCTGCTCGCCTACCCTGAGCCCCCAGGCTGCTGCTCCCCGCTCCTGATGGCAGGCTCTCCATCTGTTGGGGTCACTGTTTGATCCCCAGCATCTGAGGTCAGATAGCAAGTGTTTTAGGCTTTGCAGGCAGCGTGTAGTCTGTTTTCTCTCACCATGAACATAACAGCTTAAAACAACACACACTGGGCAGGGAGAGCGGGGTGGGCTAGAAGGGGTTAATGGTGGAAAAGGGGGCATTTGTAATACTTTCAACAATAAAGGTAAGTTTTAAAAAAACAGTCACACACACTGATTGTCTCAGTTCTGTCAGGCCCGGCTGGTTTTCCTGCTCCGGGTCACATGGCCGTGGTCATGTCAGCCAGGCTGGGGTGGGGCTCACTGCGAGGCCGCACCGGGTTGCTGGCGGAGTTCAGCTCTGTGCGTCCTGGGACTGAGGGTCCCGGGTCTTTGCAGTCCATCGTCCAAGGGCTGTTCTCAGCTCCGAGAGGCTCCTGCACTCCTGACTGATGCCCCTGCACAGGCGCTCCCCCTCCTCCTCCCTCGTCCCATAAACATTGAGGCCACCCGGGTAACCCAGATTCTTTTTTCTTTTTTTTTTTTTGTATTTTTTATCTTAATCCTCACCAGAGGATATTTTTTCCATTGATTTTTAAAGAGAGTAGAAGGGAAGGAGGGGCGAGAGAGAGAGAGAGAGAGAGAGAGAGAGAGAGAGAGAAACATTGATGTGAGAGAGGCCCACTGATAGGGTGCTTCCTACATGTTCCCTAAATACGTTTTTATTGATTTTAGAGAGAGGAAGGGCGGAGAGAGAAACATTGATTGGTTGCCTCCCTCATGCAGCCTGACTAGGAACCAGACCCACCACCCAGGCATGTGCCCTGACTGGGAATCGAACCCATGACCTTCGGTGCACGGACCGTGCTCAGCCAACAGCCACACCGGCCAGGGCCCAGCTCCCTGTTGTGAGGGTCGAGGGCAGCTGACGGCACCTTCCTGCCGCCTGCAGACCCTCCAGGGCAGTGCCTCCGTGGCTGTGACTGGACCGCAGGCCGGAGGTTAGAATCCCGCCTGTCTGTGTTGCATATTCTTTTTTTTCTACAGACAGACCCTTTTCAGACACAAAAACCTGATCACTTAAGTGATATAAAGTCTAATCACTGGGTTGTCCACCTAAAACTAATATACCGGTACCGGTATTGTATGGCAGCTGTGATTGGAGAAGTAAAAACTATTTAAAGTTTAGAAACAAACTAACATAAAGGCCATCCATCGCTGGGGCACTTGTTTTCCGCCTGTGCTCTGGGCGGCCGCCCCGCCCGGAGGGGCCTGGACATGGGGTCGGAGGATGGGTGAGGGCAGCGGTGGGTGCAGCCGGGCACTGGCGTTGGCATCAGAGCGGACCTCGGCCTGGGGGGGCGGGGGCGGGATGCAGGCCGACTCCCCTGTTCCTTCTCGGCCTCATCAGCTCTGCTTTCTTCCAGGCTGGGACCCGGGACCTGAAGGGCCCGCGCCGCCCGCGGGGCAGGTCCTTCCTGAGGAAGCGCCGTCCAGCGTCACGGACAGGACAGGCCTCCCGGGGGCCGCCGCCCGCCCCGCCCCGGGGGAAGGCTGGGGCGGTGGGGGCCCCGGCCCGGGCGAGGAGGACCAGGGTGCCCCCCGGCCGGCGGAGTTCCGCCTCGAGGCAGCACCCGCTCCGGAGAGGAGCCCCGAGAGCCCCGGCCCCGGGGAAAGCCGAGCCCCGAGCTCGGACCCGGGCCTGTTCCCCGAGGCTCCCGGGAGCGCCGCCTCCTGTCCCCCCGACTCGCCGGCCACGGACTCGGGGGCCCACTCCCGCGCCCCGAGCCAGCAGCCCGGCTCCTCGGAGCCGCCGTGGGAAGGCGGGGCCCTGGCGGAGCTCGCGGCCGGCCCCCCGCCCGAGAAGCCCTACAAGTGCGCGGACTGCGGCAAGGCCTTCAACCACAACGCGCACCTGACGGTGCACAAGCGCATCCACACCGGGGAGCGGCCGTACACGTGCAAGGAGTGCGGCAAGGCCTTCAGCCAGAACTCCTCGCTGGTGCAGCACGAGCGCATCCACACGGGCGACAAGCCCTACAAGTGCGCCGAGTGCGGCAAGTCCTTCTGCCACAGCACGCACCTCACCGTGCACCGCCGCATCCACACGGGCGAGAAGCCCTACGCCTGCCAGGACTGCGGCCGCGCCTTCAACCAGAACTCCTCGCTGGGCCGGCACCGGCGCACGCACACCGGCGAGAAGCCCTACGCCTGCAGCGTGTGCGGCAAGGCCTTCTCGCGCACCACCTGCCTCTTCCTGCACCTGCGGACGCACACGGAGGAGCGGCCCTACGAGTGCAGCCACTGCGGGAAGGGCTTCCGGCACAGCTCCTCGCTGGCGCAGCACCAGCGCAAGCACGCGGGCGAGAAGCCCTACGAGTGCCGCCAGCGGCTCATCTTCCAGCAGGCGGCGCTCGCGGCGCACCAGTGGGCGGGCGCCCTGGGCTGCGACCCGGCGCTGGCCCCGGGGGAGGGCGCCCCGCGCAGTGACCGGCCCTTCCGGTGCGGCCAGTGCGGGAAGTGCTTCATCCAGAGCTCGCACCTCATCCGGCACCAGGTGACGCACACGCGGGACGGGCCTCGCGGGCGGAGGCGGCGGCGGCCGGAGCAGCCCCTGGGCCGCAGCTCGGTGCCTCACCTGCGCCCGGGTGAGGCCCCCGGGGACGGGCCCCGGGCAGGGCCGCCTGCCAGCAAGGCGCTCGCGCTGTTTGACATCCAGGGGATCGTGCAGGAGAGGAAGCCCGTGCACGTGATTGCGGTGGAGGAGCCGCCCGTGGCCGCGTCCGTGGTGTTCGACATCAAGGAGTCCCCGTAGGCGGACGGACACCGCAGTGGCCGACCCGGCGCAGAGTCCGCGTGGGGCTGACCAAGTGGGAGGAAGGCCTGGGCGCCTCCGCTCTCCCCAGACGCCGGAGCTTGGGGGGCCTCTAGTCTATTGAGCCCGGCGCACCCTTTAAACTCATATTTTCTATTATTGCCTCTGGGACCCTGAAACGGGTTCACAGGTCACGTTAGAAAGCCCACACAGGCCCCGTTGTGTACAGGATGATTAAAGCAAAAGTAATTATCATGGAGTTACATATCCCAGCTGGTGCGGAATCTCCCGACCGAGCCGGCATGCCGGGACCTGGCAGGGCCTGTGGGCATCCTCTGGTAACTGGGTCTGAGGTTGGCCAGGAAGCATTGAGAGGGGCATTCCTGTCTGGGACCGGATTTTTTTTTTTTTTTTAATCCTCACCAGAATAATAATAAATTTTCCCTATGGATTATTTTTTTAGAGTGGAAGGGACCGGTGCAGAGGGAAGAGAGACAGAGAGAAACATTGTTGTGTCAGAGACACATCGATTGGTTGCTCCCACTCGTGCCCCAAAGGGAGCCACAGATTGAATCTGCAAACAAGGTACGTGCCCTTGGCCAGAAATCTAACCCTGGACCCTGCAGCACACGGGCCGGTGCTCTAACCACTGAGACACCTGCCAGGCGGGAGGTGGATCTTCAGAGAGTTGACTCGCTCTTGGAAAGGTTCTGAGCAAAACAAAATGCCGTCGCATTTCTGGGAAGTTCTCGGCGTGCGGGACTAGTGTGTGTGCACCGCGGAGCCGGCGGAGGGTCTCCGTTCACACTCACACAGAGTGTTTCATACGCACGCGGGGTCCCCAGGGCCAGTCTGCACTTCACGGGCTTTAGAGCAGCTTGGCCCCCACCCCCATCAGCCACATCAGCCACCCTCCTGCCCAAAGCAGACGGCACAGGAGCCCCGAGATGCCACTGCTCCTGGGAAAGCCAGCGCTGCTCTGAGCCGCAGGTTGGTCCTCCATGGGGATGTCTGGTTGTCGGGACTGCAGGAGGCAGGGCCACTGCATCTTGTGGGCTCAGGCAGGGATGCTGCTCACCACCCCATAACGTCCACGCTGCCAAGGTAGAGACACCGTGCCCAGCACCAGCCGCCGTTTCCCAAACTGTAAATTGGTTGGTCGGGGCTGTGCTAACAATGTTTTATGTTTGTTTGTTTTGTTTTTTTTATTGATTTCTGAGAGGAAGGGAAAGGGAGAGACTGAAACATCGACGAGAGAGAATTCTTTTTTTTAAATATATTTTGATTTCCCACAGAGAGGAGGGGAGAGGGATAGAAAGTCAGAAACATCAATGAGAGAGAAACATCAACCAGCTGCCTCCTGCACACCCCCTATTGGGGATGTGCCCGCAACCAAGGTACATGCCCTTGACCGGAGTTGAACCTGGGACCCATGAGTCTGCAGGCGGACGCTCTCTCCACTGAGCCACACCCGAGAGGGCTCATCTTCAATGTATATTCGTTCTGGTGGGGGATTTTTGTCGCCATCTCCAGCCTGCCCATCAGCTGCTCCTCGCTTTGCCTGGTGAAATGCCCGCTGATCTGGCCTCACGCCACCAGGTGTGCTGGGGCTCCTCCTGAATTGTGTGACCCCACCTTGTATGGGGTCTCTGCAGGAGCCCCAGATGTCGGAGCCAGGTGAGGCCAGACTTCTGAGAACATGGTTTATTTCTGGGTGACGCGGGGTGTGCTCACGGGACCTTCATGTTCATGGTTACAGACACCGCCTCCATCATCTTACTGCTCTCCAATTTTAAACCTGAGCAAAGCCAAGCTGGCCAACTTGGTCCGCGCTGTTGTTGACATAACGAGCACTGTGACAGTCCTGGCTGGTTTAGTCAGCGGTTAGAGCCTTGGCCCGCAGACTGAAGGGTCACGGGTTCGATTCCGGGTCAAGGGCACGTACCTCAATTGCAGGCTCCCAGCCCCAGTGGGGGGGGGGTGCAGGAGGCAACGAAACGATGTATCTCTCTCATGTCAACCTTCTCTCTCCTCCCACCCACTGTCTCTAGAAAGTCATGGAAAGTCGTCCTCGGGTGAGGATTTGAAAAGCACAGTGTGGTCAGGGTGTGATCCTGGGTGTCTCATAGGCCAGCGTGCATAAAAACCCAGGATTTCGCCCCGCCGGTGTGGCCCAGTGGTTGAGCATTGAACTGTGAACCAGGAGGTCATGGTTTGATTGCCGGTCGGGGCACATGCTCATGTGGCACACTTGATCCCCAGTGTGGGGCGTGCAGGAGGCAGCCGAGCCATGATTCTCTCTCATCATTGATGTTTCTCTCTCTCTCTCCCTTTTCCTCTCTGAAATCAATAAAAAACATATATCTTTAAAGTGGTGACGAGAAGATTGTATCTTGGGTGGTGGGCACACGGTGCAGTATATGGATCTTGTAACATAGAAGCCCACACCTGAAACCTATATGATCGTGTTGACCAGTGTCACCCCAATAAATGTAATGAAAACAAAAACCCAGGGTTTGAATCTCCCGCTTTCTAACCTAGAGTGGAGCAAAGTGGACCTCATAGACGCGGCGCCGGCCCCGGCACGTCAGTCATTTGCTCGGAGACACAGACACGGCCCCCTGTTTGCTGTCCCCCCTGCACGGGCATCGCAGTGCAGTTAGCTGCAGCCACTCACATCCGGAGTAGGAAGGAAGCAGCGCTGGCCCTGGGAGGGTGGGCACTGCAGCCTGCGGGAGGCATGTGAGGCCGGTGGCGCCCAGAGTCCCGGAAAGACGGGCGTCTGGCGGCTCGTCGCTGGAGGTTCTGCCTGCAAGGCCCCGGGGAAGCCCGGGCCGTGTCCCTGCGCAGCCTCCGAGTCCGGCCTCCGCCCTCCCGCCCTCCGGGTCACTGCGGGCGGGAGCCTTCCCTTCGCACAGGAAGGCGTGGCCTCGGAAGGAAGGTAGGCCCAGGACACGGAGCCGCCCGCCGTTACACGGTGACGTCCGAGTGGCCTCAACAGGTCGGGCTCCTTGGAGGCCGCCTCGGGGCCAGCGCCGCGCGCTCTGCAGCCCCTCCGCCTCCCCCAGCGTCTCGGGAGGCCGTGGCCCCCGCCCTTGCATCCAGATCAAGAGAAGGGGGAAGGGCAGGCCAGCACAGGCCTCCAGCAGATCCCACTGCGCCTCATGGGCCAAGACGGGGCCCCCTCAGGACCGGGGGCTCGGAAAGCTGGTCTTCAGCTTTTCCGGTCTGCATGGTGCAGACCTGCACCCCGAGAAACGGGCGTGGGGAGTAGAGGCCCGGTCCCTGGGTCAGACGCTGCTGCCTCCCCGCCCATCCCCTCATCCCCTGGGTCGTCCAGCCTGCAGCCAGGCCCTCCTACAGGCTCTGTCTGTCCCCTGGCATCCTGGGGTCCTGCCCCTTCCGATCCCTTCCACCGCGAGGGGCTCCTTGTCCTCCCCTCACCTCTTAAATGTTGGGGGGGGGGTCCCCAGGACAGTGCCCAGGGCCCGTCTTGTGCTCCTCGCCCTCCCCATGTATCCTCTCCTCACCCACAGCTTTGCTGCTCTGTCCCCCTCTGGGCCTCTGGTGCTGAGTTCTAGCTTCCGGCCAGAACAGCAGCAGAGCCGTCCCCTGGCACCAGGGCCCTTTTTCGGGGTCGTCCCCCACACACACAGGCCCCCCAAGCCAGAAGGTAAATGAGCTTCGGCCTTGGTGGCCTCCTGCTCTGCAGACCTCACCACCTGCACGTCGGCTCTTCCTGCTCCCACTCCCCCACCTCCAGCCCCAGAGGGAAGGGACCACCCTCTGTCAGCGCCTGAACCCCCTCGAGCAGTCCCTTCTCTGCTGTGCGGGGTGCAGACTCAGAACGGCTCCACCGGCCGGCGTTCCTGGGAGGGGGACCCAGCTGTGGCTCCGTGTTCTCGGTGGCTCCGGGACTGGTCTGAGGTTGCCCCGTCCCCTCCACCAGGCCCCGAGACGGCAGCACCCGAAGGGCTGTGCTTCCACGGTTCAGAGTGGGCGCTGGGCGGGCACCCACCTGCCTCCCAGGCAGCCGAGACCTCTGCAAATGTCCCGTTTCTCATCTCATGTCAAAAGTAAAAATGCGGAAGCCACCTTCGAGTCGACCACGGGGAGCCTAGCTGAGTGGCCTGTGGTGTGAAGTGGAAAACTGCCGGCCGTAAAACTGGGGGTGTCGCCCTGGCCGGCTTGGCTCAGTGGATAGAGCCCCAGCCTGCGGACTGAAGGGTCCCAGGTTCGATTCCAGCCAAGGGCACAGGCCTGAGTTGTGGGCTCGATCCCCAATAGGGGGCGTGAAGGAGGCAGCTGATTAACGATTCTCTCTCATCATTGAAGTTTCTATCTCTCCTCCCTTCCTCTCTGAAATCAATAAATATACTTAAAAAAAACTGGGGGTGTCTCCATGTACGAGCGTGGGCAGAGCCCCAGGACACGTGGTTAAGTGAGACGGTGGCAGCCCTGTGTGCTGTGTCCCCCTTTTGTGTCTCACACATTCGCTGTGAGAAAGGGTGTAACCTACCAGCTGCTCTTGGGGAGGAGAAACGAGGGAAAGGGATGAGGAATAATTTTCACTCTGTATCTTTTGATATTTTTGGAATTTTCAAACATGGAAAAGTACGACCAGTTCAAGAAATAAAAAACTCTCACATGAATGTAAGTTTAATCATTTCTTCCATTGTTTACTGTCTCTCTCTCCCATTAAAACAGCGGTTCTCAACCTTCTGGCCCTTTAAATACAGTTCCTCGTGGTGACCCAACCATAACATTATTTTTGTTGCTACTTCATCACTGTCATGTTGCTGCTGTTATGAATTGTCATGTAAATATCTGATATGCAGGATGGTCTTAGGCGATCCCTGTGAAAAGGTTGTTCGACCGCCAAAGGGGTCGCGACCCACAGGTTGAGAACCGCTGCATTAAAACATCCATATGACTGTGTCTTGTCTACACCTGCTCTATATATACACAGGTGCATGCACGTGTGTGTGTGTGTGTGTTTTAGCAGAACCTGGTTAATGTAAAGTAGCTGCTACTCGCCCTGACCCGTGAGCAGTGGGTAGAGCATCAGCCTGCACACCAAAGGGTCTCGAGTTCAGTCCCCGGTCAGGTCAGGGTGCTGTGGGAGGCACCCAATCCCCATGCACACACATCAGCCCTTCCCTCCTGCGAGTCTCGCCAGGACCTGGATGTAGGACACTCCCCCACCTGCAGTCCCCGTAAGGAAGCACGCTGACACTAGGCCGGCGTGGCTCAGGGCTTGAGCCTGGACCTACGAACCAGGAGGTCAGGGCTCGATTCCTGGTCAGGGCTCGTGCCCAGGTTGCAGACTCCATCCCCATTAGGCGGTGTGCAGGAGGCAGCCGATCAATGATTCTCATCATTGATGGTTTTCTCTCCCTTCCTCTCAGAAATCAATAATAATAATTTTTTTTAAAGCAGCAGCAGCATGCCGACAGGTGTCCGCACACCTGGCAGCGCAGAGCCGGGGGGCTGGGGAGGGGGGGCCTCCGGCTGTCACACAGCAGGGAACTCACTTTATATGATGTTCAGAGCGCACCCCCTCCACCCTCCTTGCAGGAAAGGCCTGGAGCTGTCCGAGGTGCTGACACGCCCTGCGGTGGCTGAAAGGGGAATTGGTTGAAATGACTTAATTAAAATGACAAATCGGGTTTCCTGGCCACACCCGGACTCCACGTTCCCGGGCAGACAGTCCACGCGAGTTTCCAAAACTGTCAGTGGTCCCAGCGGGCACCGCGCATCCCAGGACGGGGTCCGTGCATCCCGAAACAGGGAGCTCGTATTCTGGGACAGAGAGAGCCCTTACCTCTGCCCCGGCCGCTCCTCCCTCTCCTAACCTCAGGGTGGGGCTCAGGACTCTCACCTCAGGGTGGGCCTCAGCAACCGAGGGGGCAGACCTGGGACAGACGCCCCCGTGGCCACGCTGTTTATCAGCCAA
This sequence comes from Myotis pilosus, assembly GCA_036010255.1. Taxonomy (NCBI): domain Eukaryota; kingdom Metazoa; phylum Chordata; class Mammalia; order Chiroptera; family Vespertilionidae; genus Myotis; species Myotis pilosus. Next base: position 14,194,627 of record JASKON010000029.1, read on the forward strand.
AATCCAGAAAAAGGACGGAGCGGTGATACACAGCTCAGTCTCCAGGTCATATGCAACCACACGACAGACACGTGGGATCCCTGTACATGGTCCCAGTGAGACACACACACACACACACACACACACACACACACACACACACAATACACACCCCTCACCCCGCACCCACACCCCTCAACCCAGCACACGCGCATCCTCACCCCCTCGCACCATGCATGGTTCAACCTCCCACAGACGGTCCAGGTGCTAGATCCTGCACTCACCGTCCCGCTGCCCCACCTGGACTACAACTCCCGGCGGGCCTCGGACTGCTGGAGGGCTCCTGCGTGGCACCTTCTATGAACTGTAACCATGGGCGACGCACGGTCCGTTTGGCGCGGCGCATTCCGGGAGTTGTGGTCCAGGCGGGCTGCGCGGCGCATTCTGAGAGTTGTGGTTCTTGTAGCTGCGCGGCGCATTCTGGGAGTTGTGGTCCCGGCGGGCTGCGCGGCGCATTCTGGGAGTTATAGTTCTGGCGGGCCGGCGCGCCGGCGGGCTCCTCCGTCGGGTGCCTACGCATCCGCTCCCGGAAGTGTCCCCTCGTCCCACAGTGAGGTGGGTCCGAGGGGGCTCCCGCCGGGGTCGGGCCCGGAAGCCGCGAGCGTCCGCTGCGCCCCAAAGCGAGACGGGCTGGACACGGCCGCGGGAGGGCGGGTGTGAGGGGCTGACTGCGCGGAACTAACTGGTCCAAGGTGGGGACCGCTGACCGGGCGCGGGGCGAGGGGTCTACCCCAGGCCTCGGCGCGGGCGCCTGGCAGACGGGTAGGGGCGCGGGGTCCGCGGGTGGGACAGGGTCTGACGGTCGGGCCGGGTGTGCGGCGCCGACGGGGGCGGGGGCGGGGGCGGGGGAGGCCGCCGGTGGGGGCGTGGCGTCAGAGGCTGGCGCGTGGCCTCAGGTGACCGGGCCTCCCTGTGGGTCTGGCTGAGGCGGCGACCAAGCAGGGATGTGACCGACCGTGGAGATGCCCCGAGACTGTGTGTTTATCTGTTTATTTATTTTTTAATGTTTTTATTGATTCCAGAGAGGAAGGGAGAGGAGAGAGAGAGAGAAACATCAATGAGAGAATCGATGGGCAGCCTCCTGCACCCCCCACATGGGGGTGGGGGGGAATGGAGCCCTGACCCGGAATCACACCCGGGACTTCCCGGTTCATAGGTCAAAGTTCACCCCCTGAGCCACACGGCCCAGCAGGTTGTGTGCTTGGCGGTCTGTGTGTGACAGAGACTGTGTGCCCGGCCCTGGCGGGGTCCCGGCTGGTTGGAGCGGCACCCCCACACACACACCAGCAGTTTGCGGGTTCGATCCCTGGTCAGGCCACACGCCTGGGTAGCAGGTTCAGTATCCGCTCGGGGTGAGTTTGGGAGGCAACCAATGCATCTTTCTCTCTCACATCGATGTTTCTCTCTCCCTCGCTCCCCATCCTCTCCACTTCTCCCAAATCAATACATTTAAAAAGAAAGAAAGAAATGGCCCTGGCCTGTGTTGCTCAGTGGATAGAGCCTCGGCCTGGGGACTGAAGGGTCCGGGTTTGATTCCAGTCAAGGGCACAGGCCCGGGTTGTGGGCTCGATCCCCAGTAGGGGGCTGCAGGAGGCAGCTAATCCATGATTCTCTCTCGTCATCGATGTTTCTGTCTCTCCCTTCCTTTCTGAAATAAATAAAAATATTTTTAAAAAAGAAAGAAATTGTATGTGCCTGGGAATATTTGGGGGTATGACTGACAGGCTGCCTGAGATAGGGTGTGTGCACATACCTGTGCGACTGACTGTCATTTTTGTCAGGGGGACTGAAGTGGAGGATTTGCAGTGTTTATTAATTACATGACGAAGAATTTGTGTCTTGCCTTGTCTGCAGCGGAAATCGTGTGACCAGCGGTTTATGGATATGACCCCCAGTGCCTTCTGGGAGCTGGCGTCTGCTAAGGTCTGCAGAGTCATCAGGTTGGACATTCCCTGCATGTTTCCTGTGAGCCCGGCCTGCGCTGGACACACGTCATGGATCGCCTTGGGTAACCTCACCACCACCCTCTGAGGTGGGTGCCATTATCCGGTCGGGTACGAGTAAGGAGCAAGAAATGGAAAAAAAGCACTCTGTCCTCGCTGGTGTTGCTCAGTGGATAGAGCGTCAGCCTGCAGATTGAAGGGTCCCGGGTTCGATTCCGGTCAAGGGCACAGGCCCGGGTTGCGGGCTCAATCCCCAGTGTGGGGTGTGCAGGAGGCAGCCGATCCATGATTCTCTCTCATCATTGATGTTTTTTCTGTCTCTCTCTCCCTCTCCCTTCCTCTCTAAAATGAAAATTAAAAATAAAATAAAAATTGAAAAAAAACAACACTTTCCCCCCAGCCAGGTGGCTTAGTAAGTTTGAGCAGCATCATCATCACACACACACACACACACACATACACACACACATGTGGCTACCTGGGGAGCATGTGAGAGAGGAGGGGGGAGGCGTGCACTTTAAGCAGCCTGGCCATAGAGTCGGGCTGCCTGGATTGTTCCACGCAGCCACCGCCCATCCCATCATTAGGAAACTGGGCCAATGGTTTTTTCCTCTGTGTCTGTTTTCAGATCTGTTCATTGGAAAGAAAGTTCCTACCCTCTGAGTCTATTGTGAATTTCTTTTTTTTTTTTTTAACAACTGAGGTTTATTTTGTTTTATTTTTTATCCTCACCCAAGGCTATTTTTCCATTGATCTTTTGGAGAAAGTGGAAGGGAAAAGGAAAGATGGAAATATTGATGTGAGAGAAACACATCAATGGGTTGCCTCCTGCACGTGCCCCAACCAGGACCCCGACCAGGAAGGTGCCTACAACCGAGGTACGTGCCCTTGACCGGAATAGAACCCGGGAACCTTCGGTCTGCAGGCCGATGCTCTATCCACTGAGCTAAACTGGCTAGGGCTGATTATGTTTTTAGTATATTTTTATTGATTTCAGAGAGGAAGGGAGAGGGAGAGAGAGATAGAAACATCAGTGATGAGCCCTAACAGGTTTGGCTCAGTGGATAGAGCGTCGGCCTGCGGACTCAAGGGTCCCAGGTTCAATTCCGGTCAAGGGCATGTACCTTGGTTGCGGGCACATCCCCAGTAGGGGGTGTGCAGGAGGCAGCTGATCTATGTTTATCTCTCATCGATGTTTCTAACTCCCTATCCCTCTCCCTTCCTCTCTGTAAAAAATCAATAAAATATATTTTTTTTAAAAAAGAAAGAAAGAAACATCAGTGATGAGAGAGAACCATTGATGGACTGCCTCCTGCACGCCCCACACTGGGGATCTAGCCTGCAACCCGGGCATGTGCCCTGACTGGGAATCGAACCTTGACCTCCTGGTTCGTAGGTTGATGCTCAACCACTGAGCCACGCCAGCTGGGCTGTCCGGATTATATTGAGGATCTGTTTCCTGTGAGCGTGAGTCGTGTCCCAGGCCCCAGGCCAGCATCTGTCCTGCTCTGGGTGTGAGGCAGCACCCAGGTTCCCTGGTGACAGCGTTCTGATCTCCCTGCAGGCCCAGCTCCCAGGCTCGCTGGCGTGCTCCTGCCCAATGGCCGTCCCCCAGGCCCCCCTGAGCCCGGTGCCTTGGGAACTGGATGGCGTCCTGCGGGTGAAGGTGGAGGATGAGGACACCAGCCTCTCCCAGGTCCAGGCGTGTAGCCTTGGCCACGCGGCCCACCCTGAGGAGGCTGCACGCCTGTGCTTCCGACGCTTCTGCTACGAGGAGGCGTCCGACCCACATGAGGCCCTGGCCCAGCTCCGCGAGCTGTGCCGCCAGTGGCTGCGGCCGGAGGTGCACTCCAAGGAGCAGATGCTGGAGCTGCTGGTGCTGGAGCAGTTCCTGGGTGCGCTGCCCCCCAAGATCCAGGCCTGGGTGGGGGCCCAGTGCCCCAGGAGCGGCAAGGAGGCCGCTATGCTGGTGGAGGATCTGACTCAGGCGCTGGACCGGAAAGGTGAGGGGACGGCGGTGGGCAGGTGTTCACAGGACACCCCAGGCAGGGGCGGGGCTGTATGGGGGAGGGCAGGGGTCAGGGTTCAGGCCGCCCAGTACATGCCCTCCCGTTTGTAATTCACCCAAACGCTCGCACTGTGCGAAACACACCTTTTTTTTTTTTTTAATGTTTTTATTCATTTTAAAGGGAGAGTGAAAGGGATATATAGAGAGAAACATCAATGAGGAGCTCTGAGCCCCGGACATTTTGGCTCAGTGGACAGAGCGTGGGCCTGCGGACTGCAGGGTCTCGTGTTCGATTCTGGTCAAGGGCATGCACCTCGGTTGCAGGCTCCCCGCCCTGGTCGGGGGTGAACGGCAGGCAGCCAGCCGATGTGTTTCTCTCACATTGGTGTTCCTGTCTTTCCCTCTCTCTCCACTTTCTCTCAAAGTCAACGGAAAAAATATCCTCGGGTGAGGATTAAAAAAAAAGAAGAAGAAGAAAAGAAACATTGATGAGGAGACAGAATCATTGATCGGCTGCCTCCTGCACGCCCCACACTGGGGATCGAGCCCGAAACCCGGGCATGTGCCCTGGCCAGGAATCAAACCATGACCTCCTGGTTCATAGGTCAACGCTCAACCACTGAGCCATGCGGGCAGGTGGCTGTGTGACTCTCTTATGCCTCAGTTTCCCTGTCAGTAAAATGGGGATGCGTCTGCAGGACGGGAAACAGCCACTGTCGGGGCAGCTTGTGCAGCTCCTCGAGAAGCAGGCGTTTCTGGAAGAGGTCGGCTAGGTGCCCGCCCTTGGTCCCCTCGCCTGTGCCCACTCGGATGTCATAGGGCCGGGGAGAGGAGGGAGGGAGGGAGAGGAGAGAGGGAGGGAGAGGAAGGCAACAAGGGGCTGCAAGGAAGAGGGAGAGCCAGATGGAGAGGTGGGGCGAGGCCCTGTGGTGTGTATGGACCCCGTGCGTTCTGGGAAGTGCAGGTTCCTGGAACAGAGGAAGACGGGGAGGGGAGGGGGGCAGCACGAGTCCGGTGGGGTTCCGGGAGCTGAGGGGGTCCCCTGGGGGATTCAAGGGCGAGATTCACCAGCTGAAGCCCAGCTTGGCCACTTGCTGTGTGACCTTGTACAAGTGACTCAGCCTCTCTGAGCTGATGATGTGGCCTCGCATCAGTTACTGAAGATCTTCCCTCAGCTGGGCCTCCGTTTCCCCATCTGAAATGCAGGTTGAAGCTGAAAGGAGGCCATGGCCAGTATCTACTACACTCGCAGCCTGATTGCGGCCAGCAGCTGGGGGCCGCAGTGTGTCCTTCCCCCCTTACAGATGAGGAAACGGGGCCCCCTCCTTGCCCTCCTTCCTGGGGTCCCCCAGGAACCCAGGCTCTGTGCTCCCTTCGAGGGTAGGCCGGGGCAGGTGCTCCAGCGTGGGAACACAACCCCTCCTCCGGCTGCCCTTCGCCACACTCGCCCGCCCAGCACCTCGGAGAGGCCGGGCCTCAGACCCAGGCCGGTACGGTGCAGTGGTTAGAGCGGGCCTGTGCACCGGAGGGCGGCCGGTTCCATCCCCGCCTGGGGTCGGGCGTGTGAGGGAGGCAGCCAATCGATGTCTCTCATCAATGTCTCTCTCTCTCTCTCTCTCTCTCTCTCTGAATTTGGGGGGTGAGGGATTGGATGCTCTCAGCAGCGCCCAGCAGGTGTGTCAGGAGTGGCCCACGTGTCCCCTCACAGAGAGAGGCCACCCCCCGGGCGAGTCCAGAGGCTGATGCCAGAGGCCTGACGCTGCGGCTCCGTGTTTTAGGCTGGAAGCCGGGAGCCGAGCCCCCAGGAGCGAGCTGCAAGCACGGCGATTCGGAGGAGGCAGACGCGGCGGCCCAGGCCCTGGCGGGGGGCGCGTCCCTGGGACACGGCTTTGGTGAGGCTTTTGGACCCCAGGGCAGCTCGGAGAGGATGGCGGGGCTCCCGGGGGACGTCTGGACCGAGCCCCGCGCCCCGGAGACAGGGTTCAGGGCCACTCCGGGGCCTCCCGAGGCGGCCCTCAGGGACCAGCCGGGCTGTGACTCCGGTGCCTTCGGGAGCGTCCCCAGCGTGTGGGCAGAGGCCACCTGGCCGGACAAGGCGCCCTCCGCGGAGGAGTCCGGTCCTTTGGGCGGGGGTGGCGCCGGCCCTCTGTGCGCGCGCCCCGGACGGGCGTCCCCCGAGTGCGGGGAGTGCGGCAAGACTTTCTCCGGCGCCCGGGCCCTGGACGCGCACCGGAAGAGCCATTCCCGCAAGACGCCCTACACCTGCAGCGAGTGCGGGAAGGCCTTCGGCCGCAGCACGCACCTGGCCCAGCACCAGGTGGTGCACACCGGGGCGAAGCCCCACGCGTGCCAGGAGTGCGGCAGGGCCTTCAGCCGCGTCACCCACCTGGCGCAGCACCGGCGCATCCACACCGGGGAGAAGCCCTACGCGTGCGGGGACTGCGGCAAGGCCTTCAGCCGCAGCACGCACCTCACGCAGCACCAGCGGGTGCACACGGGCGAGCGGCCCTACGCGTGCGTGGCCTGCGGCAAGGCCTTCAGCCAGAGCGCGCACCTCACGCAGCACCTGCGCACGCACACCGGGGAGAAGCCCTACGCGTGCGAGGCCTGCGGGCGAGCCTTCAGCGACTACTCGGCGCTGATCCGGCACCTGCGGGTCCACTCGGGCGAGAAGCCCTACCGCTGCCAGGTCTGCCCCAAGGCCTTTGCGCAGAGCTCCTCGCTGATCGAGCACCAGCGGGTGCACACCGGGGAGAAGCCCTACCGGTGCGGGGACTGCGGGAAGGCCTTCAGCCGCAGCTCCGCCCTCCTGGCGCACCTGCGGGTCCACGGCCCGGTGCTAAGGTGACCGCCGGGCAGCGGCTTCCTGTGCAACGTGGAGTGGGAGACCCCGAGTTCCCAGGGAGCCAAGAAGAATGGGGTGGGGCATCGAGGACGCCCCCGGAATGAGGAGGTTCGAGGGCAGACTTAGGGCTGTCTGGGAGCAGCTCTGCACTGGGGGACCCGGGAGATGCCAAGACGTCCGCTTCCGGAAGGACCCGCTGCCCTCCGTCCCCGCCGGGCCCGTCTCAGAGGACAGCGCGCTGCGGATGGAGTCGGTCCTCGCAGCCAGCGCAGCGGTGGCGCCTCTGGCAGGACCCGGTGGTTTCACACTCGGGGTCCTCGCCTGCCGAGCCCGGGGGCACACGGCCCACGCTACCTCTGTGCCTTCCGTTTTTTATTATTTATTTTTCTGGTTAATCCTCACTCGAAGATACTTTTTTCATTAATTTTTAGAGTGGAAGGGTAGGAGGGAGGGAGAGAGAAACACCGATGGGAGCGAGACATGGACTGGTTGCCGGCCACACACGCCCAGGCCAGGGCCAGGGAAGAACCTGCAACCCAGGGACGTGCCCTTGACGGGGAGTCGAACCCTCGGGTGGAAGGGCCAGAGCTCTAACCACTGAGGACACCAGCCAGGGCTGTGCCTTTCCACCGGCTGCTCCTCCAACTTCTTCGTGCCCCACGCCCAGGCCGGCTGGGGCGTCCACCTCTCCTGTGAGGCTCCCGGACACTCCCTCCTGCTCCCACCGTCGCCGAGGGAGCTGCTGACCCTCCCCGAGCCGCATCCGTTTGTGCTCCTGCCCCTCCTTCCGCTTCCCACCAGCCATCGGCCCTGTTCGTTCTACCCACGCTCACCTCGGCTTTGCTTTCTCCACCATCCGGACCTCCTGTGCGGCCTCCTTGCCGCTCATGTCGGTTCCATCAGGGCCCCCTCCTGCCTCCTCCACTCCCTGCATCTGACCTTGTTCTGGGCGATGGGGAGCTCTCTGATGCCTCACCTTCCACCGCAGAGCTTCCTGAATAGGGTACCGGTTTGCCACGACAGGAGTCGCTTTGGGCCAAACAAACCTCACCACTCACCCTCACAGGCACCCGGATGTGGTCACCTTTCTGCGAGTGCGCAGTGATATGAAATGGTTTCCAAGTCCTGCCTTCGGGGACGGAGCTCAAACCCCTGTGCCTGCCATTCGTGATGCGGCCCCTCGGGCCACGGGGACGACTCGCAGTTCTTAAAGAAGCTGTGTTTCCTGCCCACGTGCCTTTGTATCTGTGTCTGCGACTCGCCTCCTAAACCTACCACACGGTAGTCACTGCTTTTAGAGTGCAACGTGTTTCCCGTGATGCCGTGAGCTTCCGAAAGCAGGGCTCTGACCCACCAGATATTCCTACAGGACCCAGCAGACCCGGACTCCTGTCTGCTGAATGCACGTGCTGGGGCCCATGCCTTCCCAGGCGGCTGCATGTCCTTGTGTGTGTGTGTTCTGGGCTGTCTCCCACCACCATGGGCTCTACAAGGCAAGAGCAACCGGATTCTCCCAGGGTCCCAGCACACAGTGGCCTCAATAAAATGTTACCAGCCCGGCCAGCCTGGCTCCGTGGTTGAGCGTCAACCTATGAACCAGGAGGTCACAGTTCGATTCCCTGTCAGGGCACATGCCCAGGTTGCAGCTCCATCCCCACTTTTGGGGCATGTGGGAGGCAGCCAATCAATGATTCTCATCACTGATGTTTCTATCCCTCCCTCTCCCTTTCTCTCTGAAATCAATAAAAATATATTTTTTTATAAAAGACCAAGGAGAGAGGTTCAGAACAGGACGGCTAAGCCCTGGGGAGACAAAGATCTTGTGTCAGTATCTCCAGGAGAGTCCCGGAGACACCAGGACTGGGACAGACGCCCACCCACCATGCCCCAAGGCGGACAGGAGAGCAAGTTGATGGACAGAGGGAGAAACTCCGAGACGTGGGACATGTCTTCCCAGGGACATGGCCGCAGCACGCACCTGGCTCGGGCCTGGGTCAGGCTGCGGAGAGTGGAGGAGACAGACGTGAGCCTGCAGTCCAGCTGCAGAGGGACCCGGAGAAGTGACTCCGCTCAACCCGGGACCTGGTCTGTGCAGCACCTGACCCAGGGCCCGGCCTGGCTCTGGCTGGCACGCCCGTCTCCACCTCCCTCTGCACGGCTCGCCTGTCTCTGTCACCCAAGGAGCAGACTCTCCCTCCGCTGACACTCAGCATCTCCAGAGCCCGCTGTGTCGCCAGGTATGTGCCCACATCTGTCTAAAGCAGGAAGAGGGTGGAGGGGAGGGGCGGGGTAGGGAGAGGAGTCTTTGTTGTTCTTAATCCTCACCTGGGATACTTTTCCATTGATTTTTAGAGAGAATGGAAGGAAAAGAGAGAAACATTGATGTGAGAGAAAGACACTGCTTGGTCTCACACGTGCCCAGACCTGAGGCTGGGCATTGAGCCTGCAACCGAGGTGTGTGCCCTGGAACCTGGGACCCTTTGGTCTGTGGACCGACGTTCTACCCACTGAGCAAACCGGCTAGGGCGGAATCTTTATTCTTAATGTTTTCATTGATTTCAGAGAGTTTCCTGCGGGCACAGGGGCTGAGATCGCAGGGGCAGAGAACAGAGAGGAGTCCCGTCCCTCCCACAGCTTCATGCTCCCCCTGCGAGGCCTGGCCTTTGGCGGGGACACAGCCCAGCACCGCCACCTGGTGGCCGCTCAGCCCGGGGACGGAACTAAGTGCAGCCTCTGAACTGCCTCCCTGGGTGGGGGCTGGTTTGGTCCAGGTGGGAGGGGTTGAGTGTCGGGAGCCTCAGCTCCCTACGGACACTGGCTGGGGCCCAGCAGCCAGGAGGGAGGCATCTGGGTGGAGGAAGAGGTCTTGTAAAAGGTGGGCTCCAGCCCGGCCAGTGTGCTCAGTGGTTGAGCATCAACCTGTGAACTAGGACAGTGATGGGGAATCTATGGCACACGTGTCAGAAGTGACACGCGAACTCATTTTTTTGGCTGATTTTTCTTTGTTAAATGGCATTTAAATATATAAAATAAATATCAAAAATATAAGTCTTTGTTTTACTATGGTTGCAAATATCAAAAAATTTCCTTATGTGACACGGCACCAGAGTTAAGTTAGGGCTTTTCAAAATGCTGACACGCCGAGCTCAAAAGGTTCGCCATCACTGGACTAGGAGGTCACAGTCCGATTCCTGGGTTGCGGGCTCCATCCCCAGTGCAGAAGGCAGCTGGTCAGTGATTCTCTCTCATCATGGATGTTTCTCTCTCTCTCTCTCTCTCTCTCCCTCTCCCTTCCTCTCTGAAATCAATCGAAACATTTAAAATTTAAAAAGGAAAAGAGAAAGGTGAGCCCTGGAGCCCGTCCTCGGCCCCTCTACCCCGAGGCCCCAGCCCAGCACCGCCCACCTCCCTCAGCCCTGGGCATCCAGCCCTTTGGCGGGGCTGCCACTGGCAAAAGACACGTTTTAAGGTCTTTTCACATTTATTAATTCCTGGGAGGAGTGAGGGGGAGCCCTCCTGACGCCCCACACACTCTCCCTGCTCCCTGGTGGTCCAGCCTCGAGCTGCAGCAGGAGGAGCAGGGCCGGAGGGAACCAGGAGACCCACAGCAGCCAGGTCTGCAGCTGGATCAGCGTTCTAGACAAAGTTGACAAAAATGGTAGGAGAGGGAGGGCCCTGGGTGCAACCCTGGCAGGCCTCCTGGAGCCTCCGCAGGAAGGAAGCAGATGAGTCAGCTCCCCCAAACCCTGCCCAGGCCTCCCTCCTGGCGCTCCAGCTGACCAAGCTCCTCGCTGCCCCAGGGCCTTTGCACCTGCTCTTTCCCCCACCAACTCCAGCAGAGCGCACTAACTGATGCACTGGGGCGGGCACGCCCGATAGAGGGCGCAGGCTGGGCAGAGGTGAGGGGTGTGGAGGGGAGGAATCCAGCTCTCAGAACCCAAGGGGACTTCACCTGCCACCTGGAGCTCCACGGGGTCGCTCAGCTCAGACACCAGGGGCCACCGGGAGCGGTAGCGGCAGCTGTACTGGCCGGCGTGTTGGGGCCCCACGTAGGTCAGCACCAGGTCCTCGGAGGGGCCATATGCCGAGGCCACCACTTCGCCCGCTGCCAGCAGCTCCAAGGATTGGTGGGCCACAGGGGTCTCGCAGCGCAGGACAGCGTCCCGGCCCCGACTCACCTTCCCGCTCCACAGGGGCCGGAGCCGCGGCTTGGGGAGGGGTCCTGGGGGGGGGGGGCAGGCGGGTCAGTCCCCGTCCGATGGCAGCCACCCCGGCACCAGGCCTTCCCCTCCACACCCTTCTCCCCTTTCCTGGCCCTGAACGGAGACAACCGCCCTCACACCTCGTCCCTGGAACCGGTGGTGTCCTCGGGACCCCTAGAGTCCCCCCGGACCTGGGCCCAGTTCTGGGGCTTTGGGGGGGGCCCCCCTCATGTGGCAGCAGGGCCCCCGGCGAGGGACGGAAGACATGAGGCTGGAAATGGTGTTCCCCGCGGAGCAGAGCGCGGCCCAGCCAAAGGTCGGGTGGCGGGACCTGGGCGCCCAGCCCCCTGCCCGCGGGGACCTTGGTGAGGACATCGGAGGGACAGGCAGACCCAGGGCCAGGAGGGCTGCACCTTAACCCTTCACCCTGCGCACAGGGCCTGGGTGGCTCAATGGAGTGTGTTGTCCCAGGAACCAAGAGGTCCCGGGTTCGATTCCCGCTCAGGGGACTTGCCCGGGTTGCGGGATTGCCCAGTGGGGGGCGAGCAGGAGGCAGCTGATCAGTGATTCTCATCATTGATGTTTCATCTCTCCTCCCTTCCTCTCTGAAATCAATAAACATAGATTAAAAAATAGCCCTGACCGGTGTGGCTCAGTGGATGGAGCGTCGGCCTGCGGACTGAAGGGTCCCGGGTTCGATTCCGGTCAAGGGCATGGACCTGGGTTGCGGGCACATCCCCAGTAGGGGGTGTGCAGGAGGCAGCTGATCGATGTTTCTCTCTCATCGATGTTTCTGACTCTCTATCTCTCTCCCTTCCTCTCTGTAAAAAATCAATAAAATATATTTTTTAAAAGACAACACGGGAAACGGAGGGGATTTCAGCCGCCTCCGGGCTCACATCCCAGGGAAACAGCCGCCCGCGGCGCCCTCACCGTCCACGCGCAGCTCCAGGCGCGCGCTGGGCGCGGAGCCCACGGGCCGCGCGGGGTCCACGTAGACGCAGCTGTAGTTGGACGAGTCCATCGGCGACACGTCGCGCAGCTCGAACCGGGCCTCCTTGCCCTCGGGGCTCTGGAGGCCGCGCACCCGGCGCCGCCCGCCCGCGTCCTCCTGCACCAGCGCGAAGCGCTGCCCGGCCCGCGGCGCGCGGCACTGCATCTTGACCCGCGCGCCCGGCCCCGAGAGCGGGGTCACCGACTGGGCGGAGAGCTCGGGCGCCGGCAGCGACTCTGCGGGGGACGGCGGGGGGGGGACCGGTGAGCGCGGAGGGTCCGGGACCCGCCGAGCGGGCCTCCTCCGTCGGGGACAGTCCGCCCGCCCGTCCGGGACGCCCACCCTCGTGCCCGTCCTCCTGGGTCTCCGCCACGCCTCCTGGTTCATCTGTTTGTCTGTAACCCCCGGCCGGGCTCGGGGGGCTGAGCGCAGACCTGGGAGCCAGGAGGGCACAGGGTCACTTCCCGGGGCTCCATCCCCAGTGGGGGGCGCGCAGGAGGCAGCGGATCAGTGATTCTCATCATTGATGTTTCTCTCTCTCTCCCTCCCTCTCCCTTCCTCTCTGAAATCAATGAAAATAGAAATAAAAGGAACAGCCCTGCCCTGACCGGTTTGGCTCAGGGGATAGAGCGTCGGCCTGCGGACTGAAGGGTCCCAGGTTCGGTTCCGGTCCAGGGCATGTGCCTTGGTTGCGGGCACATCCCCAGTGGGTAGTGTGCAGGAGGCAGCTGATGGATGTTTCTCTCTCATCGATGCTTCTGACTCTCTGTCCCTCTCCCTCTCTGTACAAAAATTAATAAAATATATTTTTAAAAAATAAAAAGATAAAAGGAACAGACGGGGAGGGAGTCCTGTCTTGTCCCACGTGGCGTCTGCTCTCCCGGGGGATCCCCGCCTGCCTGGCCAAGCCCACACTTGAGTGTTGACTCAGTGACTCTTTTCTCCCGAGGCCTCGAGGTTGCTGAGCTCATTGAGAAACAGGCCGGGCACCTCCCCCGGGCGAGCCCCCCCTTCCCCTGGGCCTCCCCCTGCACCCCGTTCCCCTGGGCGCTCCCCCCCTTCCCCTGAGCGCCCGTCCCCGCCCCGGGGCGCAGCGCCCAGCTCACCGTCGCTCAGCAGCAGCTCCACGGGCGCGCTGTCCAGGGACCAGGGCAGGCCCTCGCGGCGCAGCTGGTAGCGGCAGGTGTAGAGGCCGCTGTCCGCGGGCTTCAGGGATTTCAGCTCAAAGTTGACGGTGCCGGGGGTGGTGCCCCAGCTGTTGACCAGGAGCTCCTGGTCCCCGCGCCGCAGCTGGAACTCCACGCCCTCCACGGGCGCCACGCATCGCAGCGAGACCTGGGGGCTCGACGGCAACAGGACGGCGGCGGACTTCCCGGACTCCCGCTCCACGCCCAGCCTGGGCGGCGGCGGCCTGGCTGCAAGGCAGGAGGGCAGCTGGGGCGCCGGCGTCCCCCACGCCCCGTTCCCTGAGGGGGCCCAGCCTCCAGCCCCCAGACCTCTGCCCGCCCTGCGGCAGCCCCGGCCGCCCCACGGCACCGCGTGGGCCACTGTTTCCCAGACCCAGGCCCGGGCAGGGGCGTCCAGGGTCGGGCGCCGCCTCCCCCAGGAAGCCCTCCGGGTGGCCCCCAGGCTCACGCATGTCCTCGATGGTCACGGTGGCGCTGGGCTCGGAGGGGGCGCCGGCCTCGTGGGTGCGGTAGCTGCAGCTGTAGTTGCCGGCCTGGTGGACCCGGAAGGTGGCCTCCACGGCCTCGGGGGCCTCCGCCACCTCCAGGAACCGGTCATCGCCCTGCCGCCTCAGCAGGAAGGTCACCCCCGCGAGTCCCGCGCGGCACAGCAGGGTGGGGGTCAGGCCCGGTGAGATCCAGGACACGGGCTTGCTGGAGAGCTCGGGTGCGGGCAGGGTGTCTGCGGGGAGTTGGGGGCGGCAGGGTGGATGGTTGGCGTGACTTAGAGGGCAGGATGGCCTAGCTGGGCCTGGAGCCCCTCCCCCCCCACAGACCGCACCCCCGATGGGCCCCTCCCCCCCGCACCCGGATTGGCTGTCAGCCCCTCCCCCCATCCGGCCCCACCCCTGGTCACTCCCCCGCCCCCAAAGCCAATAGGGGGCCGGCGGCCAGCCAACCTCCTGCAGCCCCTCCCCCTGGCCTCCCACCCCCCCATAGGCCTCTCCCCCAATCAGCCCCCCCAACCCCAATCGGGGGCAGGCCTCCTACCAACCACCCCCCATCTCCTCCTCCCAACAGGCCTAGCCCTGATCTGCCCCATTGGGGCCAGGCCGGCGGGACCCCACCTGCACATTCGTGCACTGGGCCTCTAGTGTTATAATAAATCAATAAATAAATAAAGTGAGGGAGCCAGGGAGATGGACAGGGACATAAAACAGGAGGAAGGGCCAAAACCGGTGTGGCTCAGTGGATAGAGCGCCGGCCTGCGGACTGAAGGGTCCCAGGTTCGATTCCGGTCAAGAGCATGGACCTTGGTTGCGGGCACATCCCCAGTAGGAGACGTGCAGGAGGCAGCTGATCAATGTTTCTCTCTCATCGATGTCTCTAGCTCTCTATCCCTCTCCCTTCCTCTCTGTAAAAAATCAATAACATATATATTTAAAAAACAAAACAAAACAGGAGGAAGGTGTGTGACAGGCCCTACTGTGCGCCAGACGAACAGTAGGAACTCAGTCATGGATTCCTCACAAACCCTCTGGGGTCAGAACAAAAATCACCCTCATTTTACAGACGGGGAAACTGAGGTTCAGAAATGTCGGGGTCTGGTCCAAAGCCCCCCAGACACTCAGGAAGAGGGGCCAGCAAGGAGAGTGAGGAGGGAGGGGGGGCCCCACTCACCTGCCCCAGTCACCTCCAGCAGGTTGCTCAGCGAGGTCCATCTATTCTCGCCCATGGCATAGCTACAGCGGTACAGGCCCCGCGTCTCCGCCGTCACCGCCCCCAGGGGGAAGCGATGCTCCAAGCCCCCCTCACTGAAGCGCACCCGCTCCTGGAGCTCCCCGTCCTTGAACAGCTGAAAGTCCGAGGTGCCCAGGCGGGCGCGGCAGACCAGGGTCAGATTGGCCCAGGGCTCCTGCAGCGAGCCAGCCTCTGCCCACAGGTCCGGCCGGGTCTCAATAACTGGGGGGGCGGGGGGGGGGGCGCGAAGGTCAGACCCAGGGAGGAGGACAGGGGCACCCCCTGCGTGCGCCCACCTTCCCCAAGTCCCTGTGCACCCTGCGTCTTCAGGTCCCAAGTGCTCTCACCACCGCTAGACCAGCTCCCACCCACCGCCCCAGCCCAGGCCCCGACTCACATACACCCCCTTCGGCCGCCGGGCTCAGGGAGAGACCTGTGGGGAGAGGCTGGTGAGGACCCCATTCCTGCCCCTTCCCGCCCGCCCTCCCCAGGGGACCCGGGCCCAGGGCGCCTCACCCCAGAGCAGCAGGAAGGCCGCCAGCGTGGCCATGGCGTGAGCCTGGCTCCAGCGGGTGAGGGAGGAAGGTCATAAGGCCCCAGGGAGGCAGGGGGCAGTGGGTGGAGCGGGGCACTGACCTCTTCCTGGTGTTTGTCCTTCCCCAAGGCCAGGGTGTGTGTGTGTGTGTGTGTGTGTGTGTGTGTGTGTGTGTGCACGTGCGCCCGCTCGCAGAGTGGGGTGACAGGGAGATCACCTGCAGCTTTAGGAACTTCAGCAATAATAAATACGCATAAAAAAAAGAACTAAACTAAGCCCTAGCTGGTTTGGCTCAGTGGATAGAGCGTCAGCCTGCAGACTGAAGGGCCCCGGGTTCCATTCCCGGTCAGGGCACAGGCCTGGGCTGCAGGCTCGATCCCCAGTGGGCGGCGTGCAGGAGGCAGCCAGTCAATGATTCTCTCTCATTGTTGATGTTTCTACTCCATCTCCCTCTCTCTCTGAAATCAATAAAAATATATATTAAAAAATAGTAATAATATATATATTTTAAAATATATTTTATTGATTTTTTACAGAGAAGAAGGGAGAGGAGTAGAGAGTTAGAAACATCGATGAGAGAGAAACATCGATCAGCTGCCTCCTGCACACCTCCTACTGGGGATGTGCCCGCAACCAAGGTACATGCCCTTGACCGGAATCGAACCCGGGACCCTTGAGCCAAACCAGTTAGGGCTATATATTTTATTTTATTTTTTCAGAAAGCAAGGTCTTCAGAATTGCTAGGTAAGAAT
The DNA here is from genome assembly GCA_036010255.1 of Myotis pilosus. Taxonomy (NCBI): domain Eukaryota; kingdom Metazoa; phylum Chordata; class Mammalia; order Chiroptera; family Vespertilionidae; genus Myotis; species Myotis pilosus. The sequence continues at coordinate 14,210,851 of JASKON010000029.1, forward strand.
AAAGCGTGAACCGGTGTTCACATCAGACCCTTAAACTCTGAGTTCTGCCCCTGGACACGGACTTTTCTCCCACACACATGTCTCAGTCCACGCAGCCCAGGCAGAAAGCTCTTTGTGGGAATCCGGGGCAGCGTGTTGGGCCTCGTGGGGTCCCAGCCCTGGGGTGCTGCGGGCACTGAATTCCAGGCGGGCAGCTGTGACTCGGCAGGATGGGGCACTGGCACTCGAACCTCCACCTGTGTGGCCAGGGAGCCCCGCCCCCCACACCCAGGTTGCCCGTGGCTCCCTGCCACCGTCCACATGAGAGTCCCGGGACACGACCAGGCTGGGGTCCAAGGTCCCCACACGGGGAAAGGGGCCCCTCAGCCATGACCACAGATGTGGGGGACCCTCCCGCCCCCTTCCTCCGGGTACAACTGGAACCCCAGAGTGAGCTGTGTCCCCTCACACAGAGGCCACTGAGCAGCAAGAGGGCAGGTGCCCATGGTTCTCAGCGGCACCCCTGCGAGGCACCCGGGCATGGGTACCAGCGCATCTGGAACCCCCAGCCGGGACCCAGATCCTGCCGTCAGGAGGCCAGCTCTCTGTGCTCCGGGCGTGAGGGACTGTGGGACCTGGACGCCCGCCCCGACCCTGCCTCAGGACTTCCAGGGAATCCGGGGTCATGGCTGCTGGCCTTGTGTCCCGGTTTGCACAACAGCCGGCCCCCGGCCAGGAGGCAGCGTGACCTCCCGGATCATCAGAGATCCAGGGGCCAAGGACCCACCAGGATGGGAGAAAACGCCCAGGGCAGCCAGATGGCCAATCGCCACCAATTGGTGGACAGGTGTCCTGGGCATCGAGTCACCCACGGCTAAGCAGGTCCCCCTGAAGGAGGCCGTAGTAATTGAACGGTGCCCGCACCCCCAAAAGGTGCTTCTGCACCCTAATCCCCAGAACCTGTGGATGGGACCTTCTTTGGGGAAAGAGCATTTGCAGATGGAGGTGAGGATCTCGAGATGAGCTCATGGGGAATTCCCTGGGTGGGCTCCATGGCTAATGACTGTGTCCTGATAAGAGGAAGGCGTAGGGAGAAGCGGAAGAGGCCCAGATTGGAGGGAAGCAGCCAGGAGCACCTGGACCCACCAGGAGGCAGGGGCTCAGAGCCAGGAGCCAGGAGCCAGGACAGGTTTCTGCCTGCAACCCTTTCGAGACGCGGCCCTGCCAACACCCTGACTGCAGACTCTGACCTCCAGCCCAGAGACAGAACACATTCCTTATTTATTTATTTTATATACTTCTTTATTGATTTCAAAGAGGAAGGGAGAGGTTGCTATAGTTTTATGTATTTTTAATTTTTTTAATATATTTTATTGATTTTTTACAGAGAGGAGGGGAGAGAGATAATCAGAAACATCAATGAGAGAGAAACACTGATCAGCTGCCTCCTGCACACCCCCCACAGGGATGTGCCCACAACCAAGGTACATGCCCCTGACCGGAATCGAACCTGGGACCCTTGAGTCTGCAGGCAGATGCTCCATCCACTGAGCCAAATCGGCTAGGGCTATGTTGATTTTTAATACTCACCAGAGGATATGCTTATCGATTTTATTGTTATTTTTTAAAATATAGTTTTATTGCTCTCTCTGGTTTGGCTCAGTGGATAGAGCATCAGTCTGAAAGGTCCTGGGTTCGATTCCAGTCAAGGGCACATGCCTGGGTTGTGGGGTCAAGGGTGTGCAGGAGGCAGCCAATCAATGATTCTATCACTGATGTTTCTCTCTCCGTCTCCTTTCCTCTCTCTGAAATCAATAAAAACATGAGTTTGTTAATATATTTTTATTGATTTCAGAGAGGAAGGGAGAGGGGGAAAGAGATAGAAACATCAGTAATGAGAGAGAATCATGGATGGGCTGCCTCCTGCACACCCACTACTGGGGATGGAGCCCACAACCCGGGCATGTGCCCTTGACTGGAATCGAACCCAGGACCCTTCACTCTGCAGACTGACGCTATCCACTGAGCCACACCAGCCAGGGCTGTTTGTTTTTTCTTCTTAAATCCCTGTAGTAGCTCTGGAGCTAACATTTTCAGATTCCTTTAGACCTAAAGGCTAAGAATGTAGCCCAGACCTGGCTTCCTCTCTCTAGTCCCCATTTTCTCATCTGTACACTGGACACACACACAAAAACCAAACAAAAATAAAATAAAATATAACAGAGACGCGATGCTGCCACCTCTCTACCCTGGCGTGAGGACTAGATGAATCCATCCATGTCACGGTCTGGGCTCAGGGCTGGCTGGTGTCCAGCTGACACTCGAAAAACCTGCGGCTGCTTTTAACTAATTTATAACATGGGCTGTTCACTCTGCAGACATGTAGGGGACGCTGCTGCTGTGTGCCAGGCTCCAGGCCCCCCACCCCCCGCCCCCCACCAGGTCTGGAACTTGGAGCCCCCAGACCCCTGCCCAAGCCTGACCTCCACACACAGCGGCGATAGGCCCCAGAGGCCCGACGCGGCAGGTGCCCAGGCTGGTCGTCCCTCCAGGTCTCGGCCCAACTGGGCCAGCCAGAGTCCGGAACCAACACACCAACCCGCCTTGGCCCCGCCTGGACCTGAAGGACAGGGGTCCAGCCGGTCGCGCCCCAGCGGCGCCCTGAGTGGGCGGATCTGGGCTCTCAGTGTAGTTCCGCCTGGGGTCCGAACCGGACTCTCCGCCCGGTCCTTTGCGGTGGAAAATCGGCAGGAGATGTCCTAACCGGTGTGGCTCAGTGGATAGAGCCTCGGCCTGCGGACTCAGGGTCCCAGGTTCGATTCAGGTCAAGGGCATGTACCTGGGTTGCGGGCACATCCCCAGTGGGGGGTGTGCAGGAGGCAGCTGATCGATGCTTCTCGATCATCGATGTTTCTAACTCTCTATCCCTCTCCCTTCCTCTCTGTAAAAAAATCAATAAAATATATTTAAAAAGAAAGAGAAAGGAAGAGAGAGAGAAAGAAAGAAATGAAATCCGTCAGGAGAGGAAAGAACGATCCTGTGGAAACTTAACTGAGCGTCGGGGTTACCATGGCGACCGCGGAGCCTGTTTCCCCAGCCCTGGGGGCCGGAGGGGTGGAGACGTCGGCTTGCGATTCGCCGTTGCCTTGGAGACGCCCCACGTCGTCCCGCCTTCTCGGCACTTGATGCTGGTGATTGGTCGTCCCCAGGGGAGGGCGTGGCTTCAGGTCGGGTACCAGGCTGTCCGCAACCCCTGCTCAGAGCCGGGGAGAGCCCCGCAAATGCTGGCACCACGTGTTCGGGCCCCCCACATCCCGATGGCCAGGCCCCCCGGTCTTCGTGACCTATAATTTTTTAAATTCCCGTCCCTAGTTCCATCAAAATCGGATGCCTCCTTCTCCCCCAATATTCGTCTAAAGTCCTCCAACTCCTGCCTCTGGGTCCCCCCCCCCAATTCCAGGTCCCCGTTTCTGCCCTACTTGGTGCCTTGCACCCACAAATCGTAGCCACCAGGAATCCGTGTCCGTGCGACTCCTGAAGTCATAGCCTTCCAATGCAAGCAGGGTCCCTCTCGTGACGTCTGTATTACGTCAGTTACCAGGGGACCTTTTCCGATTCTGTTCTCCTTTCCATGCTGCAGGGGGAAACCGAGGTTCCGAGGGGGAGCCCCTGTCTGCCTTTGAAGAGGAAGAGGCAGGGGGTGGGGGCCTTCTGGGTCCTGCCGAGTGTGAGGGTCCCTCAGTCAGCACCTCGCGGGGGGCATCCCCATGACCAGGGAGGACCCCCAAGGGCCGGGGAGGGTCCCTCCAGGGCCAGAACCCACCCCAGCCCCTTCCCACCCCCAGACTCCCCCGTGGGAGGCCCAAGCCTGCTGCTCTGCTCACACCCGTGGTTAGGAGGGCAGGGCCATGGGCCACGGGCTGCAGGCAGGGGTGTTGGGGTGCAGCTCCTGTGCCTCCTGCCTGAGACTGAGATCGAACCCCTTCCCCAGCCCAAGGCACCCAGAGTCTCTGAGACGCTCCTGGACTTGGGGGAGGGGCAGGGTGAGCCTCAGGGATCAGACAACAAGCAATACAGCTGATGAGCACCCGGGGGTGGGCGGGGGGGGGGCGCTGGGGGCAGATGTTGGCCCTTCTGGCTGAGGGCCTTGGGGTCTGGGTGGGGGGACCCTCCTTGGGTGCTGAGGTGGGCGCCGGGAGGTGGGGGGCCCCAGGCTCCACCAGATGCCCACCCCAGCCCAGAGGCGCCTAAAGATGGGGTGGGGGGGTCACTGGGTATGGCTGCAAAGAGGTCGGGGTCCCCTCCACCAAGCCGACTCCCCGCACCCGTCCAGCGACCTCAGCTCAGCGTCAACTCCGGCTCCGGACCGACCCCAGGGCGTGGGGGCTGTTCCCTAGGCAACCGCCTGGGCGCCGCCCTAGGCCCACAGGACAGCGCCCCTCCCCGGCCTCCGCCCGCGCGTGGTAACGGGGATAGAGGAGAAGCGATGGGGGGTCCCGGACGGGTGATGGGTGAGGCCGAACTGAAAGATGTCTCCTCCTGGGACGCAGGCCCGCAGAAAACCCGAGCTCGCGAGTGTGTGGGGGGGTGCGGGGGGGAGGGGGAGGAAGTGGGCCGCACGCGTGGCGCCCGGCGGCCGGGACCAGAGGAGGGCGGTCGTCATCACTGGACCCCACGCCGCCGCCCGAGCCTGTGGCGCGTGCGTGCCGGCGGAGCGGACATCACGGAAAACGAGACGGTGCCTAACCGACTGGCCCCGCCCGAAACCTGCAGCAGGTGGGACGTGAAATCAGCGGCCGAACACAGCGGCGAACGCGGGCGGGACATCTGCCCTCAGTAGACATGGCGGCGCTGGCCTCAAGGAGGCCTCCGCGCGTGCGCAGGATCCCTCAAGGCCGGGCAAGCGCTAGAGGTCCGACTTCCGCCAGGCCGGCTTGTGGGCACGCTACTGCTTGCGCGCATGCGTCCGGAATTGACGCACCACGCGTTCGCCAAGAGAACCTTCGCCTGCTCGCTCCGGATTGGTTCGTAAGTAAGGCCCGGTGACCCGGAAGTGTTCGTTCATGTTAAAAGCGTAGGCCCGCGGCCCGCGGCCTCTTCCTGTCTGTGTCAGCGGAGCGCGTGGTCCGCGCCGAGCGACCGAGACGCCCCAAACGCATCGGCTTGAGCCCTAAGGTGAGGTCGCCGCGGGGTCGGGGGTCCGATGGGCGCCCCAGAGTCTCCCGGGGAGCCGCGGGCCGGCCGCGAGGCCTGGGGGTGCCCTCGCCTCTCTTCCCGGAAAACGTGCGGACGGACCCGGGGAGGCGCGGGGAAGTCGTGGGCGCCCGGCCGCCGCCGTCGCTTTGCTGGCTACCGGGCAGCGGCTGGTGGGTGCGCCCCTGCCACCCCGCGCTGACACGGACCATCGGCTCGGCCTGGTTCTGCACGGCGATCCTCGATGGCAGATCACGTGTCGGTGCTGCTGAAGGGGGAGCGGGGTCCACGCTGTGGACTCTCCCGGGGGCGCGGAGCTCCTGAACCCCGGGGTTGGGGTTCGAACGGCCCAGCAGGGTGGACCCGGGGTTCCTGAGGGGCAGGCGCCTCCTCCTGGTTGGCCCTGGAGGGGTCCCTCGGGGCTCAGGACGTGCAGGCAGCTGCCCGGGCGCCTCGTGGCTTCCGGGGTGCCAGGCGGTGAGCGGGCCCTGCGGTTGTGTCCCCAGGATGAGCGAGTGGGAGACGGCAGCGCCCGCGGTGGCGGAGACGCCCGACATCAAGCTCTTCGGCAAGTGGAGCACCGACGACGTGCAGATCAATGACATTTCCCTGCAGGTGCGCGGGGCTTGGGTGGGGGGCGCGCGGGGGGCCTCCCGGGGGGTCCCTCGGAACGTGGAGCTGCCCTGCTGGCCGTGAGCTGAAGTGACAGGTGGACGGGAGACGCCTGGACCACACCCCCCCACCCCCCCCACCACCCCGTCCTGTACAGAGGCTGCTACAGTTTCCTGTTTGTTTGTTTTTAATACTCACCGGAGGAAATGCTTGTCGATTTTATTGTTATTTTTTAAAAATATGTTTTTATTGCCCTGACCGGTTGGCCCAGTGGATAGAGCATCGGCCTAGCCTGAAAGGTCCTGGGTTCGATTCCAGGTCAGGGGCATGGACCTTGGTTGCGGGCACATTCCCAGTGGGGGTGTGCAGGAGGCAGCTGATCGATGTTTCTCTCTCATGGATGTTTCTAACTCTATTCCTCTCTGTAAAAATCAAAAAGATATATTTTAAAAAATTAAAATTAAGAAAATATTTTTCTATTGATTTCAGAGGGGAAGAGAGAGAATCATCCTCAGTCAGCTGCCTTCTACGCGCCCCCACACTGGGGATGGAGCCTGCAACCCGGGCCTGTGCCCTGACCTGGAGTCGAACCCTGACCTCCTGCGCCCTGTGGCCGGGCTGCTTACTGATCTTAGAGGGAGAAGGGAACACCCATGGGTTGCCTGCTGCACATGCCGCCACCAGGGACTGAGCCACAGCCTTTTGGTGCCAGCTGACAGTCCAGCCGGCTGAGCCTGGGGCCAGGGCGCTGCAGTTTTTTAGTAAAATACACATAACCCAGAAGTCACCATGGCAACCATTTTAAAGTGCAAGGGTCCAGCATCATTGTTTTGCATGTGGAGATCCATTTGTCCCAGCACCTCAGTTTGTTCGTCAGTTCCGCCCATTTTATTTAACCAACTTGGGCCATGGGCTGTTTGTAATTTTAAATCTCTTTTGTACACTACACGCCTGTTTCCAAGCAGCGTTTGTTAAAGGGCATTTCCCCTGTGAATGGTGGTGGCGTCCTTGAATTCCTGCACTCTTCTTATTTTTTTTAAAAATCCTCACCCAGGATATTTCCTCCGTTGATTTCTAGAGAGAGCGGAAGGGAGAGAGAGAGAGAGAGAAATATCTAAGTGAGAGAGACATCGATTGGCTGCCTCCCACACGTGCCCCAACCGGGGCCGGGGAACCTGGTGCCTTTAACCTGGAATCGGACCCGAGACCCTGAGCCATTGGGCCAGAGCGATTCCCGCTCCTTTGGTTCTGTCCTCACGTTCCTGTCCTCACGCCTGTCGGTCTGTTTGCTGCAGCTGCACTGGGTTTTGAGATTGGAAGTGGGCGGCCTCCCGCGGTGCCTCACCCCATACATTGTCCGCTTGGCCTCAGTATCGCTCCTATGGGCCCTTCGCAAAACCAAACCAAAACTACTTTGTGACTGAGTTTGTACGGAGATGAAGTCCAGGTGGGATTGTATTTATTGTGTCCCCTTCTCGTTTAAAAGAAGCATTTTAGTTGCCTCTGCGTGTGTTTGGGGCCCAGGCCCTCTGCCTGTCGGAGAACTCGGCCTGTTTTTTCGCTCTCAATGTCTTGGGGATCGTTTTCCTTCATGGGCTACGCTGCAGGTCTGCAAACTCCAAGGACAACATAGCAAGTGTTTCAGCCTCTGGGTCGCCTGTGGTCTGTCATGTGTGTGTACAGCCCATGAAAAATGTTAAGCCTGTTCTCCCTTTTCCCTGGTGCCCTCACAGGGAAGCAGGTGTCATTGTGGCCCCGGGTTTTCTCTGCCCTGGGCCGGGGCCCGTGAACCAGACGCTCGAACGGATGGCTGTGTCCGCAGGGTCACCTGCCCGGGAGACATGAACACGCCCACCGGTCACCTGCCTCATGCAGGTGGTTCCCTCCGCGAAGACACCAGCCTCCTCATCCTCTGTCCTTCCCTGTTACTGCTTGTGTTTTTATTTTATTATGTTTTGAAACTTCTATTGAATTGAGAGAGAGACATCAATTGTGCCAATTTTTTTAAAACATGTTTTTATTGATTTCAGAGAGGAAGGGGGAGAGAGAGAAACGTTGATGATGAGAGAATCATTGATCCGATGCCTCCTGGTTCACTGATTGATGCTCAGCCACTGAGCCATGCTGGCCGGCTGTTCCAGCTGTTCGTTCAGTGGTTGGTTCCTGTTTGAGGCCTGAGCAGAGATCGGACCCTCAGCCTGGGGTATCGGGATGGAGGGGATGACGCTCCAACCGCTGAGATACCAGCGCTGCTGGTGTCGTTAGAGAAGCGTTGTTGGGCTGAGTCCTCGTGTGAGTCAGGCCCGGGCGTGTTTCATACGACACAACAGTTCCTGGTCCCAGCCCCTCCCCAACATTTTCGTGTTTTCTAGACATTTTCTTGGGAGATGTATGTATAGGAAGGACTCTGTGTGATTCTTAAAACCACGGTTTGGCCCTGCCCAGGTAGCTCAGGTGGTTAGAGCATCATGTGCCAAGGTTGCGGGTTTGATCCCCAGCCAGGGCACAGACAAGCATCAACCGGTGAATGCATAGATCAGTGGAACCGCAGATCAGTCTTTCCCTCCCTTCTCTCACAAGAATCCAGAACAAAAACCACATTTTCAGCCTTGGCTGGTGTGGCCCATGCACCAGGTTGCCTCCTGGTCAGGGCACATGCCCGAGCTTTGGGCTCAGTCCCGGTGGGGAGCACGAGGGGGCAGGGGTCACATTGATGTTTCTTAGTCTCCCTTCCCCTTCCTCTCGCTAAAATTAATAAAAACGTATTTTGAAAAACCGGCACCGTCTCAGAAGTTAGAGGGTTCCTTCAGCACAGCACAGCCCCGAGCCCCACAGCGTCCAACTCAGAACGTCCCTGTGCAGTTTGAGGTGCAGGTTGGAAACAGCGGGGGAGTGTGGGGCGCTCTCTCTCCTCCACCCGTCTCCTCCCGCTGCCCAGTCGGCTCACAGCCAGACCCGGCCAGTGAGGGGTCGCCTGGGGCCCCTGGTCCCTCCTGCCCTGACGGGTCCCTCCCTCTGCCCAGGACTACATCGCGGTGAAGGAGAAGTATGCCAAGTACCTGCCCCACAGCGCCGGGCGCTACGCGGCCAAGCGCTTCCGCAAGGCGCAGTGCCCCATCGTGGAGCGCCTCACCAACTCCATGATGATGCACGGCCGCAACAACGGCAAGAAGCTCATGACCGTGCGCATCGTCAAGCACGCCTTCGAGATCATCCACCTGCTGACGGGCGAGGTAGGCGGGCAGAGACGACACCCACCGGGCCGCCGGGGCCTTCAGGGTTTGGGGTGACCATGGACGGTCCGGCCTGCCTCGGCTCATTGGCTCCCTCTCTCCCAGAACCCCCTGCAGGTCCTGGTGAACGCCATCATCAACAGTGGCCCCCGGGAGGACTCCACCCGAATTGGGCGCGCCGGGACCGTGCGGCGGCAGGCTGTGGACGTGTCCCCTCTGCGCCGTGTGAACCAGGTGGGCCTGGGCTTGCGGCCTCGGGGGAGTCCTGCCCGGGGCAGGGGCCGGCCAGTGGGAAGGTTCGCCCAGCCGCATGCTTTGCTTGGAGTGTCACTTCCTCCAGGAAGCCTTCCTGGATTCCTGGCCGTGCAGGGCAGATCCCAGCTCTGGGCCTTTGGGGCGGCGTTGGGCTGAGGTGCCGTTTGAGTCTGGTGTATATTTGGTCACTGTGTGTGTTTCTTGGACCATTGGAGGATCAGTTGACATTCTCAGAGAACATGGATGTTCTATTCTCACTATCTCCCAGTCTAGGGCTCCCTCTGTCCTGTGTGTGCAGCTGCCCCAGCACTCTAGCTGCTCGTTTTCAATCCAGGGTCCAGGCCGGGAGCACACCCTGTCATGGCAGGTCTCCAGCCTCCAGGAATCGGGGACCCTTTGTGTCTGCACTTTAGGGCCCCAGTCTGACCCCAGACCTGGCGGCATGCCACCCGAGCGGCAGTGTGGTCGGCAGCATTCCTTGGGGGCCCATGGACCGGCCCCGCCTGGTGTGGGGTGTCCTCTGCCCCAGGCTTAGCCGACCCCTGTGCTCCCCAGGCCATCTGGCTGCTGTGCACGGGTGCCCGCGAGGCTGCCTTCCGGAACATCAAGACCATTGCCGAGTGCCTGGCGGACGAGCTCATCAACGCGGCCAAGGTGGGTGAGGACACGTGGGGGGTTGGGGGGAATCCTCCCCGCCCGGAGCTAACCCCGTGCCGCCCCCCCCCCCCCCAGGGCTCCTCCAACTCCTACGCCATCAAGAAGAAAGACGAGCTGGAGCGCGTGGCCAAGTCCAACCGCTGATCCCCGGCCGCGGCTCTAATAAACCGTCTGCCCTCGGGCGGCACCGCCTGCCTGTGTGCTGTCTGTCCTTGGGGGTCGCGGGAGCGGGGGGGGGGGGGGACCCCAAGTCCTGAGGAGCTGACCACATTCTTGGCACGTCTTGGGGCCGGGACTCGCCGGGAAGCACTGACTCAGAACCATGGCAGCCGGGGTGCCCGCCACCGGGAGTGTCCCCGCCGGTTGGAAGTGGGGGCGGGGCTGTCCTCACGGAGGTGCCCCTGGTCCGGGAGGGCTGGTGGGTGCCTCTGCCGGCTGGCGGGGCAATTCCCTGAATATCGGCCGCCTCCCGCCCGCAGACTCCAGGCCCTCGGGCTGCTGGTCCCCATCCTGTCCTCCGGCGGCAGCCCAGGCCCGGCGGCCTGCAGGGGGCAGTGCCTCCCGCTTCCCCTGCACCGATGCCTCCGGGTGGGGAGTCCACCGGGCGGTGCTGAGGGCATGGCTCACCTGAGGGCCCTGGGCCATCACCTGCCCGCCGCCCCCAGACTTCCGGCCGGTGGGCGTGACGGGCGGTCCAACGAGTCAGGCCGGAACCCGAGGGCGTGGCTCCGCCTCGGGGCCCCTCCCACGGGGCGGGGCGCTCGGTGTCCCTTGGCCACGGGGCCAGGGACTGGGGTCAAAGCTGACCTGCCGGCCGAGGGAGGAGGCTCCGCAGGTAGGAAGCCGCCGGCGCCCTGGGGTCTCGGTGGGGGCCCGTCCCCTGTCGTGGGCTTCATCCCTGGGGTCCCCCCTGGGTCCCTGTGGGTCCGGCTCTGGGAACCCCCCCTCCCCACGCCTGTCAGCCGCTCAGCCCCCGTCTCCCCGTCTCCGGGGCATAGCCCGCCCTGACCCCTGGGTTCGCCCCCAACCCTTTGCAGAGCCCCTCGATCTTCCCATCTGAGGGGGACCCCCCGCGGCACCCAGAGCCGCCGCCCTCCCGCCGCCTTCCCCGCAGGCCCGGTCGGATGCCCTGCCCCAGGCCGCCCTGGCTGCGCCGCCCGCGGGTCCCGCCGGGCTCCGGCCCCAGCTCCCCGGGCGCGCTCTCCGCGCCCCGGTCCCCGGACCAGGGCGAGACCGAGGACGAGGAGGACGGGGACGGCGGCGCGAGCCCGGGCGCGTCCCCCATCCTGCCGCCCGCGTCCCCCGTCGAGTGCCTCATCTGCGTGTCGCCCTTCGACGGCGCCTTCAAGCTGCCCAAGCGCCTGGACTGCGGCCACGTCTTCTGCCTCGAGTGCCTGGCGCGCCTGTCGCTGGCCACGGCGGGCGGCGGCGAGGCGGTGGCCTGCCCGGTGTGCCGCGCGCCCACGCGCCTGGCCCCGCGCGGGGGGCTGCCCGCGCTGCCCACGCAGGTCGGCCTGCTGCCCCGCGAGGCCCGCGCCCCGCCCGCGCGCCAGGGCTCCGTGCGCTTCGACCGGCGCCGCGGGCTCCTCTACCTGCGCCCGCCGCCCGCGCCCGGGCCCCGCAAGACCCGCGCCGCGCGCCCGCCGCCCCCGCCGCCGCCGCCGCCGCTGCGCCTCGGCCGCCCGCTGTCGCGCCGCCTGACGCTGGACAGCCCCACCTGGGCCTTCAACGCCGCCGTGGCGCTCGCCGCGCTCGTGGCCGCCGGCCTGGTGGTCTCCGGCGTCTACATCTTCTTCCTCATCCCGCGCGCCGCCCCCGCGCGGCCGCAGTTCGTGGCGTTCGCCCCCGCGCCCGGCTTCCCCTGGTTCCCGGCGCGGCCCGAGCCCGGGGCGCCCTGGACCCCCGCCTGGACGCCGGGCCCCACCGGCCGTGACCTGGACGCCACGCCGCCCGGGGCCGCGGAGGACACGCCGGAGCCCCCCGGGGACCCCGAGGACGCGGCGGAGGCGGAGGGGGTGCGGGACAGGCCCGCGGACCGCGCGTGGGAAGGCGAGGGCGGCCCCGGCTGGGTTCGGGGTAGGAGGCCGGTGTGGGGGGCGCGGTAGACGCGCCTCCGGCAGATCCCGGCTCCGGTCCCGGGCACCTCGCGTCCTCCCGGGGCCCCTGCCAGCCCCTCGCCCCGCCCCTCCCGGAGACTCAGGCGGCGCCGCAGGGGTCACCGCCACCGGACACGGCGCCCCAGGAACCAACCCCGACCCCGGCCCCCGCGGGCATCCAGCGGGGGGCGCCCGGACTCCATCTTTACAAAGACCCAGCGGGCCCTGGCGGCTCGGCTCAGTGGACAGAACCTGGGCGCGCGGACTGCAGGGACCCGCGTTTGACTCAGGATTAAGGGATCCAGGGCGCGCACCTGGTGTGCAGGCTCCTGTCGGGGTGCCCTCCGGGGCGTGTGCAGGAGGCAACCAATCCATGTTTCTCTCTTTCCCTCTCCCTGCCGCTCTCCCTAAGAACCAATGGAAACGTATCCTCGGGAGAAGATTAAAATAAAAGACTCTGCTGGGAGGCGCCCTAAGTGGGCTACCTGGTCCTCATCCCTGTGGCACCCCAACCCTGATCCTGACACGGGTCCCACGGAGTGCACCCCCCCGCATCCACAGAGCCCTGGAGGGCAGGAGGCTGGGGGGGCGGGGCGGGGGCACGTGCTATCTGCTGGAGACGCCCCACCTGGGCGCACAGAGCTGACCCCCCAGGTGTCAGGTGGGGGGTTTGTCTTCTCTGCCGCCTGCAGCTGGGCCAGTGGCTCCAGCTGTGTCAGGGCCGGTCCTGGGCTGCTGCCCTGCGCCCCTGGCTGGGTCCAGGCCTGGGAGGACAGACGGGGCCTGAGCCTCCAAGATGGGCTCACAGCGCTGCCCGGTCGGGTAGCTCGGTTAGAAGTCCTCCCAATACACCAGGGTTGGGGGTTCGATCCCCGGTCAGGGCACATCCAGGAATCAACCAGTGGATGCATCCAGTTGGGTGCTGAGTACTGAGTTGCCAAGAGGGAGGCCTCAACTTCCCCCATGGGTCCTGGTTTCTTTCTTTATATATTTTTTATTGACTTCAGAGAGGGAGAAAAACATCAACAATGAGAACCACTGATCGGCTGCCTCCTGCAGGCCCCGCCCTGGGGATTGAGCCTGCAACCGGGGCACGTGCCCTGACTGGGAACTCAACCTCCTGGTTCACCGGTCGGTGCTCAGCCACTGAGCCGGGGCGGCCGGGTTCCAGAGTCTGGGGCCGCCGTGTCACCAGGATCAACGAGGCCAGAGTTGCCGTCTGGGTCAATGCTGCCTGATTTGGGGGGGGTTGTTCCTGGGCCTCCCTGGCCACCGGAGCCCCCATCACCAGATCTCTATTCATTCGTTCCTTGGGGCCAACTGTGCCCCTTCCTGGCATCCCTGTTGGGCCCCCAGGTGCAGCCTCGGCCCTCCCTGTGGACAGCCGCCTCCAGGGCGGGCAGCCCTAGGGTTCCGGGCCTCCTCCTCTCAGAAGCCTTCCTGGCTTAGTCACAGCAGAGTAGATGGCAGCCACCTCTGCACCAGCTAAACTCCAGTCACCTGCCCCACCCCAGGCTCAGGGTTCGGGTGCTGCGTGTTGTGGGTGGGCACCCGGCTTCTCCTTTTCTTTTTTTTAAATATATTTTTATTGATTTCAGAGAGGAAGGGAGAAGGAGAGAGAGAGAAACATCAATGATGAGAGAGAATCACGGATCGGCTGCCTCTTGCATGGCCCACACTGGGGAATCAAGTCTGCAACCCGGGCCTGTGCCCCGACCGGGGCTGGAACCGTGACCTCCTGGTTCATAGACCGACGCTCAGCCCCTGAGCCACGCCAGCCGTGGGCACCCAGCGTTTTCCAACGTGACTACCATGGGGCTGAAGGCTCCCCTTTGGTTTGTTGACACTGTGGGTCCTCGGCAGCTGGCACACAGGTAGGTAGGGAGGGACAGCCTCGCAGGGGACCAGGGAGCCGCCCAGGATGCCTGTGGACACAGGGCCCACCCCGCTGGCCGCCCGCCACCCTGACCTGGCAGCTGGTGGACTGCCTGTGGATGGGAGCTGCCGCTTCCTGGGGGGAAAGCCTGGAGCCGGGGGCAGCAGGGCACCCAGGGAGTGTCTTCCCGGACCAGTTCCAGTCCCATACCTGCGTGACCCTGTCACTGGAGCCCAGCCCGCAGGGAGGGGCCGGTCAGGCAGGAGCAAGGCTGGCGATGTGCCGTTTTCTCTGGCGGCTGCCACATCCTTCCGCCAACTCAGTTCCTGAGAACAACACACAGGACCTGGCAGCTCTGCAGGCAGACGCCGTAGGTTCGGTCTCCCCTGACTGAAGTCCAGGTGTCCACAGGCCTGTTCCTCCAGGGGCTCCGGGGGCGAATGCCTGTCCTCCCGGCTGCAGGATAGTATCTCTGTATCTCTCTCTGACCCTGGCCGGTGTGGCTAAGTGGATAGAGGGTCGGCCTATGAACTGAAGGGTCCTGGGTTCGATTCTGGTCAAGGGCACGTACCTTGGTTGCAGGTCCCTGGCCCTGGTCAGGGGGCGTGCAGGAGGCAACCAATCGATGCGTCTCTCTCTCACATCGATGTTTCTCTGTCTCTCCTTTCCCCTTCCACTCTTTCTAAAAATCAGTGGAATATCCTCGCGTGAGGATTAACAGAAAAAAATAAAAATATTGCGACGAAGTGAGCCCACCCTGACTAGCCAGCACACTCTCCCCTTAACCACATCTACAGGCCCACCTTGCCATGAAGGTATCAGATCCCAGGAACCGGGATCTGAACATCTGTGGGGGCCATTATCTAGTTTATATCGACTCCCAAACAGCTCCCTCTTCATCCCTTCCCTCCGGCGCCCCAGGAGGGGACAGACCTGCCAGGGGTGGGTCCAGCGGGGGGACCAGAAAGGGACCTTTGACTGGCGGTTCACAGAAGCACAAAAGATGATGCTCTCTGCCTGAGTGTGTTCAAGGAAGGCTGCCTGGAGGAAGAGACCTCAGAGCTGTATCTTCAAGGACAGGGAGATGACAGGTGGCCCTGAGTTCGGGGTAACTGGGCCAGTGAGGTGGTGGCTGAGGGTCCAGGGAGGGCTGGCCCCTCCCTGCATTAACCAGCTTCCTCCTGGGGGCTACAAGGAAGCTGGGCTTCTCCGCCCTCCCAGCTGGGAGCCTGTGGCCTCAGTCTCTCCTCCTGTAAAATGGGGCTGATGACAGAGCCGGGGACTGCTGGGCATCCCCGGCTGCTGATTGCTACCTCAATGCCCGCCCGCCCGCCCGCCCGCCCACTGCCCCGGAAACCAGCCTGGGGCCCAGATCATGGGGGCCTGACCCCCCCCCGCCGCCCCAGCCCCATGCCTGCCTCACAGCCTTTGTGGCTGCCTGGAGCTGTGCCCACCCAGCTCTCCCTCTGCCTACTCCCACTTGCTGGGCGCCGCCCCCCACACCTGTCCCTGCTCCTCCCCCCAGGTCCTCTGAACCCCCAAAGCGCAGGTCCTGGTAGGGTGCCTGAGAGGCCTGGACTTGGGGCTTTGATTCTCTCTGTAAAATGGGCCGCAGTAAACAGCCCATTAAACACTCCACTTGCAAGGGGAACTTTTTTTTTTTTTAGGCTTTATTTTAACACAAACCAAATAGGAAAACACATCCAAATGCAGGTGAGAGAGTTCACTGGATTCTTTAAAAGAGAACGCTGCACTCGGGTGTCGATTCACACCAGAACCGCCGTAGAGATGCCTGCTGTCTGTGGTGACCAAGTTACGTGTGTGTCTGCCTGCGACGTCTTTCTGTGGCGGAACGGCGGGCGGGTGAGCGCTCCCAGGTGCTGGTCCTTTTCCGGAGAATGAACGGACGCAGCAGGTCACCTCACAGAGAACGTTTCAGAGAACAGTTGCAAAGTTGAAAATGGGTGTGAGGTTGTTACTAAAGCTGTACAGGGAGGTTGGTGGGGAAAAACATCTGTGCTCTCAAAAGCCAGGTTTCGCACAGCAGCGGGCACGGGAACGGTGCCTGCAGCAGCAGCAGAGAGAGGAGAAGGGAGAGGACTCAGTAGAGGCTGGTCTTCTTCATGATGCGCAGGAACTCCTGCTCGCTGACCTCCCCGTCGCCGTCGCGGTCGGCCTCGTCGATCATCTCCTGCAGCTCCTCGTCCGTGAGGCTCTCGCCCAGCTCCTTGGCCACGCGCTTCAGGTTGTTGAACGAGATGGTCCCGGTCTCGTCGTCGTCGAAGAGCTTGAACGCCTTCAGGATCTCCTCCTTGGTGTCTTTCTCGCACATTTTCTGCGTCATCACCGTCAGGAAGTCGTTGAAGTTCATCTTCCCCGTCCCCTCCTTGTCGATGTCGCTGATCATCTTCTTAATCTCTTCTTTCTTGGGCTCGAAGCCCAGGGCTCTCATCGCCACCTTCAGCTCCTTGACGTCGATGGTCCCGGTGGCGTCCGTGTCGAAGAGGTCGAACGCCTGCCGGATCTCCTGGATCTGCTCCTTGGTCAGCTCCGGCTTGGGGCTCGCCCTCTTGCGCTGGGAAGACGCCGCTGCCATGTCTGCCTTCTGAGAGCGAGAGGCCGTTCGGGAACCCGTCTGCTCTGCCCTGGAACAGGCGGCCAAGGGGCCAGGGAGGCGGGAGAGGGGAGTTAAGGGGAGCCAGCCGCGAGGCCCAGGCCCAGCAAGGGGGCTGCGTCTCTTGGGGGCCCTGGGAGAAAGGTAACAGAGGAGGGAGGGGTGTGCCCAAGCCGAGAACCCGCGGGAAGGACTGAGGGGCGGCCTAGACCTGGGAAGGGCTCAGCTTCTGGGAAAGGGCGCGGCAGAGGAAGGGGGATGCTTTGACCCACAGGTATTTACAGGGCACCTGCTGTGTACCCAGCGTGTACGGGGGTAGAGGGGGCCCCCAGGCCCGAGGAGGGGACCTCACCAGGCGGGTGATGCCCAGAGGACTCAGCAGAGAGCCATCCTCTTGGCCACATGGCCTCCCCACCAGGCTCCTGGGACCCCCCCAGCTCTCCCCTTCTCCTCAGAGGGAGCAGCAGTGTCCAGGGTGACGGATGGGGAAACTGAGGCTGGCGGGCTGGGCAGGGCTTGGACTGGGGAGCATCCTGCAAAGCACCTCCGCTCACCCTGGCCGAGTAGCGCCGCTGCCTGGAGCGTCTTCCCTGTACGCCGAGGTTGTGGGTTCGATCCCTGCTCAGGGCACAGAAAAGAGCCAACCAATGAATGTGTATGAAGATGGAACAAATCCATGTGTGTGTGTATGTCTCTCTCTTTCTAAAAATCAATAAATAAAAAATTAAGACCAGCCCTAACTGGTTTGGCTCAGTGGATAGAGCGTCAGCCTAAGGACTGGAGGGTCCCACGTTCGATTCCTGGTCAAGGGCACAGGCCCGGGTTGCCGGCTCGATCCCCAGTAGGGGGCGTGCAGGAGGCAGCGGATCAATGATTCTCTCTCATCATTGATGTTTCTCTATCTCTCTCCCTTCCTCTCTGAAATCAATAAAAAAAGTAAAATCAATAAAAATAATATTTAAAATAAATAAGACCAGCTGGAGTCGCTCAGCGGTTGAACTTCGACCTCTGAACCCGGAGGTCACGGTTGGATCCCGCTATGGGCACGCGCCCGGGTGGCGGTTGGATCCGGTAGGGGGCGCGCGGGAGGCGGCCGCTCCCTGACTCCCTCTCATCAGGGATGTTTCTCTCTCTCCCTCTCCCTTCCTCTCTGACATCAATAAAAATAAATATTTTTTAAAAATGAAAAAGAAACCCCCGGTCCCCTAAACTCCACGCCCGGGTCCCTCCCCCCCGCCGCCCCCCTCAGACTCGCCGCCGCCGTTCTCCCCGCCCGAGCCCCCGCCTCGCTAACCCCGCCACCGGCCAGGCCCCGGGCGCGCAGGTCGCCGTGGGGCCGCCCCGCTCGCTCGCCTCCCCCGCTCCCGCGTCCCGGACGCCGGCGGCCGCGCAGCAACCTGCTCCTCCGCCCCGAGTGGGTCCGTAGTAACGGAGCGAAGCGTCTAGCGCGGCTCCCTCCGAAACGCCCCTTTCCCTGCCGTTGTCGGTTGCTACGTCACGGACGCCCCGCGAGGCACTCTGGGAAATGTAGTTCCGGCGCGTCCCGCCGCAGCTGGGAGCGCGCTCCCCGGTCGCCGTGGCAACAAGCGAGCGGCCCCCGCGAGGGGTGCTGGGAAATGGAGTGCGAGCGTGAAGCGGCCGCAGCACGGCCGGGGCGGGACTTCCGGTGGCTCCCGGCGGCTGGTCCGTGCGGGCTCCCGGCGAGTGTGTCGCGGGCCCCGCGGGTGGCGAAGGAGAAGGGCGGTCCCGTCTGCGTCAGGCCGCGTCCCCCGCGCCTCCGGAGACGGCTCCCCGCCCGCGGCGCCCCGCACCCCGCACCCCGCGGATGACGAGCTCCGAGCCACGCTGTGCCCACAGGTTCCGATGGCCGAGGAGGCGCGGGTGAGCGGAAGGGGGTCCGGTTCGGATGAGCCCAGGACGGAGCCAGGCTGGGAGGGGCGGGCCGGGCCGCCGAGCCGAGGCCGGTGGGCGGGAGGGCGGCTGTTCTCCGCGCTGTCGCCCTGGCCGTGGAGCGGGGACGGGGTGCGGGCTGCGGGGTGCGGAGCTGGGTGCCTGGTGGGCGCAAGGGCCGCTGGGGGGTGGGGTGTCCCCAGAGCAGGTCCTGGTTCCGGAGAGAGAAGGCTGGGCTCTAAGGGGTGACGCCGGGGACCCGGGGGGCCTGGTGGCAGCAGATGGGGTGCGGCTGGTGCTCCTGGCCGGTGCAGGGTGGGGGGGGGAGTGTTGGGGCGCAAAGGGAAGGGCGGGGCAGGGCTCGGAGCCCCAGGTCCGGGGCTGGATGTGTCCCGTCGAGATCAGGGGTCCCCATCGCCCCACACACGCCCCACGGGGGGGAGGTTGGTGTTTAAAGGGGGCAACTCGAGAACTGAGTTATTAACAGTGATTTTTTTGCATTTCTTATGGCTCTGGGGCCTCATGGACAGTTTATAAATGTATATTGTGGCATATTTATGCACTTTTATTGATTTTTTTTTTTTTTTTTTACAGAGAGGAAGGGAGAGGGATAGAGAGTTAGAAACATTGATGAGAGAGAACCATCGATCAGCCGCCTCCTGCACGCCCCCCACTGGGGATGTGCCCACAACCAAGGTACATGCCCTGGACCGGAATCGAACCCGGGACCCTTCAGTCCGCAGGCCGACGCTCTATCTGCTGAGCCACACCGGCCAGGGCAACAGTCCATTTTTTGAATAATAAGAATTATATGCCATGGGGAGGGGGGAGTGGGTATCAGGATTTTAGAGGCGATTAGGTGGGGCACGGCCAAAGACAGGTCGGGACCCCCTGGTCTGCATTCGGGCTGGCTTTTCTGGCCGCTGCGGACCCCGAGGCTGAGTGGACTCCACCCCACAGGGCCCGGTCACCTTCGAGGACGTGGCCGTGTACTTCTCCCGGGAGGAGTGGACGCTCCTCACCCCCGCCCAGAGGAGCCTGTACCGGGAGGTGATGCTGGAGAACTTCGCGTTCACCGTCTGGCTGGGTAAGGCCCTCAGGCGCCGGCCACAAACGGCCGCCTCTGGCTGTTCCCCACAGGGTTCCTGTTCCTCCTAAAGCCCCCGGGGTTGGTGCCCAGGGCAGGGGCGGGCACTGGGCGTGAGCGGGTCTCCGCCTCTCGGCCACTCTCCGGGACCCTGCGGAAGCCATGGCCTCTCTGCACCGGGTTTTGCCTTCTTCCAACTAAAGGAATTCTCTAGGGCCCTCCCCGGGCCAGGCTTGAGCCACGGGTGTGAATCAGTAGGTCAGTTTGGGGAGTATTGCCATCTTCGTGTCTTTCAATCCATGGACATGACATGTCTTTCCATTTATTTAGCTGTTCTGTAATTTCTTTAAAAAATATATTTTATTGATTTTTTTACAGAGTGGAAGGGAGAGGGAGAGGGATAGCGAGTTAGAAACATCGATGAGAAACATCGATCAGCTGCCTCCTGCACATCTACTGGGGATGTGCCCGAAACCCAGGTACATGCTCTTGACCGGAATCGAACCCGGGACCCTTCAGTCTGCAGGCTGACGCTCTATCCACTGAGCCACACCAGCTAGGGCTGTTCTATAATTTTTTAAAAATATATTTTTTTATTGTTTTCTGAGAGGAAGGGAGAGAGAGAGAGAGAGAGAAACGTCAATGATAAGAGAGAATCATCCACTGGCTGCCTCCTGCACGGCCCACGCTGGGGACCGAGCCTGTGACCGGGCTTGTGCCCTGCCTGGGAGTCGAATGGTGACCTCCTGGTTCATAGGTCGATGCTCAACCACTGAGCCACATTGGCCCGGCCTCAGTGAATGTTTAAATGTATGGGGGAGGTTTCTTTTCTAAGACTCAGGTTCCTTCTGGTTGCCATGGTGACATGAGCTTCCTGGGGTGTGTGGCCGGCTGGGTCAGCCTTCACTTGGGGGTGGGGGGCCTCTTACACTGTCTCCTAGGATTTGTGCCTTCAGGGTCCCATGTGGTGGCCCAACTGCAGGGTGAAGGGGAGCCCTGGGTACCCATCACGGTGGGCGAGACTCTGGTCAACACAGCGGGAGCCGGGAGGGTCCTAGTCTCGGCCGGTGGGGCCGGAGGTGCCGCGTTCTCGGGGGGACCTCAGTGTGCTGGCTGCGGGGTCTGTGTGCACTGGCATTTCCCACCGTCCTTTCCCATCTCCCCCTGGCCAGGCCCCGCTGACCCGCCTCTCTGTCTCTGTGCCCTGTCATTGCCCCTTCCCTGTGCTCAGCCGTCTTTTCTCGGCGTAGACGCAGCCTCTCACAGAGCTCACTGTCACCGGCAGCTTGGCCCCGCGGGAAGCCTGCTGCAGGGGCGTGATGCAGAGACCCCGCTCCCCGCACTGCTCCTCGCCCCTTTCTCCCCAGACAGTCCCCTGCCGCCTCCTGGCCGTCGCACGCACACGGGGGTGGAGGTGCCTCCTCCCTCTCTCCCAGCGGTTGGCCCCTGACCTTGCTGTTTCAGGGTGTCCCCGGAGACTGGACGACGTGGAGGCCCCTCCTCAGGCGAGGAGCTGCAGAATCCACCTGTCGGAGAGGCACCCTCGGTGTGGGGAGCCTGAGGAGGACCGCCCTGCCCCGCCCGGCCACCCCCGGCACCAGGGCACGCACAGTGAGGGGAGGCCGCACGGCAGCACGGGGCTCCTGGAGCCCTGGCCACCCGGCTCCGGGCGCCAGCAGCAGGGAGTCAGGTGCAGCAGCTGCGGGACAGCCTTCCCAGAGGCCTTCGTGCTCCTTGACCACCTGGTAACTCGCTGTGAGGACAGACCCTTCGGGTGCCCCAAAGGTGGAGATGCCCCTGGGGAGAACGGGGCCCTGGTTGGTCACAGGAAGAGCCCCACGGGAGGAGCGCCCCACGTGTGCCACGAGTGCGGGAAGGCCTTCAGCTACCCGTCGAAACTGCGGAAGCACCAGAAGGTGCACACGGGCGTCAGACCTTTCGGCTGCGGCGAGTGCGGGAGAACCTTCAGCCGCAAAGACGCCCTCGTGCTGCACCGGAGGATCCACACCGGGGAGAGGCCCTACGCCTGCGGCGAGTGCGGCAGAGCCTTCAGCGTCCTGTCCACCCTCATCCGGCACCGGAGGGTTCACGTGCGAGACAGGCCCTACGAGTGCCGGGAGTGTGGGAAGTTCTTTAAGTACAGCCAGAGCTTCGTGCTCCACCAGAGAGTTCACACTGGAGAGAAGCCTTTCGCGTGCACGCAGTGCGGGAAAGCCTACGTGACGCGCTCCGGCCTGTACCAGCACGGGAAGGCCCACACCGGCGAACGGCCCTACGAGTGCGGCCTGTGCGGGAAGACCTTCACCACCAGGTCCTACCGCAACCGGCACCAGCAGTTCCACACGGAGCAGCGGGCCCACCAGTGTGCGGAGTGCGGCAAAGCCTTCAAACACAGCTCCACGCTCCTGCAGCACAAGAAAGTCCACACGGGAGCAGGGTCGTAGGCGGCCGGGAGGGGGAAGGCCTTTTGCCACAGCTGGCACCTTGCTCAGTGCGGAAGGTGTCTCTCCAGGGAGGAGGTAGAGGAGAGGGGCCATTTGAGAGGTGAGCCAGGCACACCCCACACCCCGCCGGGAGGGGGCGCGTGTGCGGGAAGCTTCCGGGAGCTGTGCTGCACGCTGACCTGCCCAGGCCGCTGCGTCCGGCAGTCCCCATGGTGGCATCTGCCACCCAGTGTGCTCAGGGACAGCAGACCTCCATGCTCCCTGCTCCGAGTAGAACAGAGTCCTGAGTGTTGGAGTCCATATTGGGCGTTACGTCCCGACTGGTTCAGGTGTGGGCATCACCCCGCTGTGGCCAACGGTCGCTAAGCAGTGCCCACTGGGGCGTGCGGGGAAGGTGAACGGTCTCTCGTACTGTTGACATTGCTCGGGGCACCCGTCTCTCTCTCACTGCTCCGGAGGGCACAGCAATGAGGCCTTGTTGTTGGCTTGGCCGGTGCGGCTCAGGGGGTTGGACATCCCGTGCACCCAGAGGTTGTTGATCCGATTCTCAGTCAGGGCACGTGCCCGGTTTGCAGGCTCGATCCCCAGCAAGAGAGGCAGCAGATCGATGGTTCTCTCTCATCGATGGATGTTTCTCTCCCTTTCCCTTCCCTCTCTAAAATCAATAAAACCATTTTCTTAAAGAGGCCTTGTCACCTTTAATCCTGGGGATCCTGGTCTCTGTGTGAGGGGATAAAGGACGAATTTGGGCTCATGAACAGAGGGAACGGCCTCGCTGACCTCCATCTGCCTGGGGGGCCGGCCGGATGGCAGGGCACAGCTCTGATTGGCCGGCCCAGCTCACAGGCCCGAGACCTGCAGGGAGACCCCGGAGGCCTGATGGTGAATGGTGTCGCCTGGCTGTCAGGTTTCCTGGTGGATCAGGAATGGGGGAGCTGCTCCAGGATGGCCCACGTGTTCCCAGGGCCCTGGTTCCGGGGACGCTGCCCAGTCCGCAGCCTTGGCCAGAGGAAGCTGTTCCCAGAGTCGCTCCAAAGCCGTGTCGTCTGAAATCGGACGCGGCAGCAGGTCTGATAGACTAACCACAAAACTCACAGGACCTGTGGGAAGAGACGGGGCACAGGGACACTGCACACGGGGGGAGGGGGTCTGAGCGGGCTCTCAGGGGCTTCCACAGATGTTCCAGCCGCTGCGGTTTTAGGGGCTGCGGGTTGCAGAACGCCCCCCCCCCCCGGGAATGGCGGGCCTGTGACCTGTGGCCGGGGCCACGCTCACCACGTGTCTACAGTCACCTGGGTTCTCCTCGCCCCGCTGGGCGTGCTCACCCCGTGGCCTCACCCCGGGACGCGGCCTGTGTGACCCAGGGGTCCTGGCGTCTGCACACCACGGCCTTCGCTGCTTTTGCTGCCTCTGTTTCTGGTCGAATCAACATGCGGATCCAGATGTCCTGGTTTGTGGGGCCTTTTGATTTAAAACGTTTTGGACATTTCGCCGCAAGTCGAACGTCAGTTCAGCAAAACTGTACGCTGCCCGTCGCTGCGTCCCCGGCCCCGAAGTGCTTCCTGTTGGTGGGCACTGTGTTGGGAGCGTCGTCCTACTATGTGTTGGGCTGGAAACCTCCGGGGCCGCCTCTCTCCGGGGTGACGCTTCTCGCCCTCCTCTGGCAGGTTGGATGGAGCCATTGAATTGATAGCCCTCCCCGGGGACGGGCTTCTCGGGCCATTTCACTGGGGCCCTTCCCTCTGCTGAGACCACACTCCATTCTCTCCCCTCGGGGTCTGCACAGAGGAGTCTCCGCCCAGGAGAAATCCCGCCAAAAGGCCTTAAAAGCCGCTCACTCCCGTCGCTGGGGGCTGGAGCCAGCCAGGGTCAGCCACCGGGCGTGCGGGTGATGGAATAAATTCATAATCCCGCCCCACCCTGGCCTCGTGTGTTCCTCCATCGGCGACCTAACGTCCTGCTGATGGCGGGAAGGGTGATGACCACACAGGAAGAACCCCAGACGAGCTTGCATTCAGGGAGTTTTTGGTCAGTCTGCTCAATCCTTCCCCTCCCCCCTGCACCGTAAAGCGTATGCCCACCTCTAAGCCTGTTCAGGCGTCTTCCCTGGGTGTAATAATCGTCTGCCTCCAACTTGGGCGTCTGTGTGAGAGCAGATTTAAAGGCCTGCTGAGTTGCCCGGATGTGGGTCAGTGGTGGAGCGTAGACCCATGCACAAAGCGGTCGCCGGCCTTGCCAGTGTGGCTCAGTGGTTGAGCGTCAATCTATGAACCAGGAGGTCATGGTTCAATTCCTGGTCAGGGCACATGCCCAGGTTGCTGGCTCAATCCCCAGTGTGGGACGTATAGGAGGCAGCCGATCAATGATTCTTTCTCATCATTGATGTTTCTATCTCGCTCTCCTTCTGTGAAATAAGTAAAAAAAAAAAAAAAAAAAAAAAAAGGTCGCCAGTTTGATTCCCCACCAGGGCACATGCCCAGGGTTGTGGGCTCAGACCCGGCAGGGGGCATGTAGGAGACAGCTGGTGGATGTTTCTCTCTCTCCCTCCCTCTCTCTCTAAAAAGAAAAAGAAAATTAAGGCCTGACCAGCATGGCTCAGTGGTTGAGTGTCAATCTATGAACTAGGAGTTCACGATTCGAATCCTAGCCAGGGCACGTGCCTGGGTTGCGGGCTCCATCCCCAGAAGGGGGCGTGCAGGAAGCCACCAATCAGTGACTCTCATCATGGATACGTGTATCTCTCTCCCTCTCCCTTACTCTCTAAAATCAACAAAAATATATTTTTAAAAATTAAAGTCCTGCTGAGCCAGGTGGAGCTCAGGTCTCCGAGCAAGCGGGGTTGGGGTGACACTGGTCATAGAGCTCAGTTGCTGTGTGTGTGGGTGGGTGGCCCCTGCACCCCGGTGAAGGGCCCTCCACACCTGCCCTGAATCTGCCTTCTGGTGTTTGGCTGGGGCTCCATATTCAGCAGCCAACCTGATGGGGGACGGGTGGAGAGTCACGTTGCCATGGTGATGCTGGGACATCCTCAACAAAGCCAGTGGCTGGGACCCTTTGGCCCGTCCAGGGTGCCAGTTTGGGTGGGACTCATCCTGTTACTGAACAGGGACCGGCACCGAGCAGGTCTGCCTCACCCCAACCTGTAGGGTATGGGCTCCTGATTTCGTGTAGGAAAGATTTCACCACGTGCGTTACATGAGACACACTGATCCGTTGCCTCCCGCAAGCACCCCGGAATGTGCCGGCTATTGAACCTGCAACGCAGGGGATCAAATCTGCAACCCTGGGTATGCTGGCCGACACTAGTCTAACCCCTAAGGCACACCAGCCATGGCCAATGCATTTCTTAAAAATACATTTATTGATTTTAGCGAAGGCAGAGGGATAGAGAGAAACATCAGTGATGAGAGTCATTGATCACACGCCCCACACTGGGAATCGAACCCACAACCCAGGCATGTGCCCCGACAGGGAATCGAACCACTGAGCCACGCCAGGAGGGACGGGCATTTTTAATATGCTGATGCATCAACATGGGTGTATAGGGGAGTTTTGGATTATTCTTTGGCCTGTTTCATCCTAGGTCTGTCTGGCTTCATGGGAGTTTTTGTCATCGGCTCCCCAGCTTCGTCTGTCCGTGGGTTTAGCTGCCACAAGTGACGTGAATTGGGTCTTTGTTCTCTGCTTTCCCAGGCCAGGGTGAGTTAAGCTGTGTATTTCCTAGTAAGGGATTCGGGTGTAAGCCATTTGCTCTCAAATGCCCTTGCGTAGGGAGGATAAGGTCTTGCAGTTCACAGGCAGGCTGTCAACTGCCCAAACTGTTTAGCCTTCATTTTCTGGTCTCGGTTTCCCCATTCTACTTGCCCGGGAATTTCCCCAGCTTCTCGCTGTCCTGCCCTAATGCCATCAGGTTAGCCAGAACCTCACCTGGCAAACTAGCACCAGCAGCCCGTGGCCACAGCTTATGTCCTGGGACCGTCCTCTCCCCACATTCTGTTCTAGAAGCCACACAGCAGCTCCTGGCCCCAGGACACTTTTTTGGGGTTCCCTCAGCTTATCATGGGTGCCTGCCCCTCCCTGGTCCTCTCTGCCTCTCCCAGTGACACCCCTTCAACAGCCGAGCCAAGATGTCCTCTCCTCATGAGTCCCTGCACTCACTGCCCTGTGAAGAGTCATTCTCTCCCTGTGTCCTCCGTGCCTCGATGTCAGGCTGGATTCGAACCCTCCGCCCCACTCTGTCCTTAAGGACATCTGGACGTTTGAAATCAGGGCTGCATTGGTGCTCGTTAAAGACATACCAGCATACCAGAAGGGCTCAGGGCTTCATTGATACGGACAATGATAGTGTTTCTTGCCTTTTATAGTTCAGCTACAGAGGTAAAATGCTTATTTTTTCACTGGTATGTGACATGCCTGGACCCTGTGTCAGCAGGGCCAGCGTCAGTCTGTTTCCTCGCAGTAAACAGATCAGTTTGGTGACAGCCGTGAGTAAACGGGCACGTCTCCATAATAATTAAGCAGGGGCAGGGCTGGAACTCGGTGTTCTGTTTGATACCTCGTCTTGTAAGACTGAACTGGTTCACGAGGGCAGACATCATTTTTCTCTGTAGATGCCCGTGAGGGGACCTTCCTCATCTCTGCTGTCGCCGTCCGCTCTGGCTGCGGTAGCAGCACCCCAGCTTGGGTGGCTTACACAACAGGAATGTCCCACATTTCTAGAGGCCGGGCCGTCCAAGATCCAGGTGCTGGCCATTTCAATCCAGGCGAGTGGATGAGCGCTCCCTTCCTTGCTTGCGGACAGCCATCACTCCGCAGTCCTCACGTGGTTTGGAGAGGAAGCTCTGATCTCTCTTCCCTTCTAATAAGGACAGTAATCCCTTCACCAGGTTCCAGCCTCTGACCTCCCCTAACCCTGTTTACCTCTCAGAGGCCCATCACGGAGGGGGCCGGGCTTAAACCTGTGAATTTTGGGGGATGCAGACATTCGTCCATAACGTCACCTAAGGAAGCCAAGTGCTTCTTTGCGACTCTATTATATGACGGGCTGTCTTCATGGAGACCAGACAAAATGTCAGTCTTATAAAATAAAACACATTAGCAGCAGTTGTGAAGATTAACATCAGAACAACAATACTGGGACTAGTGGGAAGATCTTCAATGGACTACCACCCACCCTTGGGGAACATACATCTTCCCAAGTAGCCCCAACTGGACATCCCTCAAGGCCCCTCCCCCAGCACCGGCCCAGTTCGTTCCTGAACCTTCTCAGAGGCAATGGGAATGAAGCCATTCCATGGGGTCCAGGACTCCCGATTAGCTCTGGGAAAGGGGAAGGCAGGATCAGGCTGGAATTGCGGCTGAAGGTTTTCCTACATTTGCTGCGCTCATATGGCTTTTGCCTGGTGTGTACTTTCTGGTGCTGAGTGAGGATGGTGCTAGTGCTGAAGGCCTTCCCACATTTGCTGCACCCAAAGGGCCGCTATCCAGTGTGAACTTTCTGATGTCGCAGGAGGTGGGATCTGCGGCTGAAGCCTACTCCACATTCACTACACTCATAAGGCCGCTCTCCACTGTGAACTCTCTGGTGCTGAGCAAGGTTGGAGTTTTTGTTAAAAGCTCTTCCACATTCACTACATTCATAAGGCCGCTCTCCACTGTGAACTCTCTGGTGCTGAGCAAGGTTGGAGTTTTTGTTAAAAGTCCTTCCACACTCACTGCATTCAAAAGGCCTTTCTCCGGTGTGAATTCTCCGGTGCTGAACCAGGCTGGAGCTGCGGCTGAAGGTTTTCCCACATTTGCTGCACTCATACGGCCTTTGCCTGGCGTGTATTCTCTGGTGCTGAATGAAGGTGGTGCTAGTGCTAAAGGTTTTCCCACACTCAGTGCACCCAAAGGGCCACTCTCCAGTGTGAACTTTCTGATGTCGAAGGAGGTGGGAGCTTTGCCTGAAGTCTCTTCCACATTCACTACATTCAAAAGGCCGCTCTCCAGTGTGAACTCTCTGGTGCTTAACAAGGTCAAAGTTGTTGTTGAAAGCTTTTCCACATTCGCTGCACTCAAAAGGCCGTTCTCCAGTATGAACTTTCTCAGGCTGAGTGAGGTGTGACCTGTTATTAAAGGCTTTCCCACATGCACTGCACTCATGAGGCCATTCTCCTGTGTGAAGTCTCTGGTGATGAACAAGTGTGCGTTTGCGGCTGAAGGTTTTCCCACAGTCACTATACTCATAGTGTTTTATTCCAGTGTGAAATTTCTGGTGCTCCCTCAGCTTAGATGGGTAACTACAGGCCTCCCCACACTCTTTACACACCCGAGACGTTTCTCCGGTGTGGAATTTTTGGTCATTAACAAGGGCTGATTTCTCCTCTAAGGAATCTACAACTGTTGGACATCTAAATGGTGTCCCTTCAGAGTGAGTTCTCATGTGGTTGAGGAGCTTCTTTGTGGTATGGACTCCTGGGGCTCGCCCAAGGCGGGAACTGTGTGGGAAGGCCTCCCTGCACTCTGTCCTCCTGCGTGACTTCCCACTGCTGTGGATGGCCGGGCGCTGGTGGAGGTCATGGCTGTCTGAGACATCCTTCCAACCTTCCCTGCACGTGAAGGGCTTCTCTGATAGGTAGACTACGGAGCTCTTCACAGATGAATCCCTGTCCTTGTCCCACCTGCAAGACTTCTCTCCACTGTGCTCCTTCTGGCGCTGGGGAAGGTTTGCATTGAACCGAAACCTCCTTGCACATGTTCCACACGTGTAGGGGGTCTCCTCAGGATGTGTTCCTTGATGCTCATCGAGGTGCAAAATGTCTTTCATAAATGGGCCACACATGTCACAGGCATCAGTCTTCTCAGTAGAAGGATGTGTGTTGGGGATCCTGACCTGGGAGACCCCTTCTACAGAAGCGTTCTGCTTGGAACACGCCTCCTCGTCTTCCACTTCATGCCAACAACCTAAAAACAGAGAAATTTCTCGTTAACTGAATGTTCAATTTGGTGCAAAGGGTGACTTCATGAGAAATGTGTAACTGACACACATAGGAAGGGGTCCAAGGGATCGCTGACAGAATTAAGACTGAAGGGCCTGCTGTGTAGGATGGCACCCAGCCACACCACAGAATAAAGGAGGCCTCACCAGAGGCAAGGACAGAGATGGGGGAAAGGACACGAATAAACATTCCTTGAAGAGAAAAATGTGCGCACACACACGCAAATGTAAGATGCTCAACCTTATTAGTCGTGAGAGAAATGCAAATCCAAGCCACAAGGAGAGACCACGTCACACCCACTGGGGTGGCTCTAAGGAAAAAAAAACCACAGTAACAAGTGTTATTGAGGAAACAGAGAAACCGGGACACTCGGGCACGGCAGTGGGAATGTAAAACGGTGCCACCATTTCGGAAAACAGTTGGGAAGTTCTATTCCTGTGTCCACCGAAGAGAAATGGAAACGTATCTACACAAAAGCTCCTCTGCTAATGTTCACAGCAGCATTTTCCATAGTAGCCACTGTTTCATAGAAACAAGCCACATGCCCATCAGCTGGATAAACAAGTTTTATGCAATGGAATGTTCTTCATACATGAAAAGGAATGCATGCTGTCTATGCTGCAACATGGATGAACCTCTGAAACATAAGCTAAATGAAAGCTA
This sequence comes from Myotis pilosus, assembly GCA_036010255.1. Taxonomy (NCBI): domain Eukaryota; kingdom Metazoa; phylum Chordata; class Mammalia; order Chiroptera; family Vespertilionidae; genus Myotis; species Myotis pilosus. The sequence continues at coordinate 14,240,430 of JASKON010000029.1, forward strand.
GTCACGGATTGTGTGACTCCATTTAAATGAAATGTCTAGAATAAGCAAGTCTGTAGAGTCAAGAAGTAGATTAGAGCCTGACTAGTTTGGCTCAGTGGATAGAGCGTCGGCCTGCGGACTGAAGGGTCACGGATTCAATTCTGGCCAAGGGCAGGTACCTCGGTTGCGGGCACATCCCCAGTAGGTGGTGTGCAGGAGGCAGCTGATCGATGTTTCTCATGGATGTTTCTAACTCTCTATCCCTCTCCCTTCCTCTCTGTAAAAAATCAATAAAATATATTTTTTAAAAAAGAAAAAGAAGTAGATTAGAGGTTGCCCAGGATTTGGGGAAACGGGATGAGGGAGGATAGGGCATGAATGCTAACGGGTACAAAGTCTCCCTGTAGGTGATGAAATATTCTAAAATTGGATTGTGAATGTCAGACACCTGTGTAAATATATCCTTTAAATGGGTGAACTTACGGTGTCTCTTAATAAAGCTGTTTTGAAAAATCGTCTTATGGAAGAGGGACAGAACCAGGGCACGGCCCCCCACCGGGTCAGGCTCAGTGGGGCCAGTTAGGCAGCCTGGAGGTGCCTGATCCCCAACCTCTGCTCCCACAGGATCCTAGGCCACAGCTATGAGGACCACTCGTGAGGCTGCCCAGGACGAGACAGAGGGGTGCACACAGCCCGGTCCCAGCTCCTGCAACATGAAACCTGGGCAGGAAGCAGCACCCATGGCTGGGCTTTGGGACAAACAGAGCTTTCTACCGGGAAAGGCACAGGGCGGAAGCTGGTCGCCATGGCGCGGCCGGGCACCAGGGTCTTACCAAGTGAGGCCATGAGCTCGAAGTTCTCCAGCGTCACGTCGCGGTACAGGCGCCTGCGAGCCTCGTCCAGGAGCCCCCGCTCCTCCTCGGAGAAGAACACGGCCAGGTCCTCGAAGGCCACTGGGCTCTGCAATGAGGAGACGGCTGAGCCAGGGGGCCAAAGGGCCAGTGGGAAACAGACACACAAACGCTCCAGTGGACACAGCCAGGCCCTGACCTGGGACTCAGATGACCTCTCCCACTGTCCTCTCCTCCTGTGACCCCTCAGTCCATCCTCCCCTCACCCTCTCCTCCTCCTCAGGCCCCCACTTCAGAGGAGGTAACCGGCCCGGCACCACTGGTGTCCCCTGCTCCTTGTAGTCACCGTATTCAGGCCAATCCAACAGAGAGCAACAAAAGGCACACTGCCCCTCCCGCCACGGGCCAATTTCCTTTATGTCCCCCAGATACGAGAGAATTGGGGCTCTCCTTTCTTCCTCAAGCCTCGAGCCCCAGGGCCCCTTGGCTCACACCCCGCTACCTTGTACAGGGACCATACATTCCACACTCTCCTCCCCGCCACCCCTTGTCCACACCTCAGGCGTCTCCCTGGAGTCCCCATATTCCGTTATGCACATAGCTGACCCAGGACTGACCTGGCCTGCCCCAGATCTCCAAAACCCCCACGGCCAGACAGCCATCACCACCTAGTGAATGCCTTCGCTCCATGCCCAGTTGCTTCCACCTTCTGCTCCGTGGAACCTTGAGTGGATCTCAAACACTCCTGCTCTCTTCCACCTCTGCCCTTGCACATGCCCTCACCAGTCACACCTGTCCTCACTCTCCCTCTATTCTTTTACTATAAAAAAATATTGTTGTTAATCTTCACCGGAGGATATTTTTCCCGCCGATTTTTAGAGATTGGGAGGGAGAGGGAAAGGAGGAGTGGAAGAGAGAAACGTGAGAGAGACACATCAATTGGCCGCCTTCTGCACCCCTCCCCAACCAGGGCCGGTTCGAACCTGCAACCCAGGTATGTATTCTTTAAATTTTTTATCTTTTAAAATATATTTTTATTGATTTCAGAGGAAGGAGAGAGAATCATGGATCGGCTGCCTCCTGCACGCCCCCCACTGGGGATCTAGCCCACAACCCGGGCCTGTGCCCGGACCGGGAATCGAACCTGGGACCCTTCAGTCCACAGGCGAACGCTCTATCCACCGAGCCAAACGGGCTAAGGCGCAGTAACTATTCTTTTAAAATATATTTTATTGATTTTTTTACAGAGAGGAAGTGAGAGGGATAGAGAGTTAGAAACATCGATGAGAGAGAAACATCGATCAGCTGCCTCCTGCACGCCCCACACTGGGGGTGTGCCTGCAACCCAGGTACATGCCCTTGACCGAAATCGAACCCGGGACCCTTCAGTCCGCAGGCCGACGCTCTATCCACTGAGCCACACCGGTTAGGGCGCAGGTACTATTCTTGACCGGGAATCGAACCCGCGACCCTCTGGGGCACGGGCCAACACGCTAACCTCTGAGCCACACCGGCCAGGGCTGTCCTCACTCTTCTTAACACACAAATCCCGGACGCACCGGGCTCCACCCTGCTGAGCTGCAGAGAAGTCACCTGCCCTAACCCCAGGCCCCAGCCCTCCTGCCCCTCTCGCTTGCACCCTTCATGCTGCTACCCCAGGTCTACTCTGCACAGAGGCTGGGTCCCCGCCCTGACCCCAACCCCCAGCTGCACGCGACCCTGGGGCTCCGGGACCGTGAGGGTGGGGATCCCCGCTCACCTGCCGAGAGTCCATCCGCGACGCTGCCGGCCGGGTCGGACCCTGCGGGTCCATCCGGACCCCGCACACCACCGGGTGGACGACCGCGCGCGAACGGTCGGTCGATCGCACTCGGGGCCTCGGTCTCCCGGTATCAACGGAACTGAGAACCCGGGATCTTCCTCCCTCCGAGGCCGTGGGACCCGTCGCGTCGGTTCCGGGAAACCGAAGGCGGCACCGTTCGCGGGGGTGGGACTGTCTGCAGAGTCGCGGGGAAGGTCCGACACTCCCGGCCCCTCTTCGCTCCAGCGGCCGCCGGTGCGGGGCGCCCCGGGCGAAACAAATACGCGCAGCAGCTACGGAAACCCCGCCCCGCGCCCTGCGCTCCCGCCTTGGAAACGCCCCTCGGCGCCTGATTGGCTCCAGGCTCGCCGCCAACAACAACTCTTTTTTTTTGAGCCAATCACGGTGCCGCTTGGTCGTTGCCTAGGTGATCGGGGAGCACGCCCTGGCGTCGCTGATCAATGGACCCGAACTACGTCGCCTCGAAGCCGCTCGCCCTGCGTCCCTCAGAGCTGGCCAATGAGCAATCAGGAGGGGCGTTTCTGGGCGGTCTCTGGCCAATGACGGTGCAGGGATGGGGCGGGACTTCCCCGCACGGACTGTTTCTTCCGCGTCGGGCCCTGAGGTTCACACGGCGTTGAGGGACCCAGTTGCCCGGCTGAGCGCCGCGCCCAGGGGGCTCCCCGCGCCCAAGAAAACGGGAGCTGGGAAGGCACCAGGGTCCGGAGGTCCCGCCTCTCCCCTGGACGCCCGTGACCGCAGCGGAGTCCGGCCTCCACCCGCCCGGGTTCCCCTGGCCGTCAGGGGGCGGCCCCTCGGGATGGTGTCCGCTTTCCGGAACCCGAGACCGAGGCCCTTGGTTCCGAGGTCGGGACCCGGACTGCGGGCGGGCGTGGCGCGTGAGCCGAGCGACTAGGCAGAGGCGAGGAAGGGTCTCCGGGCCCCACCCGGCCGGACTCCCAGCCCCCGTGTCCCCAGGGCCCTCCTGAGTCCCCGGCGTTCAGGACGGTCCTGGAGGGTAAGATGCGGAGGGTGCACCGGCAGGTGAGGCCGACCTGGGGGCATTCGGGAAGTTCCGACGGTACCTGCAACCGGACAACCAAGGGGTCCGGGCTGCCTGTCCCCCGAGCTGCCTGTCATTCCGGAAAGATTGACAACCTCCTTCCTGGCGGAAACAGTCTAGTCCCGGAGGCACCCCGCCCCCGCCCCTGTTGCCTGTGATCTGGTCCCTCCGTGGGCGCCCTCTGTGAGCCTCCCCCGCCCCCACCCCACTCACATATGATTCAACCCTGGCTGCTTAATTTCCTGGTAAAGGGTTAGATCTGTAACCTGCAATGATCATTCTGTGCCTACTCCCCCAGGCCTGTCATTCCTACTTCCCCAGTAATCTTTTTATAAAATATATATTTTATTGATTTTACAGAGAGGAAGGGAGAGGGATAGAGAGTTAGAAACATCAATGAGAGAGAAACATCGATCAGCTGCCTCCTGCACACCCTCTACTGGGGATATGCCTGCAACCAAGGTACATGCCCTTGACTGGAATCGAACCTGGGACCCTCCAGTCCGCAGACCGACGCTCTATCCACTGAGCCAAACCAGTTAGGGCAACCCACCCACTTTTTGCAGCGTTTCCACAGGGCTGCCTCTGGTGCTGGTGGAAGCTGGGACTGAACCAGGAGCCTTCATTCCAATACTGCTAGCACTATGGGAGAGCAGCAGGTCATCTACGAAAACCTACTCTGCCTCTCCCAATAAGACAGCTGCCTATACTGGGTAGAAGCACAAAGATTATGTGGGAAAGTGGGCAATGTATAATCATGACAGGTCACAAGTCATGCGGGCTGGTGGAATCGGCAGGGGGGTGGGGTGGCTGTCACAGAGAGCAGGCCCCTCCAGGTGCCCAAGGACCAGATTATGTGCAGTCGGGGCCGCATGTTGTGAAGAGCAGGTGTCTCTGAGACCACACTGTTTCAGCCACAAGGTTATCAAACTTTCCAAAATGACAGGCAGTTCTCGGGGCAGGAAGATGGACTGCATTCCGACGTGAGCTCCCATGTCCCAGGGCGTACAACTCCCAGGCAGGTTAGAATGTGCTTTCTCTAATCAGAACAGCACCATCACTGTTAACTGAGCAGGAATCATATTTCTTATCATTGTAGATCAGCGGTTCTCAACCTGTGGGTCTTGACCCCTTTGGGGGTCAAATGACCCTTTCACAGGGGTCGCCTAAGACCATCAGAAAACACATATATAATTACATATTGTTTTTGTGATTAATCACCATGCTTTCATTATGTTCAATTTGTAACAGTGAAATTGGGGGTCACCACAACATGAGGAACTGTATTAAAGGGTCACGGCGTTAGGAAGGTTGAGAACCACTGTTGTAGATGGTCCCCATTACTCTGTGTCTGCCCCTAACACCTCTCCTGTGTCCCCACTGCATGAATGGCTTCAGCCAGGAGTGAGCCCCTGGGCACAGCCACGTGGCTTTGAAAATAAGGCCACAGCCCCGGAGAGCCTGCCCAGGGACTGCAAGCCTGAAGGAGGGCCTTCTGCAAAGAGCTTGTCTGCAAATGGATTTCCTCCAGGCCTCAGTGCCGGGGACAGGGGTGCCAAACTGCGGAGAGTCAGAGACACCAGGGCCCCAAATCCCCAGAGGACGACTTCCCATGTTTCAGGATGTGAGCTGCACAGGGAACGCACTAGTGTCCCTGGAGAGGGGCTGGGACCCAGGAGGGTCTGCCCCAGCACAGTCTGAATGTGCGGGTTCTTGACTTGGTGCAGGAAACTTCACAATACGAGTCCAAGTGATTTTGAGAGTTCATTTGTTAAAGACTAGAGGCCCGGTGCACAAAAATCTGTGCACTCGGGGGCAGGGAGGGGAGGACCTAAGCCCAGCCTGCACCCTCACGCAGTCTGGGAACCCTTGTGGGATGTCTGGGAGCCCCAGAGCCTAAGCCTGCAGTCGAACATCCTTAGTGCTGCCACAGAAGTGGGAGAGGCTCCCGCCACCTCGTGAGCTGGCCAGCTGTCAGCCCGGCTTCTGGCAGAGCAATGCTCCCCCTGTGGGAGCGCACTGACCACCAGGGAACAGCTCCTGCATTGAGCATCTGCCCCCTGGTGGTCAGTGCATGTCATAGCGACCGGTGGTTCTGCTGTTTGGTCGATTTGCATATTACCCTTTTATTATATAGGATAGGATGGGATCAGTGAAATAAAAAGTGTTTAAGCTAAAGGAGGCAGGCCCGGCCAGTGTGGCTCTGTTGGGGGTCAACCCCATGAACCAGGAGATCACAGTTCAATTCCAGTCAGGGCACATGACTGGGTTTCAGGCTCAAGCCCCAGTAGGGGGCGTGCAGGAGGCAGCTGATTGATGATTCTCTCTCATCATTGATTTTTCTATTTCTCTCTACCTTCCAAAGTCAATAAAAACATTAAACCCAGGCAGTGTAGTTCAGTGGTTGGGCGTCGACCTATGAACCAGGAGGTCACAGTTTGATTCCTGATCAGGGCACATGCCCGGTTTGTGGGCTTGATTCCCAATGGGGGGTGTGCAGGAGGCAGTTGATCAATGATTCTCATCATTACTGTTTCTATCTCTCCCTCTCACTTCTCTGAAAATCTATAAAGATATATTTAAAAAAAAACATATTAAGAGAAAAAAAAGATAAAAGAGGCAGGACCACAGCAACAGGAGTGAGCCTGGCAGAGAGCTGCCTTGGCCCTTGGGGGAGTCACAGAGGTGGAAGTGAGCCCGCTGGGCTGCATGGACACAGGAAGCAAGTTACAGCGGCAGAAGGAGAGTCCTTCAGGGGTGTAGCCCGGACAAGCTTAGGAGAAAGAGAACAAAGATGGGCCCTGAGGAAGGTGTGGGTGTGCTCTAAGGAGAGCATGCTCTGGCTTCCTTTATCTGAGGTTTTTCTTTTCTTTTTTTAAATACATTTTATTGATTTTTTTAGAGAGGAAGGGAGAGAGAGAGTTAGAAACATCAGTGAGAGAGAAACTGATCAGCTGCCTCCTGCACACCTCCTACTGGGGATGTGCCCGCAACCAAGGTACATGCCCTTGACCGGAATCAAACCTGGGACCCTTCAGTCCGCAGGCCGACGCTCTATCCACTGAGCCAAACCGGTTTCGGCTATCTGAGGTTTTTAAATTTGTTTTCTAAAGGTGGGAATTTTAGGGGAGATGTGAGGGGAGGATCTTGTCTTTTTATGGGTGCCCTGACCCAGAATCCAATCGGTGACCTTTGGGTACACAGGACACAGTTCAACCAACTGAGGCACACCAGCCAGGGCAGGGGAGGGTCTTTCTGTTGTTTTTAATCCTCACCTGTGGATATTTTTTCCACTGATTTTCAGAGATTGTAGGAGGGAGGGAGAGGGAGAGAGAAACATTGATGTGTAGAATAATTTCCTCCTGTCTGTGCCCTGGCTGGAGCAGTGATCCAACCTCCAACCTTAGTACGTTCCCTTGGAATCGAACCCTGGACCTTTCGTTGTGCAGGCTGACACTAACCACTGAGCTCGATCCCCAATGGGCGGTGTGCAGGAGGCAGTTGATCAATCCTGGCCAGGGTAGGCAGGTGAGGATTTTTTTTGGGGGGGGGGCATTTTATTTTATTTTTAAAATATATTTTTATTGATTTCAGAGAGGAAGGGAGCAGGAGAGAGAGAAACATCAATGAGGAGAATCATTGATTGGCTGCCTCCTGCACGCCCCTTACTGGGGATTGAGCCCAGAACCCGGGCCTGTGCTCTGACCCGGGAATCTGGAACAAAACCTTGAGTTCGTGGTTCATAGGTGGACGCTCAACCACGGACCCACACCAGCCAGGCAGACCTTAGGGGTCTGTTCTCTGGCCCTAAATCGCTCGGCCTTGGTTAAGTGTCAGTTTCCCCACTTTCCACGGAATTTTCCCAGTTTCTTACTAATCCGCCTCATTCAGAGCCTCGCAGCCTGGAGCCCGCCCAGGAGTGAGGAAGCAGCTACCGGCCCCCGGCTCCGCTTCCTAGCGTCCCACGCGGTGACGCTTGGCCGTTGCCATGGATACCTTGGGCTGCAAGCACTCCGAACTACTTTTCCCAGAAGGCTCTGCGCGTGAGCCCCTCCCGCACGGGGCCAATGAGCGCTGGCAGGGGCTGGACTTCCGGCCTACGAGACTGTCACTGGGCTCCGGGCTGTCGGGCCGTCCCCGGTGCTGGGGCCCGGAGCGTGGCTGGCCCGGCCGGTTCTCCGGGAGGTTCTGGGGGCCGGAGGCGTGGGGCCCGGCCCGCTCCACGCGCGCCCCCGGCCACGCCCCCGCCCCGCAGCCGCGGCTGCTCGGGTGCAGCGTGGGCAGCCCCCAAGGGCCTTGGGGCGGCGCCGACCCGCGCGCTCTCCCGCCTCCGTGGCGCCGCAGGGTTGGTGCGTGGCGGTCCGCGCCCTGGACGCACCGGGGAACTGAGGCCAGGAGCGGGGGTCCGGCTGGACCGCCGCCAGCGCCGGTTCCGATGGCCGCGGCGACGCAGGTGAGTAGGAGGACCCCCTCCTCCTCCTCCTCCTCGGACCCGAGCCTCAGCGGGAAGGGTCTCCCCTCCCGGATGCGCCCCGAACCCGGTGCCTGCCAGGCCAGCGGAGCGCGCGCGGGCGGGGTCCCCACCTCTGGAGGCCGAGCCGGGAGGGGGTCCCCCACGTGGGAAAGCTGGGGTGGGAGGCACTTCCGGACCCGAGCCGCGCCGCGTGGAGCTCCCTGGGGAGAGGATGGCTGGTCAGGCCAAGAGTGGACCATGGCGAGGGCGCGGGAGCTGCGGGAGTTTTGGAGATGCTTTAGGTCAGAAATTTTAAATATGTGTGTGTGTGTATAAATTGATTTCAGAGAGGAAAGCAGAGAGAGACAAAAACATCAGTGATGAGAGCGAATCATTGGTCAGCTGCCTCCTGCAGGGCCCACACTGGGGATGAGCCTGCAACCCGGGCCTGTGCTGTGACCGGGACATAGGTGGACGCTCCACCCCTGAGCCACCTGGGCCGTTAGGTTTAACCTTTCTCGCCGTTTCCGCGTGGAGGGTAGTTGCGGGGTGGGAGGCTGGGGGAGGTAGCGGGGGCAAGGGGTGCAGGGAGCAGGCGATGATGGCCGGCGGACCCGACTGGAGACGGAAAATCGGTTGCATTCCCAGCACAGAGGCCCATTATCCAGTTCCAGGCGTGTGAGGGGGGCGGTGCCCTGAGGGAGGGACCTTCACAGGTTTCCTAGTCTGAGCACCGGAAGAATGGAGCTGCTGGACACAAAACCCGGAATTCGCAGGGACATCGGGCTTCAGGGGGCAATCAGCAGGGGTCTGCCCCACCTCGGAGCCAGTCCTGGTGTCTTGAGCCCAGGCGGGGAGTCAGGTCGGGGAGGGTCACACCTCCCAGAGACGGGCAGTCAGTGCCCCAAGCGGAGGAGGAGGCCCGCAGTGCCCACGGCTCTCAGGAAGTCTGGCAGGTGGCAGCCGAGTGAGAAGGACAGAGAAAGGCCATGGCCCTGCCACCATGGCTCAGTGGTTTGAGCATCAACCTATGACCCAGGAGGTCATGATTTGATTCCCGTCAGGGCACATGCCCAGATTGTGGGCTCCATCCCCAGTGCAGGGCATACAGGAGTCAGCCAATCCATGATTCTCTTCACTGATGTTTCTCTCTCTCTCTCCCACTCCCCCTTCCTCTCTGAAATCAATAAAAATATATTTTTTAAAAAAATGAAGGGGCGTGGCCAGGAGGGGAGGAAATGGCTCCTGTCTGCCCGCCAGAGTGGAGACTGAGGGGACCAGCCAGTCCTTCGGGCAGTTTCAGCGAGGCCGTGGGGTGGGACTACTAGGAAGTAATCCTACAGCTGCTTATGGCGAGAGCAGTGGGAGCACATCTGGGGAGGCGCAGCTCGAGCACCAGCTGTGGGATGGCCTGGGCCTGCCCGTGGGGTGGCAGCCAGTGGGTGGCCGGTGTGGCTCTGGCTGCCTTGTCTGGAGTGGCCAGCGGGCAGGTGAGCAGGCATCTAAGGCGTACCAGGGGTGGGGAACGTCCGGCCCGCGGGCCATAGAAGGCCGAGAAGTCATTTGATCTGGCCCTGCCCAGGCCCGAGGGGTGAGTTAATGAAATGTTTGACCAAATAGAGCAGGCTACTTTTTAAAAAAATGTATTTCTTTATTGGTTTCAGAGAGGAAGGGAGAAGGAGAGAGAGATAGAAACATCAATGATGAGAGAGAATCATGGATCGGCTGCCTCCTGCACGCCCCCTACTGGAGATCGAGCCCACAACCCAGGCAGGTGCCCTTGGCCAGAATCGAACCTAGGACCCTTCAGTCTGCAGGCTGACACTCTATTCTCTGAGCCAAGCCGGCTCGGGCAAGCAGGCTACTTTTTGATAATTTTGTATGGCCTGTGAATGACGTTATACACATCCTAATGGCCCTTGGCAGAAAAAAGGGTCCCACCCCTGACCAAAGAGGGGCCCACAGGGTTGAGGGGGGCTGCACCTGCACAGCCCTGAGGGGGGGGGGTGTCTGAGGGCCCTGAGGGGAAGTGGCCATTGGGACAGGGAGTCCTGGGTCACAGGGCCGTAACGTAGGCCGGGCCGGTCTCCCCCCGCCCACTGTCGCAGGCGCTGATGGTGTTCGAGGATGTGGCCGTGTACTTCTCCCGGGAAGAGTGGGGGCTCTTGGACTCAGCCCAGAGGGCCCTGTACCGCCAGGTGATGCTGGAGAACTTCGCCCTCGTGGCCTCCCTGGGTAAGGTCCTGGGTCCCCCCTGGGAAAGCTCATCGTTGCCAGGCTGGTCCGCCAGCACGAACCCCCTTACCCCCCAGGGGCCTCTGAGCAGCCCCACTCCCCCTGCCGAGGGTCCCTTCAGGGCCTGGGCTCAGCGCTCTTCCTCTGGCCCTGCGGACACGGTCCTCCCCACGGGCACAGGAAGCTGTCCCTGTGAGCCCCGACGCGGACAGTCCTGCCGGGACTGTCATGAACTGGAGCCGGCCCCTCACTGGCTCGCCTGCCCCTTGCAGGACTCTCTGCCTCCCGACCTCGGATCGTCCTCCAGCTCGAGCGGGACGAGGAGCCCTGGGTTCTCAGTGGGCTGGATGTGGCCCTGGCCAGGGACGCCCAGAGGAGGCCCAGCCCTGGTGAGTGGGGCCCCCGGGGGCCGGGGAGGGGGGTCCCTCTTCCCCACACTCTGCTGCCTCCCACCTGACTCCCTCTGTTCGGTTCTCGGGGGCACCAGGAGCACAGCTTTGGCCGGCACGTTCCCGGTGCTGCCTCCCTGGCGTTGGCTGTGCTGGAGGAGGGGTCAGCAAACAGGGTCCATGATCAAACCCTGCCTCAGGCAGCCACCAGTCGGGGGCGCTGCAGACAGGACGGCTGAGTTCTCTGCAGCTTCCAGCCCGACCTGGGGCCCCCCCTTGCCCACCCGCCCGCCCGCCTGGGTCCCCTCCTCCTGGTCACGGTGACCCAGGCACCCACTGCTTCTGGTCCCACAGGTTCCCAGCGCCCGGCAGAGGACAGAGCTGGTTCTGGGGAAGCAGCGTGGCCCTTCCCGGAAAGGTGCCCCCTGACACCTCCCGGGGTCCCCCGCACCCCTGCCTGTGAGCCCGGAGATCGCCTGGAGGGGCGTCGGGGCAGCTCCTGGTCTGGGGAGAGAAAGCCCACGGGGGTCTCCGTGATCTACTGGGAGCGGCTCCTGCTGGGCCCGGGCAGCGGGGAGGCCGGTGTGAGCCTGCGGCTGACGCCCCAGCTGCGGGCGCCCGCGGGCAGCGCACCCACAGGGGCCGCTCTCACCGACCTGGCCCAGCCGGGCGCGCAGCCGCGGGAGCCCCCGGGGCGGGAGCCCCCTGGGAGGACCTTCCAGAGCGCCCCCGGCCTCGGGGCCGGTCACCCCGCGGGGCCGCTAGGCCTGGGCGCAGCTTGGCACGAGCCTCGGACGCTCCTCGCCGCCGGCCAGGAGCCCCCGCCCTGGGCGGAGCTGGGCGAGGCCCTGCACGCGGCGGGCCCCGGCCTCCTGCCCGGGGAGAAGACCTTCGAGTGCCGGGCCTGCAGCAAAGTCTTCGTCAAGAGCTCGGACCTGCTCAAGCACCTGCGCACGCACACGGGCGAGCGGCCCTACGAGTGCGCGCAGTGCGGCAAGGCCTTCAGCCAAACCTCGCACCTGACGCAGCACCAGCGCATCCACAGCGGCGAGACGCCCTACGCCTGCCCGGCCTGCGGCAAGGCCTTCCGCCACAGCTCCTCGCTGGTGCGGCACCAGCGCATCCACACGGCCGAGAAGGCCTTCCGCTGCGGCGAGTGCGGCAAGGCCTTCAGCCACGGCTCCAACCTCAGCCAGCACCGCAAGATCCACGCGGGCGGCCGGCCCTACGCCTGCGCGCGCTGCGGCCGGCGCTTCTGCCGCAACTCGCACCTCATCCAGCACGAGCGCACGCACACGGGCGAGAAGCCGTACGCCTGCGCGCTGTGCGGCGCCGCCTTCAGCCAGGGCTCCTCGCTCTTCAAGCACCAGCGCGTGCACACGGGCGAGAAGCCCTTCAGCTGCGCGCAGTGCGGCCGCGCCTTCAGCCACAGCTCCAACCTCACGCAGCACCAGCTGCTGCACACGGGCGAGCGGCCCTTCCGCTGCGCCGACTGCGGCAAGGCCTTCGCCAAGGGCGCCGTGCTGCTCAGCCACCGGCGCATCCACACGGGCGAGAAGCCCTTCGTGTGCGCGCAGTGCGGCCGCGCCTTCCGCGAGCGCCCGGCCCTGTTCCACCACCAGCGGATCCACACCGGGGACAAGCCCGCGCGGCGGCGCCGTGGGGCTCCCGGGGACCGGCCCGCCCCGGCCGCGGGGCCGGGGTCCAAGCAGGCGGAGGCCTGAGGCCCAGCTCCGCCCGTGCAGCCCCTCCCATGGCCAGCGGGCTGGGTGCTCGCGGGTCCCCCTGGGGCAGCCTGTGCGTGCGCTCCGGTTCCAGCCTCAGTGGTGACGGGATGGGCACTGCGCCGCCTCCATCCCAGAGGTCGCACGCAGAACGGAGAGGAGGCGGGCACTTCGGTGGGGCCGAGGCATGGCGGTCAGAACCGGGGGAGGCCGCATGGTGGGGCCCCTTGTCCCGGGTTATGCCTGGACCCCGGGAGTGGGAGTGCTGCGATGGGGGTGGAGGCGGTGCATCCCTGGCTGCCAAGGGGTCCCCCCCACCCCCACCCCCATGGTCCACACACAGGCTGCAGCTCTACCTGTGGCCTCTCACAGGGACCCAGGTTGAAACCAAGTCCCTGCAGCTCGGGGGGTGGGTGGGAGGGGGCACACGCCCTGGTGCCCGTCTGCCGGCTGTTACCACCCACGTGGTCTGTCGGGAGCCGCTCCGGACCGGGTGGGCGGGCGGCTGAAGCTGTGCCAGAACTGACCATCTATGTCTGTTCCGAGTACAACTGCTACCCTTTCCCTCAGTAAAAAGACAGTTAACTTTCCTGGGAGTGAGGCTGAAGGTCGACACGGGCCCTGGTGTGCTAGGGGCCCACCACGCCTGCCTGCCTCAGTGTCCCCACCGCGTGGGGGTGTCACGCTGAGGGGGCGACCACAGGAGGGCGCCACACACGGGCAGAGACCCATCCTGTCTCCTCCGAACTGTTATTTCCGTCTCCTCCTGTCCGGGCAGTGAGGACTTAAAGGCTCCTGGAAGCTGGACTTGGGTAACCGGCCAGGCCAGTGCTGAGGCCGGGATGCGAACCTGCAGCAGGGCAGTCGGGAGGAGCATGGCTGGGAACCATCGCTCTCTCCCCCATCTCAGACCTCCACCTCCTGTGAGCTGGCCGCCTGCAGGGAGCCGACCAGAACCCCGCCCCCCCCCCACACACACCCTCACAGCCAGCAGACCAGAGCGTGGGGGTGGAAGTGAGCTGTCTGGATGCTTGGCCTGGCTCAGCTGTGCCCAACTCACATCCCCTCTCTGTGCCCCCAACTCTCACCCCCTCTCTGTGCCCCCAACTCACACCCCCTCTCTGTGCCCCCAACTCACACCCCCTCTCTGTGCGGTAGTTTCCCCAGGTCATGGGGTGCCCCCTCCTGCCAGGCTGCCTACCTTGCTCTTAACCCCAAACAGCCGGTGATGGTAAAAGTGTCCCTGGTCTTTCTGGGTCAAGGTGGTGAACTGAACCCAACTCAGAAGCCTACTGAGACCACACAGGAGAGTGTTTAAGACAAACCCTGAGGATGGAGCAAGAGCCCATAGCAAGGGCATTCTGCACCGAAGTGGGAACGGTGAGAGTCGTTTCTGGGGGATCCCCACTCCCTAAGCCCCCACACAACAGCCCCATCTAATGATGCTGCTGGGAAGAGCTGACAAGCCCAGCCATGCACGCGCTCAGAGCTCCCCTCCAGTCGGTGATGAAGAAAGACCACAGCTCTTTATCTCAGCTGGCAGCCAGGGGTTCCTTGGCCTCAGAAGAAACCAGACAAACAGGTAGATGCATTTTAGGACTGAATAGGTCGTGTTACAGCCACTTGATGTGTGGAAGCAAAATTGGCCTCACCCCGGTCAGATTATAAAAACGAGTACATTGCCTACTGAGATAAACTAAAAATAAAGGTCAGCTTACTAGTTCTGGCCCCCGAAGTAAGTGAGAGGCTGAGCACGTCCCATAAGCCTGGACAACGCCCCCATCCTTGACCTTGCAGTACAGTTCTGCTGTCTGAAGGTGTGTCAGACTCGGGATGTAACTCATGGGGCAGTTTCCTCCTCGGTAAACGTGCCCACCGGGGGAGGGCGCCCCGCAGAGGTCGAGGGAGGGACCAGCACCCTCCTCGCTGGAGAAAGCCCACGGGTCAGGGGGGCCGTCCTAGCCGGACCCCGCTTCCTTGTGCGACCACCCGGAGACGAGTCTCTGCCGAACTAGTACACGACCCGGGCCTCCGCGCAGGGCGGGACGACGCTCCCGCTGTTGCCTTAGAAACTGCTTCTGGCGCGCGGACGCTGGAACGCCGTTACCAAGGCGACGATTTGGCGACCAAAAAAACGAGCCTCTTGCAGCGCGCTGGGGGTGGGGCCTGCGCAGTGGGCCAACTCTGATTGGTCGAAAAGGCAGGTCTCTCACCTCGCTTAACCAATAGGACCCCGGTCCGCTTTGCACATGCGCAGGATTTTAACGGCCCATCTGAGCAGTTGGTGAGTCCTAAGACCCGGATGCAGAAAGGACGGCCGCCAGTGAGGGAGGGGAGTCCCGCGAACTGAGCTACTCTGCAGACTCCTCTCCCCGAGGACGGGAGCAGTTCGCAGGCGTGAGAGGCCTCTGACAATGAGCCTCCGCCGGCAGACGCCGCGCCCGTCCTTGCTTATAGAGGCTCATGGGAAATGTAGTCCATAGGGAGGGCGGTGCCTAGGGAGCAGGGGCTTGATTGGCCACAGCGACGTCACCAGGGCAACGAACGGGGGGGCGTGGCGTCGCGGTGCCGTTGACCCGGAAGCGGCCTCCGGCGCCGGCGCGGTGGTGACGGTGAGCGCGGTGGGGCTGGGCTGCGCGCGGTTTCCCCACCTCCCGGGACCCGGCCCCTCCTCCCTGTGCTTGGGGGCGCCGCCGACCTCCCGCGCCTCCCCCGCCTCCTCCGGGAAGGGCTCCTCCCTCCTCCCATTTGCGGGAGACGAGCCCCGGAGGCTGGTCCCCGGGTCGGGCAGCCCCCCAGGTGGGCGAGTTTCTCAGTGTCCGGCTCGCGGCTCCGCGCTGCCCGGGGCTCCGTTCACACGCTCGGTCCAGGCTGCGCGCGGCGTGCTCAGCGCGCTGTGGTCGGCGAGCACGGAGCCCCCAAGTCCAGCCTCGACCCCAGGGCCCCCCATAGCCCGCCCCGCAGGACGCCCACCTCCGCCCACGGGCCCTTCCCCTCCGACCCCACCCCTCCCGGTCCCGCTTCTCGCGGCTGCACCGCCTGACCCGGGACCGACCTCTCCCCCGCCGTTGTCCCCAAAGGCTGGCGCTTTCCCGGACGCTCCACTGGGCAACCTGCTCCAAGCTCGTGGCCCGAGGTCGGCGCCCTGACCCTCCGTCTCTGCAGGTCCCTCTCGGCGGCTCCAGGAAGGCTCCCGGCGCGATCATGCCGTCCCCGCTGGGCTCCCCGCGCCCGCCCTCCGTGCGCCCCGCGCCCGCCCCGGAGGACCCCGAGGCCGCGCGCCTGCGCTTCCGGGGGTTCCGCTACCGGGAGGTGGCGGGTCCCCGGGAGGCCCTGGCCCAGCTCCGCGGGCTGTGCCACCAGTGGCTGCGGCCCGAGGCGCGCTCCAAGGAGCAGATGCTGGAGCTGCTGGTGCTGGAGCAGTTCCTGGGCGCGCTGCCCCCCGAGATCCAGGCCTGGGTGCAGGGCCAGGGGCCGGGCAGCCCCGAGGAGGCCGCTGCCCTGGTAGAGGGGCTCCAGCGGGACCCCGGGCAGCTGCTGGGCTGGGTGAGTGCGGCCGGCCGGCCTATGGAGGGACAGACGGACGGAGGGAGACGGGAGCCCCCGGTGACCGGCCTCCTCCCCTCAGATCACAGCCCAGGTCCTGAAGCAGGCGGTGCCCCCGGCGGCACAGAAGGCAGAGGACTCCCTAGCCAGTCTCCACTCCCCAGAGAGAGGGCAGCCCCTCGGGGCAGCCGCTGGGGAGGGGCCGGAGGGTGCCCAGCTCCGGGGCTGCCGCGTGAAGAGGGAGCCGGAGGCTGAGGCGCAGGAGATGGGTGAGCGTGGGGGCTCCTGGCGGGAGTGTGGGCAGCCATCGCCGGGTGGGGACCCCGAGGGGCTGCAGAGCCGGCCCCTGAGAGGCGGGAGGGTGGCTGTGAGCCCTGTGCCTGCTGGCGGAGGGGGGCGGCAGCTGCAGCTCAGGGTCCGCCCTGACCCCCATCGGCCTCACTTCCTAGCCTCCGCCAGCCCCCCAAATGCGGTCCAGTCCCAAGAGGGGCCAGTTGGACCGGGGGAACCGGACGCGGCCTCCTTCCACCCGCCCAGGATGCAGGTGAGCAGCCCCAGGTTTTCCAGGCTCCTTGGCCAGCCACGGTGGGCTCTTTGCTGCCCAGATTGGAGTCGGGGTCAGATCTCCCTGCAGGACAGAGGGACAGAGGGACAGACTGGTGGTCTCTGCAGTTGGGAGGGTTTTAGAAACGTGGCTCAGAGTGAGGGGAAGCGTTCGGGCCTGGCCTCCTCACCGAGCAGTCAGTGGGGGGTTGCGGCCCCGGGGATTTGCACCCTGGTGTGCATGGGGGAGGAACACAGTGACCAACGTGGAGCGAAGCCTGAGCACCTCGAAGCAGCCCTGCCTGCCAGCCCCTTGGGGGTCAGTGAGGCTCCCCCTGAGAACTGCCCGCAGCCCCTCCCTCCGCCGGGTGTGGAGGCTCAGCAGGCCCTGCTGCCTGGAGTGTTTGCCTGAGTGTGCGCAACAGGCTCTGTCCCCCCCGCCCCCAACTTGCTCCTCAGCCGCTCCCCTCCGCGTGCAGTGGAAGGACCAGCTCAGATGAGCTTGGAAGCTCCCTCCGCGCCTGATGGCGCCATGGGAAAGCGAGGGGGTGGCAGAGGCAGAGTTGGAGTCCTCACCTGCAGCCAGCACCGTCCAGCTGTGGCTGCAGCCTGCCCTGTCACCACTGATTTTCCCAGCCCAGCAAAGCCCCTCCCAGCGATGGGACTCTGGGAGCTGATGAGGGCACACCCCATGGGCCAGGAAGGGGGACCCCATGGGCTAGGAGTGTGTGAGGTGGGGGAAGCCCCAAAGTGCTCCCCTGTGCACACAGAGGACACAGCCCACTGCCCCGTCCATGCATGTCACCTACAGCTGCATCAATGCCTCCCAGGGTGCGGCTGCACCTTCTGTCTGAGCCCCCCTCAGCCAGGCGCCCCGTCAGGGTTGCCCCAAGGAGGGTCTCCAGGGGGAGAGGTGTCGGGAGGCCCCTGGTCTTCTGCTGGGGACACACGGCCCAAGGCACCGGGCGGGACGAGCTGGCCTGTCCCTGCCTCCCCACAGCCCCGGCCGGGGTCCTGAGCTCGGTCTGTCCGGCCAGAAGTGGGGTGGGGCCGCTCCCTCCCTGCCCGGCTTCCCCAGCCCTCACACCCCATCTCGGAGTCATCTGAGGCTGTGATGGAGGGGGGGAGGGGGGGCGGATGGAGACCCCGCAGTGATGGCCAACTCGGGGCAGGAGGAGTGGGGGCTGCTGGACCCGTCGCAGAAGGAGCTGTATTGGGACGCGATGCTGGAGAAGTACGGCTCCGTGGTCTCCCAGGGTGAGGACAGCGCCCACCCCCGCTGCCTGCACCCTGCGCGCCCCCACCCCCCACTGCCTGCACCCTGCGCGCCCCCACCCCCAGCTGCCTGCACCCCGCCTCCCTGCGCCCCCATCCCCGCTGCCTGCACCCCGCCTTCTCCCTCCTTCCCGAGGGGCGCCCAGGCCCCACCCCGCCCCTCGGTGAGCTGGGCTCTCACCCGCCCCCATCAGGGTTACCGCCTCCCCTGCCGGACCCGCGGGCCGAGTTGGAGCCGGGGTTAGAGCCGGGGTTGGAGCCGGGGTCGCCGAGCGCGGGGGCCGAGGGCCCGGGAAGCCTCCGCACGGGTGAGCGCAGCCCCGCCCCTGAGACGCGGGCACGGGCGGGTGGCTGCTGGTGTGGCGCGCACGCGGGGGGCCCAGGGGGAAGGGGAACCGACGTCCCAGCGCCGGGCCACCGGGCCCGCCCGTCCTTCCCAGGAGCTGAGCGCGAGGGCCCGCCGGGGTCCGCCGCGTCGGTGCCGCCGCCCCCGGAGCCGGACGCCGCGCGCATCAAGCCCTACACCTGCGAGCTGTGCGGCCGCGGCTTCGACTGGAAGTCGGTGTTCGTCATCCACCACCGCGCGCACCAGGGCGGCCCGGGCGCCCCGAGGCCGCTGCAGGGGCCCCGGGAGCCGGGCGCCCCGCGCCTCCCCCGGCGCGCGCCCCCGGGCGCCCGGAGCTACACGTGCGCCGAGTGCGGGCGCGGCTTCAGCTGGAAGTCGCAGCTCGTGATCCACCGCAAGAGCCACGCCGCCCGCCAGCGCCACGTGTGCGGGGACTGCGGCCGCGGCTTCGACTGGAAATCCCAGCTGGTCATCCACCGGCGGGGCCACCGGCCCGGCCACCGGCCCGGGGACCCCTGAGCGCGAGGCGGCGGCTCCCCTCGGGTCTCGGGGCCTCGGGGCCTGGACCAGCCTGCTGGTTGCCACCTGGAGGACCTGGGGCAGCCGAGGGCGCAGGAGCGGGGCGAGTCCCCGGGAAGAGCCCTCCCCGAAAGCCACCGGCGCCGGGAAGCCCGCTTCCCTCCCCCGACCTGGGGCCTGGGTCGCCGGGTGACTTCCGCCTCCCTCCTCCCCACGTGGGACTGACGGAGGCCGACGGCGCTCCGCCCCGGGACCTGCCAGCCCCGGTGAGATGCTCAGAAACCACCTCCCCCTCCGCCCCGAGCGCCGGTCTCCCCGGGAAGACGCAGGAGCCCAGAGGCGGGGCCGCTGATGCCGGGGCGGGAGCCGCGCGCTCTCCGCGGCTGTGGGTTTGGGATGAACCCCCTTTCCCCGTCCGGAGGTTCCTGGCAGCGACCCCGGCCTCTGGCTTCCGCCGGTCAGACGGTCAGCGGCTCCTCCCCCCGCCCGGCAGCTGGGGCCACAGAGCCCCGAACCGAGAGCCGGCTCCGCGCTCCTGCCCCGGCCCCTCCCGCCTTGCTGTCCGTGGGCTCCTGAGTCCCAGCTTGAGCGGACGCCGAGCGGACTTACTATTTGTTAAAATCGGCTTTAAAGAGAAGGGGAAGGAGAGACAGACATCAAGCTGCCGTTCCACTGACGTGTGCGTTCACCGGCTGGGTCCTGTGCGCTGGCCGCGGATCAAATCCAAACCTCCAGCTACTGTCAGAGCAGGGACTTCTTTTTTTTGTTTGTTTCCTCTGACACGCTTATTTATTTATTGTTTATCTCATGTTATAGAGCATATTAGATCTTGTTGTTTAAAGTTTTTTTTTTGTCTAAAGTTTTACATTTGTCTCCTTTTTCTCCAATTGACCCCCCTCCCCAGCCATTCCCTCCCGGGCAGGTCCCCGCCGCCCCGTGTCTGTGTCCATTGGTTCTGCTGATGTGCATGCACACAGGTCCTTCGGTTGCTCTCTAGCCCCCCCCCCCCCAGTTTGTCTCTGGGTCTATTTATTATTATTGATTTTTTGCAGAGAGGAAGGGAGAGGAATAGAGAGTTAGAAACATCGATGGGAGAGAAACATCGATCAGCCGCCTCCTGCACTTCTCCCACTGGGGATGTGCCCGCAACCCAAGTACATGCCCTTGACCGGAATCGAACCTGGGACCTTTCAGTCCGCAGGCCGACGCTCTATCCACTGAGCCACACCGGTTTGGCTCTGGGTCTATTCTTGGTCATCAGTTCATGTTGCTCATTACACCCCACACGTGGGTGAGATCATGTGTTTATCTTCCCCCGACTGGCTTATTTCACTCAGCATCATGCGGTCCAGGTCCAGCAGAGCCTCCTGTAAGCACGAGTAGGAAGGGGCCTCTGAGGACACGTCCCTTCGGCCCGCACAGCTGCAGGTCGGGTCTGTGCCCCAACAGCCCATGCAGTTGGTCAGCGGAGAGCAGGAGAGCAAAGGGCCAGGGGCCTGCTGCCCTCGGAGGCACAGCTGGGTTCCCCGCAGGCATCCGACATTCTCAGTGCACTTATAGTTTCAACAAGGATGGGGGCTCCAGACAACACACGTTTGTTTCCTCATGACTGTGAAACAGTTTCACTGAGTTAAATCCAGGTGTCCTCAGGGCAGGCCACTCCTGGAGGCTCTAGGGGGGAAATCCATTTTATTGCCTTTTTTTTTGAAATCCTCACCAATTTTCCCACTGATTTTCAGAAAGAATGGAAGGGGGGAGGATGGAAGGGAGACAGAACCGTCAATGTGAGAGAGAGACATCAATTACTTGCCTCCTGCACGTGTCCCGACCAGGGCTGGGGATCTAGCCCTTAGCCAGAATCAAACCGTCAACCCTTCAATCCTCGGGCCAATGCTCTAACCACTGAACTAAACTGGCAAGGGCCGTTTTATTGCCTTTTCCAGCTTCAAGAGGCTGCCTCATCCCTCGGCCCCTTCTTCCACCTGCAAAGCCAGCAGTGATGGTGACGTCTCTCTTGTGCTGCCGGCCCTCCAGCTCTGAGCCTCCTGCCCTCTCCTCAGAACAGTGGTTCTCAGCCTTGGCTGCACATGAGAATCACCTGGGAATCTTTTTAAAATCCTGATTTCTGGGCCTCATCCTCCGGAAATTCTTTGTTCCTAATGTTGTGGCCCCACCCCATCACAAAGAACCAGAATTTCCGGAGGATGAGGCCCAGAAATCAGGATTATCAGGATTTTAAAGATTCCCCGGTGATTTTCATGTGCAGCCACGGTGGAGAACCACTGGATTAGGACATGCATGTCTTTGGAAGATGTTACCTTCTCCAGCTGCTTCCTACTTTGAAAATAAGGGGCATCTTTGTGGGGATAGTGTCCAGGAAGCAGGTGCACTCCACGAAGGAGTCCTCCCAGGGCCAGGTGTGGCTCAGTGGTTGGCCACTGACCTGTGAACCAGGCGGTCACGATTCCATGGTTCCATTCCAGGTCGGGGCACATGCCTGGGTTTCAGGCTCGATCCTCAGGGTAGGGCGTGCAGGAGGCAGCCAATCAATGATTCTCATCATTGATGTTGCTATTTCTCCCTCTCCCTTCCTCTCTCTGAAATTTCAAAACAACAAAATAAAAGGAAGGAGCCTCTGACACATGCAGGGGCAGCGGGGTGTGACATGGGCGGCCCAGGGGATGGACTGGGCAGGGCAGGACCTGGCTGCAGCCTGGAGCTGGGAGAGGGCGGGGGCACCTCGGCCACCCCCAGAACCCGAGGACCTTCGGACCCGGGGCTCACACTGGGCCTGCAGCAGTGACCGGGCTGGAGATGGAGCGGTTACAGGTGGGCGAGCGGGTGAGATCCGCAGGGGGCATGACGAGGACTGTGGGTCCCCGGTTCCTGGTGGGTCCCCGGTCCCTGGTGGGCCTCAGGGAATTCCCGTGGCCCTGGGTGGTCACTAGTCCCTGGTGGGCCCCCTCGTTCCTGGTGGATTCTGGCAGCAGCTCTGACTCCACATGCCAGGAGCACGGACGTCCGCTGGTCTCTGCCCGCAGCTCCCCCAATGCTCCTGGGAACACATTCAGTCTTGGGGACCCTTTGGAGGCCTCTGCGCTGGGGGCTCCTTTCTCGTGACCTCTGGTCTGCAGCGCCCACTGTGCCCCGAGGGCACGTCCGGTTGCAGACCCTGCAGACCCCGACCTCAGAGGCCTCTGCGCCCACCCTCCCCCCAGCGATCCCCCCTTTTCTTCCTGCTCAACCTTCGCGCCTCAGTCCAGCGCCTGCACTCCCGCCCGGGCCGGTCGCCCTCAGTGCGGCTCAGTTGGCTGAGTGTCTTCCTTGCACCTGAAGGTCGCTGGTTGGAATCAGACACCTGCCTGGGTTGGGGTTAGGTGCCGGTTGGGGTGCATGCGGGAGGCAACCGATCTCTCTCTTTCTCTCTCTCTCTCCCTGAAGCCAATAAAAACATTATAAAAAGAAAGAGGCTTCCAAAGCGAGAAGAAAGAGCGTTTATTTGAAAATTAGGCAGGCGGGGGTCGGGGGGGAATAACTATTCCTGAAGTACTGACTCAGGCAGACGCCCAGTAGTGTTCTGATCAGGAGACAGGGGCCAGGGTCATTCATGGGAAAGGGCGGGGGCGCAATTACATCCATAGACGGAAGGCAGTGCAATTGCTTTTCATTTCTCAGCTCTGTAGCCACCAGCCCACTGGTCCTCACTGCTTTCTTGTTATTCCTGCAAACAGATCTTCAGGACACGAGGTCGATTAGGCCCCGTCTTCACAGTCAAAAGGCTTGAGACGTGAGACCTGCACGGTCGCTCCTCTGGCAGGGCAGCGGCGGCTCGATGGCAAAATGCTCCCGTTTTTTCTTGCTTTTCGACAGCGGTCAGCGTTGGCCTGGCCCGTCACGTGCCCGTCACCGGCCAGCGGTTCAGAGTTTCCAGGTGCCCTCGCACACGGCCCGGTACGTGTCCCGTGTCAGCGGCCGGAAGGTCTGGGCCTGGCCGTCCAGCACGAACAGCGCGTCCGCAATGGCGCCCACGTCGAAGCCCTCGCGCACCAGCCGGGACTTGACCAGTTTGAAGGTGTTGGTGATCTCCAGGGCGTCCTGCAGGGGCGGGGCTGCAACTCCACCCGCGACTCCCGCGGCCACGACCTCCCGCCTCCCAGCCACGCCCCCCCACCCCCCAGCTTACCTGGATGCGGATGAAATGGGGGACCGCGTAGG
The DNA here is from genome assembly GCA_036010255.1 of Myotis pilosus. Taxonomy (NCBI): domain Eukaryota; kingdom Metazoa; phylum Chordata; class Mammalia; order Chiroptera; family Vespertilionidae; genus Myotis; species Myotis pilosus. Next base: position 14,263,369 of record JASKON010000029.1, read on the forward strand.
CCGGGAGCCACGTGCGGACGTGCTGGTACAGCTTCTGCCCGTCGAAGGCCCGGCCGGGGGCCAGCTGCACAGCGGCCATGCCCACCTTGCCCTCACACCCTGGAAGCGCACCCGCCAGGCACCCTCAGCTCGCCCCGCGCTCGCATCGGGACGGCGCACCTCCACCCGCACCGCTGCTGCCGGTTTAAGTGAGGGGCGCCCTCCGCACCTGGCACGGACACGCCGTAGACGTTCACCTGCTGCAGGAAGTCCACGAGTGACAACACGCCCTCCACCTCCCGCGTGGACACGTTCTCACCCTTCCATCTGCTGGGCGAGAGCAGGTGCTTGAGAGCTCGCTCCTGGGGACCAGGGGGCGCCGCCCCTTGCCCACCAAGCCCCGCCCCCTGGAATGCGAAAGCCCCGCCTCTGTACTCGGTCTTCCTGTAGGATCTGAGAGCCCCGGTGGCCCCGCCCCAAGCCCCGCCCCCAAAATCTGAAAGCCCGGCCTCCCTATAGGATCTGAGAGCCCCGGTGGCCCCGCCCCCGAAATCTGAAAGCCCCGCCTCTTGGTCTCCCTGTAGGATCTGTAAGCCCCAGTGGCCCCGCCCTAAGCCCCGCCTCCAAGCCCCGCCCCTGGAATGCGAAAGCCCCACCTCTCTACTCGGCTTCCCTATAGGATCTGAAAGTCCCAGTGGCCCCGCTCCCTAAGCCCCGCCTCCAAGCCCCGCCCCTGGAATCTGAAAGCCCCGGGGCCCCGCCCAGCCCCGCCCAGCACCGGTAGGTGTCCCCGAGGCGGTCATGGAAGTAGAGGAAGCCTTCGCGGTCCATGGACAGCACGTCCCCGGTGTTGTAGTAAATGTCGTCCGCGCGCCGCACCTTCCGCACCAGCTTCCGTTCCGACAGCTCCCGGGACCCGCGGTAGCCCAGGAAGGGGTTGCGGCTCAGCACCCGGGTCAGCAGCAGCCCGGGCTCCCCTGGGCGGGAGCGGGAGGCGGACGTGAACCAGGACAGGCCTCTCGGAACCCACGGCCCCCGCCCGAGAGGCCAACAAGGTGGACTCCACCTCCCGGACCCTCAGAGGAGAGACACCCAGCGATGGAGCCGGGGAGATCGGAATCGGGGAGACAGACCCAGGGACTGGGAGACCAAAAGGAGGGACGGTCGGGGAGAGAGAAGGTGGCATGGGGAGCCCATTAAACATGGGAAAAGGAAAAAAACTAAAAAATAAAATAAGATAAAATTAAATTAATAAAATAAGACAAATAGGAAAAGGATGCCCCGCCCGCGTGGCTCAGTGGTTGAACCAGGAGATGAGGGTTCGATTCCCGGTCGGGGCACGTGCCCGGGTTGTGGACTCGATCCCCAGTGTGGGGCCTGCAGGGGGCAGCGGATCAGTGATTCTCATCATCGATGTTCCTCTCCCTCCCTCCCTCCCTCCCTCCCTCCCTCTCTGAAAGCAATAAAAATATGTTTAAAAATAGGAAAAGGCTAACAAGGGATGGTTGAGGGATGGAGACAAATGGTGGCGGGAAGAAAGGGTGTGGCCAGGAGAGAAGACCCGAGGAGAAGGTGGGGGAAGGTGGGTGCCTGGGAGGCAGAGAGAGCAGGCCCCGCGGGCACCCGGAGGCTCAGCAGAGAGAGGCTGAGGCCGGGGTGCCCGCGGGAACCGAGAAGCTGAGAGGCAGGGGGGCCCGGACAGGGGCCGGACCGACGGGGACTCAGGGTCGGGTGAGAGCTGCAGACCCCACCGCCCAGCACGACCTCCAGCCGCGGAGGAGACGGGTCCCTGCTTCCCAGGAGGGTCCCCCAGGTACCTGGCCCCACGGGCACGCAGAGGCCTGCTCGGTCCCGCACGGGCTCCGCAGCCTCCGTGTCGAACCGCACGATCTCGAAGGGGGACAGCGCCTGCGTGGAGGGTGGGGCGTCAGAGGCCCTGGGCGCTCAGCTCCCACCAGGGTCCTGGCCACCCCGACCCACTCACTCGGAGGAGGCAGCTCGTCTTGCCCACGGCCCCGCGGCGCCCAGGGTAGTTGACGAAGCCGGCGTTGCCTTCCGTGGAGCCGTAGACTTCAAAGATCCGAATGGGGCCGAAGCGTCGCTGGAAGGTCTCCCACACGTCTGCGCGGAGCCCGTTGCCCATCGCCAGGCGGACGGTATGCGTCCGGTCCTCTGGTCGCTGCAGAGACGCCCCAAGGAGGGTCAGGAGGAGGTGCCCTCGGTCGGTGGGAGGTGCCCTGGGCCCTTCCCTGAGAGGCTATCTCTGGGTGGGAGGTATATACCCAGGGGGCCTACCAGGGGTGCTCACTTGGGATTCGATATCTGGCATCTGTACTTGGAGGGTTACCTGCAGATACTGCCTGGGGGCCTCACCTGGAGGGATGCCTAGGGGGACTGGAGGCCTCACCTGGGGTCTCATGTGGGGATAGACGCCTAGAGCTTGTAGCTGGAGGCGTTAGTTAGGGGCCTTTACCTGCAAGTAACCTGGGGGTGATTTGAAGCCTCATCTTGGGGGGTTACTAGGGGCCTTACTCGAGGGCAGTTACTGGGGGACCTTGCCTGGAGGCTTTATCTAGGGGGGACCAGGGGACCTTGCCTGGAGACAGTTACCGGGGTAACTCATTGTACGGATGAGGCTGCGCCCCTCTAATGGGTTTTCCCTGAGCCAGGCACTTTGCACGTTTAGTTCTCACAATATCCCCTCGGATGTTACCCCCAATTTCCACACGAGGACCCTGAAGCTGAGAGAGGTGAGTCACCTGCTCAGGGCAGCTCAGGGGCTCATCCAAGAAGCCAGGATATTGGGTGATCATTGTATGTGACTCTGGTCTGGGATGTGTTACCTGAGCGACTGGCTTGAGTCCTGTACCTGAATATACCTGAGACCTTTACCTGGTGTGACAGCTGCAATTTAAATTATATCTTTATTCATTTCAGAGAAGAAGGGAGAGGGAGAGAGAGAGAGAAACAGAAACATCACTGATGAGAGAGAATCATGGATCTGCTGCCTTCTGCAAGTGGGCATGTGCCCTGACTGGGAATCGAACGGTGACCTCCTGGTTCATAGGTCAAGTCTCAACCACTGAACCATGCCAGCTGGGCAGTTATTTTTGTTTGATTTGTTTTTGGTTAATCCTTACCTGAGGAAGATATTTCTTCCATTGCCTTTCAGAGAGAATGGAAGGGAGAGAAGGGGAGAGAGAAAGAGAGAGGAGAGAGAGAAAATATTGATGTGAGAGAGACACAGTGATTGGTTGCCTCCCGCACGTGCCAGGACCTGCCTGGGATTGAACCTGCAACCCCACATACGTGCCTTTGACTGGGAATCGAACCCAGAACCCTTCCGTGCATCGGCCAACGCTCTAACCACCGGTCAACGCCACCCAGGGTGGCAGCTGTGGTTTTACACCGACGGTGTTCACCTGGAGCCCTCGCCGTGGCGCCTCACCTGGGGAGCGTTGCACAGGTACCGCAGGACCTCGCCCACATACTGGATCACGGTCACTCCGTGCCGCCGACAGTCCTCCCAGAAGCAGGAGGCGGAGAACTTGGGGGCCAGGACACAGGTGGCTCCTGGGAGGCGGGAGAGGGACGGGTTCAGGCCCTGCTTCCAGCCTCCGTGAGAAGCTGCCTTGATCGGTGGCCCCTGAAGCACAGGGTGATCCCGGGCTCCTCCCTGGTCCCTGGTCCAGCCAGGCATAGGCGGGCTGGGCCTGGGTTCAGATCCTACCGCCAGAATGTGTGGGAAGCTTGGTGCCCGGCTCAGTGTGCACGGCTCAGTAAGGGCTGTGAGCATCAGTCGTTCTTGATTATGATAAATATTTTATGAATGTGTCTTGGAGCAGATGGATAGGTGGGCAGATAGGTAGATGGAAAAGTGAGCAGGTGGGTGTTCAGAAGGATGCTCACATGGGTTAATTATCCCTTGAAGCCAAAGGGACGATTGCTTGTGAGCTTGGTTAGCAGCAGTGGTGTCTTCTTTGACGCTGTGTTTTTGACAGGGAGGTAACATATAGAAGGGGTGCTGGGTCCTTGGAAAGGACACCCCCCAGGTTCCTGCCAAGAATTATTTATTTTTAACCCTCACCAGAGGATATTTTTTCCATTGGTTTTGAGAGAGTGGAAGAGAGAGGGACAGACAGACAGAAACAGCGACGGCGTAGGGCCCCGGCAAGGGGAGGAGCCTACAACCGAGGTACCTGCCCTTGACCAGGATTGACCCCGGGACCCTTTGGTCCCCAGGTCGATACTCTATGCACTGAGCCAAACCGGCTAGGGCTTGCCAGGAATAATTTAACTGAAGGCCCTGGCTGGGTAGCTGACTTGGTTAGAGCGTCGTCCCAGTAGGCCAAGGTTGGGGGTTTGATCCTCAGTCAGGACACACAAGAATCAACCAGTGAATGCATAAATAAGTGGAACAACAAATCTCTCTCTCTCTCTCTCTCTCTCTCTCTCTCTCTCTCAAAACAAAGAACAAAAGAATAGTTGAACTGAATGTACCAACAGCTCTAGAGGGAATTTCCAGTCTAACTGGTCACAGAGGAGCAGAGACCAATGAGGAGACTAGCGATAAAAAGACAATTTGGTAATTGGGGACATCTGAACAGGAAGCGCACATCAGATGATAATGGAGTTGCTGTTCACGTAAGTCCTTGTATGTTAGAGATTCCTACTGCAATAGTTTTGTTCTAAAATAATAGATTTGTTCTAAAATAATCCGGAAGGAGAGAAGTGCATATGAAATAAAACTGGCAACATGGTCATTGTGGAGGCTGGGTGAGTACACTGGGGACTTCATCAAACGCTTTGCTCTGCTCTTGTGTATGTTTGAAATTGCACATGATCTAAAAAAAAACAAAAACCAACAACCTTTTAAGCCCTAACTGAATAGCTCAGGTGGTTAGAGCGTCATCCTGATAGCTCAAGGTTGACGGCTGCATTCCCAGTCAGGGCACATACAGAAGCAACCAATGAATGCATAAGTAAGTGGAACAAGAAATCAATGCTTTGCCGTGGCTGGTTTAGCTCAGTGGCTAGAGCATCAGCCTCTGGACTGAAGGGTCCCGGGTTCGATTCCCGTCAAAGGCATGCACCTTGGTTGCAGGCACATCCCCAGTGGAGGGTGTGCAGGAGGCAGCTGATCGATGATTCTCTCTCATCGATGTTTCTAACTCTCTATCCCTCTCCCTTCCTCTCTGTAAAAAAATCAATAAAATATATATTTATAAAAAAATGACCGTGGAAAGGCCCCAGGTGACTTCCTAGTCAGGTGTCCAGGGAGGCGGCAGAGCAGTGTTTGCTGAGTGCGTCCTCACTGACACGTGACCTCACACAGCTGCTGTCACCTCCTGGCCACAGCACGGCTCTGTGGAACCACCTGGGTGCCCGCCCCTCTGCCTGGGGGGTCCTGGGGCTCCCTGCTCCTTGTCCCAGGTGAGCACCCAGGCTGCTGGGCGACCTGTGAGGCCTTGTCACCCTGACACCCAGCCTGCACCCCGGGGACAGGAGGTGTCCCCAGGGGAGGGCTTACCGAGCTCCAGGCAGCCGAGCACCCCGAGGACCAGGCCCATGGCGTGGTACAGGGGCAGGACGGAGTAGACCACGTCGTCAGCGGTGACCCCGCTCAGGGCCAGCATCCTGCTCATCTGCAGCACCCGCTCATGGGTGAGGATGGCCGGCTTCGGGAGCCCTGGGGGGTGGAGAGTGGGAGGGTGGGGGGCCTGCAGGGCTGGGTCTCCATGGGGGCGGGGGGTTCAAGGTCAGGTTGGGTTTGGGGTTCAGAGGTCGAATCCCAGAGCTCCATTAGGGCCTCAGCGGCTGCCCGCTAGGAGAAGGCAAGATTCTGGCCCTGATCCCTCCCATGACATTTCGGGGCAGAGTCCAGGCCACATGTCCCCATGGAAGCGCAGCCTGTGTTTTGGAGGCCGGGCTTGGGTCAGGTCAGGGTGAAAGGTCAGAGGTTGGGGCAGGGCTGCCGGGTGCCCTCACCGGTGGTCCCCGAGGTGTAGATGAACAGGGCAGGGCTCTTCCGTGTGATGCCCGCGCGCAGGTCAGCGGGCACGGGGTCCGTGGGCGCGGCGTCCAGGGTGGGCTCCAGCGCCTCCACCCCCGGCGTCGGGGAGGTGAGGCCGAGGTAGAAGCAGCGCACGTGCTCCGCCTGCAGCTGCGGGAGGATCTCCTCCAGGTTCTCCCGGAGGTCTGCAGGGACGCACCGGAGGGGAAACTGAGGCAAGGGGCGAGGGGAAACCCGAGGCCGCAGAGGGTGCAGCCGGCAGAGGACGCTTCTGCACTTTTGCAAAGAACCCCATGGCCCCGCGGGTGTGGCTCAGTGGATAGAGCACCGGCCTGTGGACGGAAGGGTCTGGGTTCGATTCCCGTCAAGGGTACCTGCCCGGGTTTTGGGCTCCACCCCCAGTTTGGAGCGTGCAGGAGGCGCCGATCCATGATTCTCTCTCATGGATGTTTCTCTCTCCCTCTCCCTTCCTCTCAGAAATCAATAAAAATATTTTTTTTAAAAAGGAAAGAGCAGCCCTGACCGGTGTGGCTCAGTGGATAGCGCATTGGCCTGCGGACTGAAGGGTCCCGGGTTCAATTCCGGTCAAGGGCATGGACCTTGGTTGCGGGCACATCCCCAGTAGCAGGTGTTCAGGAGGCAGCTGGTCGATATTTCTCTCTCATCCATGTTTCTAACTCTCTATCCCTTTCCCTTCCTCTCTGCAAAAAATATCAATAAAATATATTTTTTTTAAAAAAGGAAAAAAACAAACAAAAAAACACAAAACAAGCCTCCCGGCGTCCTCAGCATTTCTTCCCAGCCTGTGGGGCTAGCGGGCTCCAGGGGCCCCTGTGCCCCCCGCCCTGTGCCCTCTGTCCCAGCCGGCCTCGGGGTCCTCACCAGGGTCCACCAGCAGCACCCGCGCCCCGGAGCTCAGCACCGAGTGCGCCAGGGGCGCCCCGCGGACGTGCGGGTTGATCCAGGCCACCGGGCAGCCCAGCTTGGCCAGCCCCAGCCACAGGCCCAGCGCGGGGACGGCCTGCGCCGCCGGCATCAGCAGGGCGGCGGGCTCCGGGGGCCCCGCGCCCTCGGGGGCGACCAGCTCCGCCTTCAGGGCCCACGCCGCGCGGCAGGCCCGGGCGTCCAGCTCCGCGTAGGTGACCGCGCGGGCCCCGGGGCCCGTCCACACCAGGGGCGCGTGGCTCGGCTGCGCCCGCGCGCGCCGCTCGAAGGCGTCCACGAAGGTGTCGGGGGGCGCGCGGCGGAAGCGCGCGCGGATGGCCAGGCCCGCGCGGAGGATGCTCGCCACGAAGGCCAGGTCCGCGGGCAGCCAGCGCAGCGCGGGGGGCGGCCGGGGCGGCAGCAGGGTCAGTGTCAGGGCAGCGGCCGCCAGGCTCAGCGAGGGCGGCATCCAGGGCCGGAGCCAGGGCCGCGCCAGCGCCGCCAGGCCGACCAGCGCGCAGCAGGCGGGGTCGCCCAGGAGCCAGCGCAGCGCGGGGGCCGCGGCCACGGGCCAGGCGGGCAGCTCCGCGCCCCGCAGGAGCAGCAGCAGCGGCGGCAGCAGCAGCAGCGACCGGCGTCCCGCGCCCATGGCACCGGCTGTCTGTCCTCCGAGCGGAGCGCGGGCCGCGGGGAGACCTCTGGCCCCTGGCGGGGGTTCAGGTGGCATCGGGGCGGAGCGACCCGCCGCGGGACTCCGCCCCCAGAACTTGTTTTTATTTTTCAAAGATAGTTAACATTCGACAGCAGATTCGCTTCGGGTGCGGCTGAACACTTTGTTTTTTTAAAAACACTTTTATTGATTTCAGAGAGGAGGGGGGAGGGATAGAAACACCAAGGATGAAAATCATTGATCGGCTGCCCCCTGCGCGCCCCCAACTGGGGTTGGAGCCCGCAACCCCTGAACGTGCCCTTGACCCGGACCCTTCAGTCCGCGGGCCAAGGCGCTATTCGCGGAGCCAAGTGGGCTGGGCGGTTGGACACTCTCATGCCTTCCGAGGCGATCCCTCCTCTATCTAGTCCGCCCCTGGCCCCGTCCAGGTGCTGAGCATCGATTAATCCCTTCGTGTGCTGGACATCTCCCTATTTTGTAACTGGCATTGTTCCTTCTCCACCTTCACCCTGTCCACCCGGCCCCCCTCACCCCACCTATTTGTTTAGCTCTGCAGGGTCCTCTGGGCCCCTCTGCCTCGATGGACACCCGCTGGCCAGGGCCACGAGCAGGACAGCACGGCCGTGGGCTTCACACCTCACCGGCAGGCTCTCCAGCGACTCCCCCTTCACCTGTGGGGCGGTGGGGCTTGGCCGGGCTGGGGCGCTAGTCAGGTATACAGTAGGTGCTCAGTAAACACTGGAAGGAATACCTGAAGTACCTGCCCCCTGCTCGTGCGGGGGGCGGATTCTGCCGCACCCTTGGCAGGCAGTCACGGGGGAGTTCGGAAAGGCGCTGCCACTGGCCCGGGAGCCGGCAGATCATCCCCTCCAGGCTGCACCACCCCCTCAACCTGCCCCAAATCCCTAGGCCCCCCCCTGCACTGGAGGCGAGAGGAGCAGCTCCCTCTGGGGTGCCCGCCAAGCTGACGCAGGGCTTGGTGACAAGGCGGCACCACCCAGCAGGCAACGCCAGGGTCCCGGCTGCAGCTCCGACACCTGCCCGCCCAGCACTGCAGACCTGGCCTCCAGGCAGGTGTGCTAGGGCTTAGGTCCCCTCATGGCAGCCCAGCCCCCAGAGAACTCCTGGACCCCCAGAATAAGGTGCTCCCCATGATGCCCATCAGGACAGGAAGGAGAACAGGCTTCGAGACGAAACGTTCCTCCCAGGCAGCGGTAACGGCGGCGGGGGTGGGTCCCGCACGCGGCCTCCCTCTAGGAAGACACACCTCATAGGGGCTGGCCTGTCCCCTGCCCACAGGACTGCGGGCCAGGAGCCAGGCCCCGTCATATGGATGCCCCCTCCCGCCCAGAGAACAGGCACCGGACGACCAAGTGGACTGTTCTCTTTCCCCAGTGAGAGCGAGAAACCCCAGTCCCGGAGCTCACAGCTCCTGGGTTTGGCCCCGGAGGCAGGCCTGTATTGGTCCACAATGGGTCCATCCCGGTGCCCTTAGGTGCCAGGTGAGGGCGGCTGGGGGAGTGCACCCCGGATCTCGCCGTCTGAAGCTGGAGTAGGGAAGCAGCTCCGAACCCCACCCCACTTGGGCGAGTTGGAGCACGAATCCTGGGCCCCACCCCAAGCCTGACGATCCAGTTCTCAGAGGCAGTCGGATCCCCCACCAGCCACCACTTGGAAGGGTCCGAGTGTGGGCGGAGTCAGGCGCGCCGGGCCCCTGGTCAGGGGGGATGCGGGTGGAGCAGGGGTAGGGCCTGTGCTCAGGGGACACTGTGGCCGACTGTGGTCAAGGTACCTGCCGGCTGTGGTCAAGGTACCTGCCGGTCTGACCCGCCAGCAGGAAAGTTAGGAGCTGTGGACGTGGTCACCCCAGCACGAGCGCGGCCGGGGTCAGGGCGCGGGGTGCGCCGCCAGGTGGCGCTCCAGCAGCGCGCGGTGCGAGAAGACCTTGCCGCAGGCGGGGCAGGGCGCGCGCTCCGGCCGGTGGGTGCGCATGTGCACGTTGAGCGAACTCTTCTGCGTGAAGCGCTTGGCGCAGACCGCGCACTGGAAGGCGCGCACGCCCGTGTGCGTGACCATGTGCTTGAGCAGGTAGTCGCGCAGCGAGAAGGAGCGCCAGCACACGGCGCACTGGTGCGGCTTCTCCCCTGCGGGCGACAAGCGGGGCGCGCGGGTGTTAGGGGGAAAGAGACCCCCCCCCCCCCCCCCGCGGACAACCATGCACCCGGACCCCCTGCCCGTAAGTCCCACAGGGTCCCCCACACACGGCCCGGCCTATCCCCTTCCCTCTGCCCGCTGGGACCCCCTCTCCCAGGCCTGTACCACTTACCAGGGTACCACTATCAGGGTCCCTTAGCCCCAAAAGGTGCACTGCCCAGAGGGGACCTGCCGGTGTGGGGCATCGCTGCCCATCGGGGCTGCTCCCCCCTGCCTCCCAGTCCCACATCTGGCCACCCTTCTGGGGCGGCCCTGACACTGGAAGGGGCCTGGGCAGACCCCCCCTTTCCGCTGGAACCCCTGCTGCCCACACCCCTGCCCGCCGGCCACTGTGATGTCCCTGGGGGGACAGAGCAGGGTGACCCCCTCGTGAGGCTGAGACCAGGAGGCGAGCCGTTGCCTTGGAGTCCTCGGCACAAACAAAACCTTTCTCAGCGGCAGTGCCCGGGAGGGGCTCTCCCAGACCTGGCACCGGCTCAGGCCCCGCGAAGCTGGCAAATCTTGGCTGGTTCTACCGTGGCCCTGCCCTCTCCTTCCTCCCCGAGGCAGCCAGGGGGCGATTTTAAATGTAAACCGCATCTCAGTTCTACTCCGCTCTCAGAACATGGGTGCCTTCCCACCTTTCACAGCGAAACCCACGCCCCTGGCCCAGATCGCCCCTCGCCACCCCCACCTGCTGTCCGGACCAATCACGGCTTTTAACACCGGCTCCGCCCGTGGCACCGCACACACCTGTCCTCCTCCCCGGGGCTCCCGCACCTGCGACCGCCCGGGACTCGCCAGCCATCACCTGGGCCTCCCTCCACCACCCCCGGCTGCCTCGCTTCGAGCCGCCTCCCTGACCAGCTGAGGTCCCCGAGTGCCTCCCTGCAGCCATGGGGAGCCCAGTTTCTCCTCCAGCCCCGGTCAGACCCTCCCCCCCCGCGCCTGCTCCACACGCTGCCCCATGGCCAGCGAACCCAGAGCCCACTGCTGTGCATCCAGCCCCAGGCACTGGGCCCAGGGGCCCGGGTGCCAGCACTGTTCCCCCGCCCCCCGCCACCATCCCCAGCTCCACCGCCAGGTTCCAAAGGCTCTGGGGCAGGCTCCTGCTCCACAACCCGGCTCAGGACACACCCCGCCCCGATGACGCGGGGCTAGGAAACGAGCAGGAGCGCCTGCCGCCCACACGGAGCGCTAGGGGGCTCCATGTCCAGGCCGCTCCGGAGTTGCCACCCCGCCCGGTGCCCAATCCCACCCGCCCCGAGGCACCCCGCTCACCGGAGTGGATGAACATGTGCTTGGTGTAGTTCTTCCGCGAGCTGAAGGTCTTGCGGCAGTGGCTGCACTCGTAGGCGGGCGGCTCGGAGCCCGCGGGGCGGGCGGCGGCGGCGGCGGGGGCGGGGGCGGCAGGCGGGGCCAGGGCCTCCCCCAGAGTCACGCTGGGGGCCGCCTCGGGCTGGAGCGCCGGGTAGAAGGCGGTCGGGGGCGCAGGGGCCGGCTCGGTAGGTGCTGGCGGGTGCTGCGCGGGGGGCCCGGGGGCGCCCAGGTGAAAGGGGAAAAGGACCACGGGGGGCGCTGGGGTCTTCACGGCGGGCTGGCGGGGCCCGGACAGGACGCAGTCCGGCGGGGCGGGGGCCTCGGGGGGACAGCCTTCCGCCGCGGGGCCGTCCTCCTCTGGCCACGCGGACACGTAGCTGTCCGGGAACACGTCCTCGGCCCCCGGGGGCGCCCGGAGGAAGTCCCTCCCGGTGCCGTAGTCCGAGAGGCCGGCGGGCGCAGGCGGCTCCTCGCGCGCGCTGTCCGCGGCGAGGAAGCCGGCGGCGCAGTCGGGGAAGGGAGGGGGCGCCTGGCCCTCGCCCGGGCCCCCGCCTTCGCCGTCCTCGCCGTCCGTCTCGTCCTCCGTGTCCTCCTCCTCCTCCTCGTCCCCGCCCTCCTCTGGGGCGGCAGGCAGGGCGGGGTCAGCGACCGACCCCTCGGCTTTGGCGGGCGCGGGGGGCGCGGGCAGCTGGAGGCGCGCGGGCTGGCGCTGCTTGCGGGTGTGCGCCGCCCCGGGGTGGCCCAAGGGGCGCGCGGCCAGCAGGTGGCGCAGGCGGTGGCGCAGCTGCGCGGGCGCGAGCGGCGGGGGCACGGGCGTGGGCAGGGGCAGGGGCGCCGGGGCGCCCGCGGCCGGGGCGGGGGTGCGGGCCCGGGCGATGATCTGCGTGCACTCGTCGATGACCGTCTGGATGCGCAGCACGGACGCGGCCGTGAGCACCTGCAGCGCCTCGCCCTGCGCCACGACCAGCGAGCCGCTGTAGAGGAACTCGACGAGCTGGCGCACCGTCTGCGCGGGCACCACGGGCGGCACGCGGATCTCCGAGTGGCCGAGCAGCAGCTTGTCCTGGAAGAAGGGCGAGCCGGCGGCCAGCACGCAGCGGTGCGCGCGCAGCGAGGCCTCGCGGATGCGCACGGTCACGTCGCAGAAGTGCCCGCCCAGCCGCTGGCCGTTGAGGGTCTCGAGCAGCGAGCGGGAGAAGTTCTGCAGATGGATGTGATGCACAGCCTCGGCCGCCGCCATCTGCACCGGATGAGGGGGGAACGGGAGGTCAGACAGGGACTCCCTCTGCCCTGGTGTCCCCGCTCCGCCAGCTCTGGTCGCGGGACAGGGCGAACCACAGCGCCCCCCCGCCCCCCCAAAAAACGGATCCTTGCAGGGCTCCACCCAGCGCACAGGCCTCAGCACGACACTCTCACTCTCTCTCTCTCTCTCTCTCTCTCTCTCTCTCTCTCTCTCTCTCTCACTCCTGCCTGTCTTGCCGTCTCCACAGCTCCCTGCAGACCCATGGGAGAGGGGTGGGAATATCAAGGGTCTACACCCAGGGCCCTGGCTCAGTGGATGGAGCTTAGGTCTGCAGACTGAAGGGTCCCGGGTTCGATCCCGGTCAAGGGCGCATGCCAGAGTTGTGGGCTCCATCCCCACCCAGTAGGGGGCGTGCAAGAGGCAGCCGATCAATGATTCTCTCATCATTGATGTTCCCATCTCTCCCTCTCCCTTCTTCTGAAATAAAATACATATATATATATGAAAATGAATATTTTTAAAAGGTTTACACCCCGCCTCCCCCTCCCCCAGTGTCGCTTACTACCCAGGCAGGCGAGGCTCCAGGGCAGGGTCCCCTGTCTAGGTCCACCCACCCACCCACCCTTCCCCAACTCCAATACCTATCAATCAATCTCCCAGCATCCCCATCCGGGGGGCAGCTCTGCGGAGACGAGGGCAGAGATCTGCATCCTGAACTGGCTCACTGACCACCCCAGATGGCTGCACCCCCTCCACTGTGGCTGCTTCCTGATCCACCCCTGCCCCACACCCCAACGTCAGAGCATCCGCGGCCGAGCCCGTCTGCTGCCACAGAACCGGGGGTTTGTGCCCTGGACTGAGTGTCCAGGGGTGTGCACAGTCACACAGGGTTCGGAGTGGGGGGGGGGCATTAGCCAAGCAGCTGCCCCACGGGAGGGAAACACGTGGTTTCTGCCCCCCCCCCCAACATGGGTGGGAATACGGAGGGGGCCTGTGTGCAGGGAGGGCTTGTGTGGCCTGTGCAGGGGCGTGTGACTGCGTGGGTGCAGGTGGAGCATCGCTGAGCAATGTGGCCTCACTATGCCCGCACTGCCCACCGGAGGCACTAGAAAGAGGGGTTACCACCCCCCCAAGGGATCCTGGGAATCTGAGCAGCTCTATTTCCCCCGTCAAGTGGGCACCACGCTCTCTCGGCTTCAGTTTCCCCTCCATCTACCTCGCTCACCCCACACATCTCCAGGTCGGGGAGGAGGTGAGCCCGGCCTGGCCCACGGAGATCTGACTCACCCCTGCAGCTCCTCCAGCCCGAACCCTCTTTGCTGGGACCAGAACCCACCCCCCTTTCTTGCACGAGCCCCTGAGACCACTGCACACACCTCCACCGTTCCCCGCCCCCCACCGGCGGGGACTGCTGGCTGGATGCAGGGACCGCCCCTTCTCACCCCACCCCCCACCTCGCGGTCCGCTCCCCACGCGGCCGCCAGGGGGCGCCCGCTCCCTCCTAACAGGTCCGGGCCCCGCCTCGGCTCAGAGGCCGCCGTACGAAGAATTAATTCCTGGCAATTTCGCAAATGAGCCAAGTCTGCACGTGCTGTGGCCTCCGCGCCAGCATCCTCCCCGTGCCCGTTCGCCCGGCGTCCAAGGACTCGCAATGTGCGCGCGGGGTGGGGGCAGGAACCTGTGCATCGACCCGCAGGGGGGCAGCCCTTCCTATTCCGCCCCCCGCCCCCTCCAGGCTCCGACTCCTCGGTGCCGCGGCAGCAGGGCCTCCCAGGCGCCTCGGAACAAAGGCCGCCTGAGGACGCGGGCCCCAGGCCCGGCCGCGCCCTGTCCCGCCGCCACCCCTCTGCCCAAGCCACACACAGCCCCGAGCGCCCGCGCCCCGGCACGCGCCCTGCCCCACGCCCAGCGCCCCCCTGAGGCCCGCGCCGGCTGCCCCCGCCCCAGGCCTCCCGGTCCGCCCCGCCCCGCGCCCGACAGCGCCCCCTCCCGTCCGCAGCCTGCGCTCCCGGCCCAGCGTGGGGGCCGCTCCCGGGCGCGCCCCGGCCTCCCGCCGCCCAACCTCACCGCCAGCTCCTCCGCGGGCGCCGGGCCCGGCCGCCACCACCCGCAAGGCCGCGCTTCTCGGTCGCGATGCCGGCGGAACCCAAGTCCGCAGCCGCGGCGGCACTGGGGAGCGCTAACGGGGAGCACTTCCGGTGTTTCCTTGGAGACGAGACGACGACGCCAGGCCGCAGTTCCGGGGGAAGCCAAGACGCAGACACACCAGATCGTGCCCCCGACACCGAGGATGCGGGTCCTGAGGGCCCCCGCCCTCCTGCTGCTCTCGGGGGCGCTGGTCCTGACCCCCAGCTGGGCCGATGAGTGCGGGGAGGAGCGAGGGGACCCGGCGGGGGCGCGGGGCCGGGAAGGCGCGTGTCCAGCCCCGGCCCTGCCCCCCGTCCGCCCCCCAGGCCCCCACTCCCTGAGGTATTTCCTCACCGCCGTGTCCCGGCCCGGCCGCCGGGAGCCCCGCTTCCTCTCCGTCGGCTACGTGGACGGCACGCAGTTCGTGCGGTTCGACAGCGACGCGGCGAGTCCGAGGATGGAGCCGCGGGCGCCGTGGATGCAGCAGCCGTGGGTGGAGCGGGAGAGGCCGGGGTATTGGGAGGAGCAGACGCAGGCCAACAAGGGAACCGCACAGATTTACCGAGTGAGCCTGGAGAACCTGCGCGGCTACTACAACCAGAGCGAGGACGGGCCTCACACCCTCCAGAGGATGTCTGGCTGCGACGTGGGCCCCGACGGGCGCCTCCTCCGCGGGTACGAGCAATTCGCCTACGACGGCGCCGACTACCTCGCCCTGAACGAGGACCTGACCTCCTGGGCCGCGGCCGACACGGCGGCTCAGATCACCCGGCGCAAGTGGGAGGCGGCCGGTGTGGCAGAGAGAATGAGGAGCTACCTGGAGGGCCGGTGTGTGGAGTCGCTGCTCATGTACCTGGACAAAGGGAAGGAGACCCTGCTGCGCGCAGACCCCCCAAAGGCTCACGTGACCCGCCACCCCGTCTCCGCCCGTGAGGTCACCCTGAGGTGCTGGGCGCTGGGCTTCTACCCTGCGGACATCGCCCTGACCTGGCAGCGTGACGGGGAGGACCAGATCCAGGACATGGAGCTGGTGGAGACCAGGCCTGCGGGGGACGGCACCTTCCAGAAGTGGGCGGCCGTGGGGGTGCCCCCTGGAGAGGAGCAGAGATACACGTGCCATGTGCAGCACGAGGGGCTGCCCGAGCCGCTGACCCTGAGATGGGAGCCGCCTACTCAGACCTCCATCATCATCACGGGCATTGCTGGGGGCCTGGTTCTGCTGGGAGCTGTGGCCGGAATTGTGATGTGGAGGAGGAGGCGCTCAGGTGGGAATGGAGGGAGCTACGCTCAGGCTGCCTGCAGTGACGGCGCCCAGGGCCCTGACGTGCCCCTCTCAGCTTCTGGAGCGTGAGGCAGCTGCCTTGTGGGGACCGAGTGATGGGAGATGTGTTCACGCTCCCACTTCCTGACTCAAGAACCTCTGATGGGGGGCTGGCCCCGCCCTGCTCCCCACGCTCTCCTGCCAGCAGAGGCGGGGCTGGGCCCTCCCTCCTGCCTTTACTCCCTGGTGCTCTGAGCTGCCACTTCCTGCTCCCGCCTTGAATTGAGATTCTGGATGTGACTCTGTTTGTTCATCTCTTGCCAAGAATGTTTGGGGGGTTAATTAAAGGGGAAGATCCTGCCCTGGCCGGTGTGGTTCAGTGGATAGAGTGTTGGACTACGGGTCCTGCGTTCGGTTCTGGTCAAGGGCATGTATGTACCTTCTTGGTTGCAGGCACATCCCCAGTGGGGGGTGTGCAGGAGGCAGCTGATCGATGTTTCTCTCTCATCGATGTTTCTAGCTCTCTATCCCTCTCCCTTTCTCTCTGTAAGAAATCAATAAAATATATTTTATAAAAAATCAATAAAATATATTTTTAAAAAATCAGTAAAATATATTTTTAAATAAAAAATAAAGGGGAAGCCGAAACCGGTTTGGCTCAGTGGATAGAGCGTCGGTCTGCGGACTGAAAGGTCCCAGGTTCGATTCCGGTCAAGGGCATGTGCCTTGGTTGCGGGCACATCCCCAGTGGGGAGTGTGCAGGAGGCAGCTGGTCGATGTTTCTCTCTCATCGATGTTTCTAACTCTCTATCTCTCTCCTTTCCTCTCTGTAAAAACTCAATAAAATATATTTAAAAAAATAAAAATAAAGGGGAAGACCCTAAATTCTGAGAGGAAATAAATTGAAGCATCAAGAAAGGAAAAAAAAGACGCAGACACAGGGACAGCCGGTTGGCGAGGATTCTCTGGGCTGCAGTACGCTTCCGGCATCGCCTTAAAGACAGGGAGGAAGCAGGGCCTGTGCTGTCAATCAGCGGGATGCTGCACCGCAATAAAGGGTTGGACGCCGGGAGGTGCAAGCAGGAGTGGGGGTGCAAGCAGGAGAGGGGTGCAAGCAGGAGGAGGGCTCGCTAGTATTGGGGGGAGCAGACCCCATCCGACCTTGATGCCCACTTTCTGCCTGGTGCCTGAGCCTGGGTCCTGGGTCCCAGGTAGAAGGTGGAGGCAGCCTGATTGGATGCCCCTTACGCCACCCCCTCCTGCCCCAGGGCGAGTCCTGACAAATAAATGGAAGCATATGGACCTGAACGACTGCCCCAGAGCTCGGAAAAGGGGCTGGGGTGGGTGAGATGGGTCCTACCTCTGCAGGGGGCGTGAGCTACCAGACCCCAAAGGCCCAAAGCCACAAGGGCAGAGTCTGTGGGAAGAGCTGTCTGGGCACAGGGAGCAGCCTAGGTCTCTCCTGTTTCCTTCCTGCATGAACCAGGCCCACCCCATGGTGTGTGGCAGTGGGGCCAGCCCAACCTCATGCTCTACCCTTGGGGGCTGGAGGGAGCGGGAGGACCTGGACCTCAGGTCAGAAGATCCCCCAGAGCCTCAGCCCCATGTCGTGGAGGGGAAGGGGACTATGCCAGGCAGGGGCTTACCCCTCCTCCCCCTACAGCCTTTCCTGACCTGAGGAAGCTCATTAAAACGCAAGTCCAGCCCTAGCCGGTGTGGCTCAGTGGATAGACCGTGGGCCTTCGGACAGAAGGGTCCCAGGTTCAATTCCGACTGGGGGCACCTGCCCGGGTTGTGGGCTCCATCCCCAGTGGGGGGCGTGCAGAAGGCAGCTGATCAGTGATTCTCTCATCATTGATGTTTCTGTCTCTCCCTCTCCCTTCCTCTCAGAAATCAATAGAAATATATTAAAAATAAAAAAATAAATTTAACCCCTTCCCCAACAATTTTTTTGTTAAAAACGTTTCTTTTTCAGACTAATTTTTTTATTTTGGTTCTATATAGTATTTTTGATGCTGGTTATGAAAACAGTTTGTAACTCGTCTTCCTATAAACCATATTTTTTTACCATATTTTCTTAGTATACTCGTCAACGACTGAAAAAAGAACATTTTGTGAAAACGTGTATACACGTTTCTGCCGGGGAAGGGGTTAAAAAAAACACAAAAAACACTCAAGTCTAGCCTGGCCAGCGTGGCTCAGAGGCTGAGCATCCACCTATGAACCAGGTGGTCAGGACACATGCCCAGGTCTCAGGCTCGATCCCCAGTGATGGCGTGAAGGAGGCGGCTGATCAATGGTTTTCTCTCTGATCATTGATGTTTCTATCTCCCTCTCCCTTCTTCTCTGAAATCAGTAAGTGGCCCCTCACCGTGGCCTGCCTCGTCCCATGTGTCTTCTCCGTTCAGCCTCACCCACCCCTCTCCTGCTGTGCCCACCCCCAGGCTGGCCTGCGCAGTCCCCTCTCACACTGCTCACCTGCCACCACCTCCCTCGGGGGCCCTCCCTGGTCTCGAGTTTCCCCCCCATCCTCTGTCACGCGGCCTCTGAGGGCAAGAGGTCAATGCTGCCCTTCACCTGGACAGACAGCCGCTGCCTCTCCCACCTAAACAGGAATGGAGGTGCCCACGGCTGTGTCAGCCTGTCCCGGACCCGACTCCAGTGGATCTAATGCATCGGGAGTCATGTCCTGGAGGGGGCACAATTCTAAAGATGCCCCCTCCAGGGTTCCCTCCGGAACCCCCCCAAAACGGCCGCTGTAATTGAGGTTGTGAGTCAGCTGACCTCACAGTACGGAGATGATCCCGGGATGTGAGGGTCGACCCAGGGCAATCAGCAAGGCCCTTAGCCCAGTGGTCGGCAAACTCATTAGTCAACAGAGCCAAATATCAACAGGTCGACGATTCAAATTTCCTTTGAGAGCCAAATGTTTTAAACTTAAACTATACAGGTAGGTGCATTGTTATTAACTTAATGAGGGGACTCTTCAGGCTTAGGAAGAGCCACACTCAAGGGGCCAAAGAGCCGCATGTGGCTCGCGAGCCGCAGTTTGCCGACCACAGCAGAGGAGGAACAGGAGAGGCACTTGAGTTAGAAGGACTCTGGGGCCTTTGAAGGTGGAAGGGGCCATGTGACAGGGAACATAGGGGTGAGTGTGGGGTCCGGAATCTGAGAAGAGCTGAAGAACAGCAAGAAAACAGGGACCAGCCGAAACCGGTGTGGCTCAGTGGATAGAGCGTCGGCCTGCGGACTGAAGGGTCCCAGGTTCGATTCCGGTCAAGGGCATGTACCTGGGTTGCGGGCACATCCCCAGTGGGAGATGTGCAGGAGGCAGCTGATCGATGTTTCTCTCTCATCGATGTTTCTAACTCTCTATCTCTCTCCCTTCCTCTCTGTAAAAAATCAATAAAGTATATTTTTAAAAAAAAGAAAACAGGGACCACCTCTCCCTCACTCCCCTCCCCCAACACTTCACCATGAGCTTCCTCACTCTCAAGCTCTAAGGGCCCTTCCTTTGCCTCCATCACTTGTTTCCTAAGCCCATTTCTTCCGGAAATTACTTTAAAAAAATACATATTTTTATTGATTTCCGAGAAGAAGGGAGAGGGGGAAAGCATTAGAAACATCAACAATGAGAGTGAATCACTGATTAGCTGTCTCCTGCAGGCCCCCTGACTGCGGATGGAGCCCACAATCCCAGAATGTGCCCTTGACCAGAATCGAACCCGGGACCCTTCAGTCTTCAGGCCGACGCCGCTCTACCCACTGAGCAACACCAGCTAAGGCTAGAATTTACTTTTTCTACCTCTGTAATTTACCCAATGTGCTGTTACAAAAAAGAAGAAAGAGGAGGAGGAGGAAGGAGAAGAAGCCGCCCTAGCCAGTGTGGCTCAGTGGATAGAGAATCAGCCTGCAGACAAAAGAGTCCCGGGTTCGATTCCGGTCAAGGGCACGTACCTTGGCTGCAGGCTCCTTCCCGGCCCAAGCCCTGATCAGGGCGTGTGCAGGAGGCAACCAGTCCATGTGATTCTCTCACATCAATATTTCTCTCAGTCTTTCCCTCTCTCTTCCACTCTCTCTAAAAGATCAATGGAAAAATATCCTCAGGTGAGGATTAACAACAACAAAAACAAAAAAACCCACACAAACAAACAAAGAACATTGGCCTGTGGACTAAAGGGTCCCAGGTTCGATTCCAGTTGGGGTCACATGCCTGGGTTTCGGGCTCAATCCCTGGTGAGGGCGTTCAGGAGGCAGCCGATCCATGTTCTCTCTCATCACTGATGTCTCTCTCTCTCCCTCTCCCTTCCTCTCCGAAGCTAATAAAAAGGGAAAAAAAGAGAGAAAACAGGGGCTCAGTCTCACAACCGCAGGGACCTGGGTTCCTCCTGCTGATCACCTGGATGAGCTGGGAAGTGAGTGGATTTCTCCCCAGAGCTCCCGGGAGAGCCTGGGCCGGCCCACCCTTGGGCGCAGCCTTTGTGAGACCGAGCAAGGCCGCCGCCTGGGGTTCTGGCCGCAGCGAGCAGGCGGGTGCAGGCGGGTGCTGTTCGAAGCTACGGAGTCCGTGGTCCTTGGTTAGAAAGCAGCAGGCCTGGCTGGCGTGGCTCCGTTGACTGGACTTGTCCCCGGCCCAGAGGTGTCCAGGCTGCGTGGTCGGGGCACCTCCTGGGTTTCCAGCTCAATCCCCAGTAGGGGGCGTGCAGGATGCAGCTGATATTTCTCTCTCTTTCCCTGTCCCTTCCTCTCTCCCGAAAAATCAAATACAGAGGCAGCTGATTGATGTTTCTCTCTCATTGAGGTTTCTAACTCTCTATCTCTTCTCCCTTCCTCTCTGTAAAAAATCAATAAAATATATTAGAAAAAAAAATCAAGCCAAAACCGGTTTGGCTCAGTGGATAGAGCATCGACCTGCAGACTGAAAGGTCCCAGGTGCGGTTCCGGTCAAGAGCATATACCTTGGTTGCGGGCACATCCCCAGTAGGGGGCATGCAGGAGGCAGCTGATCAATGTTTCTCTCTCATCAATGTTTCTAACTCTCTATCCCTCTCCCTTCCTCTCTGTAAAAAATCAATAAAATATATTTTTAAAAAAACCAAATACAGAGACTGGGGACCTGCACTTGGTAAGCGTCTGACCAAGGCCACTGTTTCCATCGAACCAATACCTCCCATTGCCTCTCTCAGGCCAGACGCCTCCTTTCTGCCTACCAGCGTGTGTCAGGCACCTCCACCGTCTCGTTCTCCCATCCTACGAGGTCCGACTTGCAGGGGGGTTGGGGGGTCACAGGGGAACCAACTGTCCAGACATAGAGGCTGGAGCAGCATCAGGGCAGGTGGAAAGGAATGCGTGAGGACGCTGAGGAGGGAGGGTGCAGAACAGGAGGGAAAACCCCCACACCCCGACTCCGCTCAGGCCTTGGGAAAACATGTTTTGCTTTTCTCTCCAAAGGCCTTTGTCACCGTGGTTATGGGGGCATTTGGGGGAATAGTGCAGCCCAGGGCACAGGGTTATGGTTATTTATTTATTTTTTCCAAATTATAAGAGAAAGTTTAGCACTAGCTGGTTTGGCACCGTGAGTAGAGTGTCGGTCTGCGGACTGAAGGGTCCCGGGTTTGATTCCGGTCAAGGGCACGTGCCCAGGTTGTGGGTTTGATGGTACAGGAAGCAACAGGCCAGTTCTTCCTCCATTAATGTTTCTCTCTCTCTCTCTCATCAATAAGGATTTTAATTTTTTAATATTTTTATTGATTTCAGAGAGGAAGGGAGGAGAGATAGAAACATCAATGATAAGAGAGACATATTAATCGGCTGCCTCCTGCATGCCCCCCACTGGGGATCAAGCCTGCAACCGGGGCTTGAACTGTAATCTCCTGTTTCATAGGTCGATGCTCAACCACTGAGCCGCACAGGCCACGCATGGATGCTGTATTTTTGCGTGTTTTGGCATCGATGATTTAAGAGAAAAGGAAAAGGCCGTAACGGGTTGGCTCAATGGATAGAGCGTCGGCCTGCGGACTGAAAGGTCCCGGGTTCGATTCCCATCAAGGGCGTGTACCTTGGTTGCGGGCACATCCCCAGTAGGAGGTGTGCAGGAAGCAGCTGATCGATGTTTCTCTCTCATCGATGTTTCTGACTCTCTATCCTTCTCCCTTCCTCTCTGTAAAAAATCAATAAAATATATTTTAAAAAAAAGAGAAAAAAAGGAAAAGAAAACCACAGAGGTGAGGAAGCTGCCCCTGGGCGAAGGGGTGGGGGCGAAGGGGTG
This sequence comes from Myotis pilosus, assembly GCA_036010255.1. Lineage (NCBI taxonomy): Eukaryota > Metazoa > Chordata > Mammalia > Chiroptera > Vespertilionidae > Myotis > Myotis pilosus. Next base: position 14,285,367 of record JASKON010000029.1, read on the forward strand.
GGGGTGACACAGGCCAGTGAGCCAGGACCAGTGGAATGAACGGGAAAATGAGACCAAGAGATGAACAAACGCAGAGCAATTCACAGCTGACAGGGAAGGCCGCCTCCCTGGAAATAACAGCGCTCCAGGCCCAGAAAAGCAGCCGAACCAGGTGGGCGACACCAGGACCAGCTGTGATGACTGACAGCTCCCTCCCCTGCCACTGGCCAATCCTAGGAGACCCCGGCCCTGAAGCAGCACCCCTCAAACACTGACACACCGAAACCCTCCCGGAGACCTCCCCTAGGGCTTCCGCATTCCAGATACAAGACTCAGGACAAAGGGCCCAGGCTGTGCCCTCCCTACAGCCCGGCCACTCCCTGTCCCCTCTCCTTCCTCCATTTCTTCCCCTACAGCCTTGCGTCTCCCGAACCCTAAAGGACCCCATGAGGAGGCTTGCAACCAGCGGAGCCCTGGGTACCAGCAGCTCGTCCCAGGCTCACCCCTGAACCTGGTCCCCAGGCCCCCCTCCCTCTGACTTCCCCGAGAGCTAGGGCAGCCCAGCTTCGCTCTCTGTTCATTCTTTCTTGTCTGACTGTCCCCGGCTTTAATAAATGTTCCCTCACGGTCATCTGGAGTCTTGTGGAATTTCTCCTGCACAAAGTCAAGAACCCACACACCAGCCCTAGGCAGACCGGGACCAGGGGCCAGGCCCCTTTTCTAGTAACAGGGCGGCAAGGAGGCTTAAATGTGTTGTTTAGAGAGAGCCGCCTGGGGCACAGGTTTAGTGAGCCAGGGAGGGGCTGGTGTGGCCTGAAGGACTGAAAATTCCAGGCATCTCAGAATCTTCAAGGCAGTCAGGCCTCAGCCTGGGCTCCCAGCTCCCTGCACCATCCGCTGCCCTGAGGCCGGCGGGCTTCCCAGCCAGGGTCCCCTCTAGGCACCCACTGCCCATGGCTGCAGCCCAGCCCTCAGCCACCAAGCCCTCTGGCTGTGCCAGGTGTGGGATGCTGTCCACGACCCAGACACACACCTCAGTAGGCCAGCAACCTCCCTTGGGACAATGGTCATGTCCCCAGGAAAAAGGCATGTTGGGCCCAGCCGGTGTGGCCATAGGAGGTCACGTTGGGGAGTCCCGGTCAGGGCCCGGGCCCGGGTTGCGGGCTCGATCCCCTGTGGGGGTCGTGCAGGAGGCAGCCGATCCATGATTCTCTCTCATCATTGATGTATCTATCTCTCCCTCTCCCTCCCTCCCTGAAAGCAATAAAAATATATTTAAAAAACAATGCATCCTGATACCAGGACAGGGTTGAGACGGAGGGTGGCCCCTGAGCAGGGAGGTGCCAGCAGGGAAGTGTTTAGCCTCCCTGATCGGATGGAGAAAAGACTTAGGAAAAAGGAAGCGTCCAGTATCAGTGGATCGCCCATGAGGGCGTCGGGTGGGGCAGGGGTGAGGAATATTTGCAACACAGAAAGGTTTAATTTGCTTTCATATGTAAAACGCGAAGATCAAGGACGTCCTCTCGGCCTCCTCGACCTGCCAGAGGAAACCAGGTGGGTAGGAGACCTGCATTGAAATCTTCTCTATTATAGCAAGTACCTCCGCCATCCAGGGTCCCCACACACCTGGGCTGTTGGGGTTGGTTTTTTTTAAAAATATATTTTATTGATTTTTTTACAGAGAGGAAAGGAGAGGGATAGAGAGTCAGAAACATTGATAAGAGAGAAACATCCATCAGCTGCCTATTGCACGACCCCCACCGGGGATGTGCCCGCAGGCAAGACCAGAATCGAACCCGGGACCCTTGAGTCCGCAGGCCGACGCTCTATCCACTGAGCCAAACTGGCTAGGACTGGGGTCGATTTTGAAAAGTTAAAAAGGCCAGGAAACATGGAGAACAGGCTGGGACACTCTCATCCGCAAGCCAGCAATTTATTTTCCTTGTCTTTTTTGTGTGTTTTCTGTATTTACTAAAAGCAAAATTTGAGCAAAAAAGTTTTTTTTTAATTTTTATTTTATTGATTGATTTTAGAGAGAGGAAAGGTGAGAGAGAGAGAGAGAGAGAGAGAGAGAGAGAGAGGCCAAGAGTGGTGAGGGATTATAAATCTACTAGAGGCCCAATGCACGAAATTGGTGCGAGAGTAGGCCTTCCTGCCCTGGCCGGTGTCGCTCAGTGGACAGAGCGTCGGCCTGCAGACTGAGGGGTCCCAGGTTCGAGTGCGGTCAAGGGCATGTACCTGGTTGTGGGCACACCCCCGGTGGGGGATGTGCAGGAAGCGGCTGATCGATGTTTCTCTCTCTCATCGATGTTTCTGACTCTCTGTCTCTCTCCCTTCCTCTCTGTAAAAATCAATAAAATATATATATTTTTAAAAAAAGTAGACAATCCTTCCGCCAGCTGCCAGGTACCGGCACCGGCTTCCCTCTGGCGCCTGGGACCCTGGCTTCCCTTGCAACCCCCTTCCCTCCCCTGCTTTGTCTGGAAGGACATCCGGTCTAATTAGCATATTACGCTGTTATTATTATGAGATGAGTCCCCAAATGGCTCCAGTACGCAGGGACCGGGAGTCAGAGGTCTTAAAGGACTCTAGGCTGGCTTTTTCTTCTAAATATATTTTTATTGATTCAGAGAGGAAAGGAGAGGGAGAGAGAGAAACATCAATGATGGCCATCATTGATCGGCTGCCTCCTGCACGCCACATATTGGCAATTGAGCCCGCAACCCGGGCATGTGCCCTTGACCGGAATCGAACCCGGGACCCCTCAGTCTGCAGGCCGAGGCTCTGCTCACTGAGCCACACCAGCCAGGGCTGGATTCAATTATCTGGTCAGACCTAACAACCTATTGTTCCACGTCTGACTTAGGAATTCATCGGTTGCTTCTTGTATGTGCCCGGACTGGGGATTGACGCCCAAACCGTGGCATATTGGGAAGATGCTCTAACCAACTCGCTCTCGCTCTCGCTCTCGCTCTCGCAAGTGAAGCTTAGAGGCAAAGGAAGCCCCCAGAGGTGACACACCCTGGCCCTTCCCTTCCTTTAAGGAGCCCATTGCAACCAGATTAAAATGTTTTGTTCTAAATCCAGGTTCTCAATGGCTTCGCCTCACTCCCTGGTCCTGGGCGGGGCCCTGGGCGGGGCCCTGGGCGGGAGCAGGTGTGAGTTGGAAGCCTTTACCCCCTTTCCCAGCCTTTCCCTGGGGGACACCTGGCTCCCAGGGCTCTCTCATTCCCAGTGTGTGTACAACCGACCATTGTCAGTGAGCTGACCATCTTGTGACCCAGCACCCTATTTTTTTTGTTAGTTCTCACCCAAGGATATATATATTTATTTTATAAGTGATGTGTTTAAGAATAGATATATTTTTAATTATTTTTGTTGTTATTCCTCACCTGAGGACATTTTCCCATTGATTTTTAGAGGGAGTGGAAGGGAGAGGGACAGAGAGAGAGACATGATGTGAGAGAGACACATGGATTGGTTGCCTCCCCCAGGTGCACTGACCGGGGCGGGGATTGAGCCTGCAACCGTGTTACCTGCCCTTGACGGGAATTGAACCCAACCTGGGACCCTTCCCTCTTCGGGCCGATAGTCTGTCTGCTGAGCAGCCCCGCCCTAATTGGTGTGGCTCAGTGGGTAGAGTGTTGGCCCTTGGACTGAAGGGTCCCGGGTGCGATTCCGGTCAAGGGCACCTGGGTTGCAGGCTCTATCCCCAGGAGGAGGCGTGCAGGACGCAGCTGATCAATGTTTCTCTCTCATTGATTCTTTTCTCACTCTCCCTCTCCCTTCCTCTCTGTAACATCAATAAAATATATTGAAAAAGCAACAAACAAACCTAGCAGTGGACCAGGCAGCCACATACGGGCTGGTCAGTAACATACTTTGTACCAATTTAGACAAAGGAGGCTTCTTGCTGAACTTTAGCCTGTGGGCTATGGAAGGGCCCCCCTGGGTCCGACAGTAAGGTCGTGCGTCCTGTGTCCTCGCTTTTGCACCTGCAGCTGGTAAAGTGGGCCTTGAGCCCCCGTGTACCCAGGGCAGGCCCCCCACTCTCACACTGGCCTTGAACATCGCCGTGCTTTCTTTAGGGTTCCCACACCCTGACTCGGGGGCAGTCACAGCCTGGAGGTCCCTGCCCACTCATCTGCCCCCTCCCTGATGGCCACGCTGGCCCCATGACCCTCTGTTCACCTCAGGGTATCCACACGGATAACCCTGGCCTGCTCAGGAATCTCGTTATTGGTTGGATGTTTTCCAAATCCTAGCGTGTCATTATCTAAAGCAGAACCGGCCCATGTGTTCCTCTGGACGACAGCTCCCCTGGGAGGCGGGATCTGGGCCGGATTCTCAGAGCCAGGGGCTGGTGAGGGGCTGGCGTGAGGTGGCGGCGGATGCCGACAGATGGGCTATTTTTCTGGCTGAGAACCGTCAAGGACTCATGGATAGGGTGGATTGTTTGGGTGTCAATGATTGTCACTGTTTTATTTTTTTTTCTATTTCTTTTAAAAAATATATTTTATTGATTTTTTACAGAGAGAAAGGGAGAGGGATAGAGAGTCAGAAACATCGACAAGAGAGAAACATCGATCAGCTGCTTCCTGCACATCTCCTACTGGGGTTGTGCCCGCAACCAAGGTACATGCTCTTGACCGGAATTGAACCTGGGACCCTTGAGTCCGCTGGCCAACGCTCTATCCACTGAGCCACACCGGTTAGGACTTTCAAAAAAGTATATTTTTATTGATTTCAGAGAGGAATGGAGAGGGAGAGAGAGATAGGAACATCGGTGATAAGAGAAATATGGGCCCATCAGCTGCCTACTGCCCGGCCCCCGTGGGGATTGAGCCCCAAACCTGGACATGTGCCCTGACGGGGAATGGAGCCCTGACCTCCTCCTGGTTTATGGGTCCAGGCCCAACCTCTAAGCCAGAGGGGGGGGGGGGGGGGGGGCTTGGCTGCCCCACTTAAGCCAGGGGCTGGGCGTGGCCTGGCCGGGGTGTGAGGGGCCCTAAGGCCTCTGCTGGAACTCTGCTGGTGTGGGGGCGGGGGGGGGCTCTGGGCTGGGAAGGGAAGGGCCTGGGCCCAGAGGGAGGAAGGGGTGGGGTGGGGGGGCTGATAGAGAGTTGCAGGCCTGGTGGCCAGAGACGGGGCTCCTGGGCAGGCAGCCACTGTGGGTTTTGAGGAGCCCCAGGAGACCCTGGTGATGTTCACCCTGCCCCGAAAGAGAGAAAGAAAAAGAAAGAAAAGGCAGAAAGAAAGAAAAAGAAAGAAGCCACAGGACCGCCCTAACCGGTGTGGCTCAGTGGATAGAGCGTCGGCCTGTGGACTGAAGGGTCCTGGGTTCGATTCCCGCCAAGGGCATGGACCTTGGTTGCGGACACATCCCCAGTGGGGGGTGTGCAGGAGGCAGCTGTTCGATGTTTCTCTCTCATCGATGTTTCTGACTCTCTATCCCTCTCCCTTCCTCTCTGTAAAAAATCAATAAAATAAATTTTAAAAAGGACATGTCTACTTATTAGAAAAAAAAAAGCCTCAGGCCCAGTTGCCAGTGACGGCCTGTGTGTAACAGGGTCACCAGCGGCTGTGCAGCCCCGAGCTCCCACCACCCTCCGCACCTGCACCCGGGGCCCGCCAGCCTCAGGCCTCTGCCCTTCTTTCTGCTGGAACTGCCCCCCCTGCAGGTGCTGGGGGAGGGGGTGGGGTGGGGGGCAGGGGATGCAGGGGGGTCCCCGCCCACACTCTGTACCATCACCCGCTCCTTTGGCCTCGCTGGGCCCTGGACCTCCCCCGCCCCCCCGGAAGCCCAGGGCGCGATGGGCCGTGCAGAGTCCAGCAGCTGTTAGTCAGGACGCCCGGCTCCCCCAGGGCGGTGCCAGCACCCACTTTCCTTCCCGGGTCCAGGAACCCCAGGGAGGAAGCGGGGTTCCAGCCAGGGTGGGGGGTGGGGGGCCCGAGCGGGCGGGGCGGGGCCCTGCGGCGGGCGGAGGGGCGGGGCCGGGGCTGGAACAAAGGCCGCGCGCACAAAGCCCACGGCCCCGGCCCCGCGGGGAACAAAAGCCGCCCCCGGCCCCGATCGCCCGCCACGCCCCCGCCGCCACGTGCGGGCGCCCGAGGGGCCTCGCCTCAGGAGGGTGCGAGCCCGGGGGGCGGGCGGGTCCGGGCTGGACCTGCCGGCCCGGCGGCTCCGCACCCGCCCAGGGCCGCCCCTTCGCACCAGCTTCTCCCCCGACTCTCCCCCCGCCCGGGACCGTGGCCCGCGGGGAGGGTCGGCTCGCCCGCCCGGAACGGCATTGCGGACCGAGCCTGTGCTGCCTCTTGGGAGCCGGCGGGCCGGGCCGGTTCCCGTGTGTTTGACGTTAAACAACAAAAAGATTAAAAAATAGGGCCGGCCGGTGAGGCTGGGAGGTGAGAGTCGGCCTGTGAGCCCGGAAGGCCCAGGGCCGGGCCGCGGGCTGCATCCCTGTGCGGCGCGTGCGGGGCGATGGGTGATGGGTCGTCCCCGGTGCCTCCGGTGTTTTCTTCCTTCTTCGTGGCTGTTTCTCCCTCCCTCTCCCTCCCCGTCTTAAATCGGTGAAAATACATTTTAAAAAACAATAAAAATAGGAAACAGCCTCGGGGATCTGGACAGCACGGCCTTCTGGGATGGGGACCCCCGCCCCTCTCCCTGGCCCGCCTCCCCTCCAAGTCTCGGCCCCTCCCCGTCTGGCGATGACGGTGACGTCGACGGGCCGCCGAAGGGGCGGGGCCTGGGGCGGAGGCGGGGCCTGCCGACCGGATCGAGCCGACCCGCGGCTGGTTGCCCGGCGGAGGGGCGGGGAACGCGCTTTAAATGCGGCGCGCGCGCCCCGCCCCCAGACAGGGGTGACGTCACGCAGGCCCCGCCCCTTCCCCTGGACCTGGCCAGGCGGTGCAGGCAGCGGTGGGCGGAACCCGCTGAGGCGCGTGCGCACTGGCGTCCGGGTGCGCAGCCCCCGCCTGGGTTCCGCCCCCGGCCGCGAGCCTGCCAGTGCGCGTGCGCGGCGGTGGCGGCGCCAGTTATTTCTGTCCCGCCCCCCAGCCACGGCTCTTTCTGCGAGGGGCGCGCGGCGAGCGGCTGGTCGCGTGGCGCGCGTCCGGGGTCTCGGCGGCCATTGAGGAGCGGTCGCGGGCGGCGGCGGCGGTGCAGCGCGAGCAGGCCTCGGCGGACCGGGCCTCGGCAGCGCCCCGCGCGCAGCGGGTGGCGTCCCAGGCGGCGCACGGCAGCGTCGGCCTCGCGGCGGCAGCGGCGGCGCCGACCCAGCCGTTGGCGGCGAGCGTGTCTGCGCCTGCGCGGCAGGCCCGAGCCCCTCCTCCCCCCCTGGGCGCCCCCGGCGGCGTGTGAATGGCGGCCTCGGCGGCAGCGGCCTCGGCGGCGGCGGCGACAGCCGCCTCGAGCAGCCCGGGCCCGAGCGAGGGCTCGGCGGGCGGCGATAAGCGCGCCTCCGCCGCGGCCGCGGCTTCGACTGCGGTCCCTGCAGCGGCCTCGGGGTCGGCCTCGGCGTCGGCGTCGTCGCCCGCGGGGGGCGGCGGCGAGGCTCTGGAGCTGCTGGAGCACTGCGGCGTGTGCCGGGAGCGCCTGCGGCCCGAGCGGGAGCCGCGCCTGCTGCCCTGCCTGCACTCGGCCTGCAGCGCCTGCCTCGGGCCCCCCGCGCCGGCCGCCGCCAACAGCTCGGCGGACGCCGGGGCGGCGGGCGACGGAGCCGGTGAGTCCCGTCGGGCCCCTCCCCCACCTGCGGCCCCGGCTGCGCGCAGGTTGGGGTTCGCCCTCAGCGCGGCGTCGGTGGGGGGACCGCCTCGGCCGGAGGACGGGGATGGAGGCCGGGAAGCGCCGGGTCGGGTCGGGTGCGAGCCGTGGGGTCTGGGCCCGGCGCTGCCATGGGGGGGGGGGGTTCTGCTTCCAGTTTTATGGAAGGTTCTGGGTCCGGAGGGAGGGGCGGGGCGGCCAGCGGGGGGCCGAGGCTGGGGGCCGGCGGGGGAGGGCCGGTTTCCCGGCGGCGACCTGCAATGCCTGGCTCGCCCCCGCCCTCAGCAGTCGTGGACTGTCCCGTGTGCAAGCAGCAGTGCTTCTCCAAAGACATTGTGGAGAACTACTTCATGCGCGACAGCGGCAGCAAGGCCCCCGCGGACTCCCAGGACGCGAACCAGGTGGGTGCTGCCCGAGCCACCCCCGAGGCCCGGGCTTCCCCCCCCTGCGAGGAGGCTCAGCGCCGCCTGCGAAGGCACCACCCGCCCCAGCCCCTTAGGCTTCCCGCGGTGTGACTGGGAGCCTTTGGGGGGCGCCCTGACTCTGCCTTCGCCCCCAGTGCTGCACCAGCTGCGAGGACAACGCCCCGGCCACCAGCTACTGCGTGGAGTGCTCCGAGCCCCTGTGTGAGACCTGCGTGGAGGCGCACCAGCGGGTGAAGTACACCAAGGACCACACAGTGCGCTCCACCGGTACGCCGCCCGCGGGGGAGGCCCCCCTGGGCCTGCTGTCGCCGCTCATGACGTGGCTGCTGGTGGTGGGCCCTGGGGCTTCTCTGGGGGACAGGACTGCAAAGGCCAGGGCAGGAGTGGGGCGCTGGGGCTCTGGGACGCTGGCTCTCCTGGTCCAGGTGGGAGGGGAGCGGCCATCGGGGGTGGGGGAGTGGGCAGGGACCTGGTGGGTAAGGGAAGCCCCAGGGAGGGGAAGAGCCGCTGGTGGAGGGACTGGCAGGTGCAGACACTGGAGTGAGTGTGAGGACCTGGAAAGCGAGGGGCCTCCTGGACCTGGGGTTGCCTGGCGCCTGGCTCAGGACTCTGAGCGAGAGGCCTGTGGCGGTATCTGCCTCAGGAGCTGGGAGAGCCCTCAGGCCGGAACCTGCAGGGCGTCCTGGAGGGTTTATCTGCAAGGTCATCGGGGCTTCCGCACCTCCTGTAGCTGCTGTCAGTGGCCTGAAGACAGGCTGGATGCCTTCCTGAGTCTCCCTTGGGTTTTGGCCTGTAACTCCCACTAGTGGCCCTTTGGTAGTTGCTCCGGCTGCTCCGGCCCAGGATGGTACTGGTGGTGGGGGGGTGGAGGGTGGAGGGAGGTCTCAGGATCCTAGGGTGGGTTCAGGCAGAGGTCAGGGTGCAGGAGGAGGCAGTGTTGGAGGAACCCAGCCTGGCTCGTCTGTCCGGGAGGGTTGGTATAGTTGGGATGTTTGTGGATTTGGGGAGGAAAGGAACGGATTCCCAAACACCTTTCTCATGGTGACAGGCGCTGAGGTGGGACAGGAAGGTGTCCCCATTGGGTGGTTTAATTGAGCTCCGGCACCCTCCCTCACAGGGGGGGGCTGCACCTGTCCCAGCAACCAAGGCTGACCTCTCACCTTCTAGCCTCAGGCTCACATGGCCCCTGTGGGCCTGGAGCGGGGAGGGCACCACCCCCAGCAGTGGTCTCTAGGCCCTGGTTTGATGCTTGTGTGTGCCAGAAAGCAAATATTCTTTGTGCTGGGCTGCCACAGCCTCCGGAATCCCCCCCGCTTGCTGGACAGCCAGCTGAATGGAGGAGGAGGGGGGCTGTTGTAGGCAGAGAAGCTCTCCGTGTCTGTCATCCTCACACTGCATCTCCTGGAGGAGCTGGAAGTGGGACTGACCTGTGTGTGTGGGGTTTCAGCTGGGCTTGGGCAGAGGGTTTTGGGAGCAAGGATTTGGCCTCGGGGGCCTGTGCCCTTTCCTGGCCACCCTTGCAGGGCCCTCTGGGCTTCGCAATAGACGGGAGTGAGGTCCCCGGAGCTGGAGGTGCTGAGGATGTGCTGTCCTCACGGCACCTGTTCCCCAGGGCCAGCCAAGTCCCGAGATGGGGAGCGCACCGTGTACTGCAACGTGCACAAGCACGAGCCACTCGTGCTGTTCTGCGAGAGCTGCGACACCCTCACCTGCCGGGACTGCCAGCTCAACGCCCACAAGGACCACCAGTGAGTCCCGAGGGGGTGGGGGCCCTGCCTGTTCTGTGCTCAGCGCCCAGGCTCACCTCTGTCTGCCCTCAGGTACCAGTTCCTGGAGGACGCAGTGAGGAACCAGCGCAAGCTCCTGGCCTCGCTGGTGAAGCGCCTCGGGGACAAGCACGCCACCCTGCAGAAGAACACCAAGGAGGTTCGCAGCTCGTAAGTGAATGCCAGGGCCGTGGGGGCGTCCCCCTGAGCTGCTGCCGTCTGCCTGACCAGACCTAACCTGGCCCACCCTCCCCCAGCATTCGCCAAGTGTCCGACGTGCAGAAGCGCGTCCAGGTGGACGTGAAGATGGCCATTCTGCAGATCATGAAGGAGCTGAACAAGCGGGGCCGCGTGCTGGTCAATGATGCCCAGGTACGCCTACGGGGTGGGGTGGGGGGTGGGTCCTGGGTACAGGCACCCTCTGCTGGCGCCATCCTTGCATGGCCATCCTCTTCCCTCCTGACACCCCCTCCCCTGGGCGCAGAAGGTAACGGAGGGGCAGCAGGAGCGCCTGGAGCGGCAGCACTGGACCATGACCAAGATCCAGAAGCACCAGGAGCACATCCTGCGCTTCGCCTCCTGGGCTCTGGAGAGCGACAACAACACGGCCCTGCTGCTCTCCAAGAAGCTGGTGTGTGCTGGGTGCCTGTGGGGGGCTCGGGGACCCTCCTGCCGGGAGCTCACACGCCCCCCACCCTCCACCCTCAGATCTACTTCCAGCTGCACCGGGCTCTCAAGATGATCGTGGACCCCGTGGAGCCCCATGGCGAGATGAAGTTCCAGTGGGACCTCAACGCCTGGACCAAGAGCGCCGAGGCCTTTGGTGGGTCCTTGTCGTCCTCTTGCTGCCCTGACCGTCTCTCCAGGAACTGTGCCTCATGTGTGTCTCCTTCCTGCAGGCAAGATCGTGGCGGAGCGTCCTGGCACCAACTCCACGGGCCCTGCGCCCATGGCCCCTCCCCGGGCTCCGGGACCCTTGAGCAGCAAGCAGGGCTCTGGCGGCAGCCAGGTGAGCAGGGCCAGGGGCCCTGGGGAGGAGGGAGGGGTGTGGTCCTCTGGGACACCTGACCACTGAAGTTCATCTGTTTTGTCTGCAGCCCATGGACGTGCAGGAAGGCTATGGCTTCGCGTCAGGTGAGTGGGTCGGGGTCTGGTCTGTAGGGAGGTGGGAGAGCTCCAGTGCGCCAGCTCCACCCACCGTCCCCTCCCTCTGTCTTCTGAGCAGACGACTCTTACATGAGTGCAGAGCCCCATGTGTCAGGCATGAAACGGTGAGTGTGGCTGTCCTTTGGAGCCGGTGGGCATAGGGATAGGTAGGGGTGTTCACACCAAGCTGCACCCCACAGGTCCCGCTCAGGTGAGGGTGAAGTGAGCGGCCTCATGCGCAAGGTGCCCCGGGTGAGCCTCGAGCGCCTGGATCTTGACCTCACAGCTGACAGCCAGCCGCCAGTCTTCAAGGTCTTCCCAGGCAGCACCACCGAGGACTACAACCTGATCGTCATTGAGCGCGGGGCTGCAGCTGCTGCTGCTGGGCAGCCGGGGGCTGCGCCTGGCACCCCTGGTGCCCAGCCCCTGCCTGGCATGGCCATTGTCAAGGTGAGCCTGTCCCCAGTTGACCATGGCTGGTAAAGGACCTCTGCGGAGGCCTGCACCCTGCTGAACCCCAGCATCTCCTTCCAGGAGGAAGAGACAGAGGCTGCCATCGGTGCCCCGCCTGCCACTGAGGGCCCAGAGACCAAGCCTGTGCTGATGGCTCTGGCGGAGGGCCCTGGGGCGGAGGGTCCCCGCCTGGTCTCCCCCAGTGGCAGCACCAGCTCTGGCCTGGAGGTGGTGGCTCCAGAGGGCACCTCAGCCCCAGCTGGCGGCCCTGGTGCCCTGGATGACAGTGCCACCATCTGCCGCGTCTGTCAGAAGCCAGGCGACCTGGTCATGTGCAACCAGTGCGAGTTCTGCTTCCACCTGGACTGCCACCTGCCGGCCCTGCAGGATGTGCCTGGGGAGGAGTGGAGCTGCTCGCTCTGCCACGTGCTGCCTGACCTGAAGGAGGAGGACGGCAGCCTGAGCCTGGACGGCGGGGACAGCAGTGGTGTGGTGGCCAAGCTCTCGCCAGCCAACCAGCAGGTGAGGGGGCCTTCCCTTGGCTGCTCAGCAGCTGCATGCTCCGCTCCCGTTTGCAACTGTGCTCTGATGAGTCCTGCCCGACTGTCCACAGAAGTGTGAGCGTGTCCTGCTGGCCCTTTTCTGCCACGAGCCCTGCCGGCCCCTGCACCAGCTGGCTACCGACTCCAGCTTTTCTGTGGTGAGTCCTGGGCCCTGGGGTGGGGGGTGGGGGGCACGGGCTGCCTGGCCTCACCCTCAGCCTGTGGCCTCTGCCTTTAGGATCAGCCTGGTGGCACATTGGACCTGACCCTGATCCGCGCCCGCCTCCAGGAGAAGCTGTCGCCCCCCTACAGCTCCCCTCAAGAGTTTGCCCAGGACGTGGGCCGAATGTTCAAGCAGTTCAACAAGCTGACAGAGGTGAGTCTGTGCAAGGGCAGGGGCGGGGGTTGGGTGGGGCTGGGGGGCTGGGGTGAGTGGTAACCCACCGCCCAACTCTGTGTACCCAGGACAAGGCGGACGTGCAGTCCATCATCGGCCTGCAGCGCTTCTTTGAGACTCGGATGAACGAGGCCTTTGGCGACACCAAGTTCTCTGCTGTGCTGGTGGAGCCCCCACCGCTGAGCCTGCCTGGTGCCGGCCTGAGCTCCCAGGAGCTGTCCAGTGGCCCTGGTGATGGCCCCTGAGCCAGCTCAGCCTGGGTGTGTCCTGTCAGCCCTGCCCTTCCCCTCTGGTGGTCTGGCTCCCATTCCTCAGTAGCCCCATTCCCCGGCCCCTCACAATATGGTTTTTACTTCTGTGGATTTAATAAAAATGTCACAAGTTCCTCGTGTCCTGGTTGGTGGGGGCAGTTTTTCTGGGTCTGATCCCTGCCAACATCTATCCCTCCCAAGCTCTGTGGGCCGAGTAGGGCTGGGGCCATTCGTTCCCAGCTGTCCGATGTCCAGGGAGTGGGAAGAGCGTCCCTCTCGGCCCTGGTGATGGGGGAGCACCCTCATTTTCTGGGAGGGCCCCCACACGAGGCTTGTCCTGCACTGGCTTGTAACCATCTGAGCTTGGTGGGTGGAGTGGGCACTATATACCTGGCACACGGGCCTCTGCCCTCCCTGGAGCCACCCATCTGGAGGTGCTGCTGTGGAGGCTGAGGTGCTGGAAGCCTGGGAGGGGTCAGACTATCCTTGTCGTCCCCCCCCCACCCCCCACGCGTCTGGCACTTGATCCCTTGGGCAGCCACACTGACCCGCCCTGAGTGACTCCTGCCCAGGGGACCCCGGTCTGGCCCACACGAGGCCAGTCACACAGGCCCAGGGACTAGTGTCCAGTTGCTTTTATTGCAGAAGGGGTACAGTGAGCAGGCCCTGGGGGTCCCGGAGCAGTCAGTCCCTCCGCAGGTTCTTGAGCCGCTCCTCCAGGTCTGCGTCGGCGTCCACCAGGGCGGAGGCTGCGGCCTCTGCTTTCTTCCCTCCAGCAGCCACACTGAGGGAGCCGCCGGTGGAGGGGAGGTCTGCAGGGAGAGGGGTTGGAGCCCCTGTGAGAGCAGCAAGGCAGAGAGGGGTCGGGGTGGGGTCAGGGGCCAAGGCCGGACGCACTCACTGGATAGTTCGTCTGTCAGGCTCAGTCCCAGCTCATCCAGGACCTGGGACACCACAGCATCACTGGGGAAGGAGAACGCCGGTCAGTCCTGCTGGGGGCCAGGCCTCCATCCCCTCCCCCACCTGGTGTCCACAAACCTCTCCTCTTCGTCGTCCTCGTCTCCCATGGCATCGTCGATGGCATCGTTCATCATCTCCTCCTTCATGTCCATGATCTCTGCCTGCCTCTCAAACTCCATCATGATCTTCTGGATCTGGGGCAACTTCAGCTGCAATGGGGGGAGGGTGAGTGTGGCCCCGAGGTGTGGGGCGCCGAGGGGGGCGGGAGGGACGCACCTGTCTGTTCATGGTGCCCATGGCCTTGGTGACACCCTTCATGGCTTGCGCCATGGAGTTGTTGGACTTGAGTGTCTGGATCTTGAGGGACACGGCCTGGATGTTGGCCCGCATAAGCACGAACTTGCGCACGTAACGCCGCGTGCGCACCAGGTCCTTGGCCATGATGCGCACAGCGTCCTGAGGGGGCAGAGGTGGCAGGGAGCCACGTTCAGTGGAGAACTTCCGAGGCCTCCCCGTGGCTAACTCCAGTGCTCACACTGCTCCCAGTGGCCACTGCACGGGCTCCTCACTTCTCGGACCCTGTGCCTGAGGCCCCGCTTAACACATTAAGCGCCCGGAAGACAAAACAGGCTGGGCGCTTAACGTGTTAACAACCCGTTCATAGTTCCCATGTGGCCAAGAACCTGCTGCCCTCCCACCTCTCCCCAGGCCTGACCCTCAGCCCCAAACCCCTTCCTGGCCTTGCCCAGGCCCCGGCTCACCCAGCTCCTCAGCCACCACAGGCTCCGCTCCTCTGGCTCAGGCGGGGTCAGCCTGCGTCTCCTGCCATCAGCCCTTCCGCCCCCGCCACCCCCCATCACTTCTCATCTGACATGTGCTGCCGGATCGCCACCTGCTCTTCATCTTCATTCCTCAGGCTTTGCCTCGGGCATCACCTCCAGGGAGGCGGCCCTATTGGCCCCAGACAGGGGAGCCGAGCTCAGCCTTCCCTCCCGCTTTCCTGGAAGCACCTGCCTCCCTGGAGGTGATGCCCGCCGGCTGCTGGCCGCCCGGCGCCCCGCCTCCGCCCCGAGCTCACCATCTGGCCCTGCTTGGCCATCTTCTTGATGTCCGCGATGATTTTCTTCTCCTGGGTCTCCAGCTTCTGCCGCTCACGGTCCAGCTCCCGCATGGCGCGGTTCAGGGCCCGCTGGTTCTGTCGCAGCAGCTCCTCCGGCGTTTTTCGGCGCCCGAACAACAGGTCCATGGCGGCGGGGCCCGCCCCTGGTGGGAAGCCTAGCTGCGGTCGGCATGGGGCCCAGAGCGGCGGCAAAGGCAGCAGGAGTGGAGGGGCCAGACAGGGGGGAGTGTTCAAAGCGGGAAGGGGGAACAGGGAAGGAGGCTGAATACAAGCTGGAGCGCGCGGCCCGAAGTGTGGGGGTGGGTGCCCCAGGGGCACCGGGGACAGCAGGGTGCGGACTGTCAGTGCGCCCACGCCAGCCCCTCTCCATCGGCGCCCGGAGCCCTGCAGCCGGGTGACACCGGCTGTCCCGGCGGGAGACGAGGGGGGCGGTCGGGGGTCCCCCGGATGCTGGGCTCAGGGCAGTGTTGGGGGCCCCGAGTGCCGAGCTGACAGTGTAGGGACGCCGTTCCGATCGGGAGACCTGAACGCTAAGGAAACCCGGTTGCGGAGGGTAAACGGGGGGATCCGGGGGGCGTCGGGGGCCTCTGTGCACCTACGGGGGGCGGGGCCCGTGCGCCGACAACAAGGCGGCTGTGGGCGCCCCGACCGTGAGGCCAGGGCCCCGGGAAGGGCGAGGCCCCCTCCTTCCTGGCCGCCCACGCGCCCACCCGGGACCCGAGGCCTGGTAGGGGCCACTCACCGAAGCTGGGACGGGAACCCGCTTCCGCTTCCGGGTTACGAGCCTCTCGCTCGAATCCCGGGAGCGCCCACCAACAACAGCCCCTCGGTTCAGTCGCCTCTGCCGCCGCCGCCGTTTCCGGATTAAACGCTCTGACGTCGCAGGCCCCGCCCACCCCCGGAAGGCGAGGAGGCGGTAAAACACGCACGCGCCCTGCCGCTGGCCGGCGCTCAGGCGCATGCGCACTGGTCCCATTTCCCCGCGACCGGCGGAGGGTGTGCACAGGTTCGCCTCAGTCGAGCCACGCCCAGAGCGCGGGACCCGCAGGTCCGGCATCCCGCCACACCACGCACCGAGGGGCGGCTAATTCGGGAACTCGGACTCCTCCCTGATGTCCCCGGCTCTCAGGCACCCCGTCGCAGCAGGCAGGGTCCTCCCCCAGCCCCCCCCAAGGCAGAGGGGGCGGGGCGGAGACTGGCAGCGGGACCCCGAGCGGAACGGCCCCACCCAGCCCTCAGCACTGGGCACCCTGCTGAGAGGCGCCCCAGTGCCACCTGCGACCACACTCTTGTCCCAGGAGCCTAGGTGGACCTCGCCCGCCCTCCCGCCCCACAGAAGGAAGAGGCGCAGGCCATGCAGTAACATTCCCCTTTAATAGCCTGGTGGGACCTCCAGTGGTGGAGGAATGGGGTGGCGGGGCCCCAGCCACCCAGTCCCCTTGGCCACCCACCCCAGAGCCCAGAGTGGGAGGCTGTGCGGCACCCAGCGGGGGGCTAGACAAGCCAATTCATTTCCCATCGCTGAGCGGGTCGGGAGGAGGCAGCTCCGACCTTAATCACATGGTGGTTAAAAAAAAAGAACTAGGAGCCGGTGGCAGGAAGGGGAGGCAAGGCTAGGGCGTGGAATGACCCCACCTGCTGCCCCATCCCTCCACCTGTGGCCCCCAATAAATATTTGTAGGGGACGCCGGGGCTGTGGCCCTGGCAGGGGTGGGTGTGCGCCGACCCTATTTCAGGCAGCGCTCAAAGTAGGTGGAGCCGATGTAGCCGCCGCGCATGGAGCGCTGCACGTTCTGCTCGAACAGTCGTCGGTTGTTCTGCAGGACCTCAGCAGCTTCCTTGTTCAGTGGGTCTTCAGGGTTGGGCTCCTGCGGCCAGTAGGAGTGGGGGGTCAACAGGCCTGAGGGGCAGAGGCGCCCACCTCTCCAGCCCTACCCACCGCCCTACTCACCAAGAAGAGATACTGCAGGCCATAAATTATGGAGTTTATCGTAAGGACTGGCTTCCAGTCCTCTCTGTGGGCAGAGAGCATGAGGTTCAGGGGCCGGTGGGGGGGTGGCTGCCACAGGCCCTGCTGGGACTGGACAGGTCAGGCCCCGGGCACAGGACAGGGTGGCTAGGAGGCCGGGGGGAGGCGCACACAGAGCAGCACGGGCCAGGGAGACAGTCAAGGTCAAGCCACAAGGAAGGAAACAGAAACGCGGAGGCACAGGGACACAGACCACAGCGGGAGGAACGGGCTGGACACTGGCTCAGTGCGAGGCCATGAGGGGCCTGGCCGGCAGGGCAGGGAGAGCAGGGGGGCCGCGCCTTCACCTGAGGATGTTGAGGCAGACGTTGCCCTCGAGGTCGATGTTGGGATGATAGACCATCGTCTCACACTTCACCTTGGGGGGGTCGTGCGGGTAACCCTGGCCCACCTGGCTCCGGGAAGAGAGGGGAGGTGGAGAGGCGCCCAGCAGGGTCTGGCGGGGCCTCAGCTGTTGCCTCCTCAGCCCACCTGAGACTCACCTTAAAACTGAACACGAACTTCCCGCTCTTGTAGAAGCCCTGCGAGGAAGAGAGGAGGAAGGCCCTAGAGCGCGTCCTGCAGGGCCTGGCAGGAGAGCCCGGTCTCCCTCCGCAGGACGGGGCCAGGGCCAGCCAGTGCCTGGGTGTCGGCGGGGTGTGTCCTCACCTCATCAGGACAGATAACCAGCTTGAAGTTGAGGAGGTCGTCCGGGTCTGAGAAGCTGATGTCACACGTCTTGGGCAAGTTCAGCTCGTTTATGTCTGGGTTCGTACAGCAGAGACGGGGAACAAAGAGGCAAGGAAGCGGGAGGAGAGAGAAGGGTGTTCAGCAGGCCCCACGGTCCCTCCCGGACCCTGGGGCTCTGTCCCGGGCTGTGCCCCACATCCCCAACCCTCTCCCTGCTCCCCTCCCTGGTCTGCAAGCAGGATCTTCTGGATCCACACACACCCCAAACATGCAAATTCAAAGGTGCCTGTGGCCTAGCATCTTCCCAGCGTAAACTCCAGGCCCTCTGGACCCACAGCCCCAAATCCCTTTACTCAACAGCTGGGCCCCCCAACCCAGCTCCTAGCAGCCCCCACTCCCAAGTGTTCCCCCAAAGCCTCTGACTGCCTCAAACCCCAGGACCCGCAGCCATAACCCATTATCTAGTGGACTCTGCTGGCCTCCACCTGTCCACCCAAACTCAGGGACCCTGCCCCTCATACCCTGTATCACCCCCTCACCAATCCCGGGTCCCAACCATCCCTCCTCTCTTCTCCCTGCCTGTCAACCCAAACCCAGCTTCCGTTCTGACCCCCCGGCCTCCCACCTCCACCACCCCTGTCTGATCCTCTCTGGCACCCCTAGCCCTGCCTCCTCCTCCTGTCACCCAGTCAGACCACATGAATCCCAAGCCCTGAAACCTGCTCCCCCGTCTGACTCGCATGTTCCCGGGGACCCCAGCGCAACCCACTGCTCTCCCCTCTCCTCTGCCTGCCATCCAGGTGCCCGCCGGACCCTCGCCTCGGTCCCCAATACCAGGCGCCCGGCTTTCTGAGCACCCCGAATGCCCCATCCGGTGCCCCCAGTCCCTGAAACGCCGCTGACTGCATCACCCCACCGCTGGTCCCCATCACCCAGGCCCTGACCTCCGACCCCACCGACCCCCGCGCGCGCAGTGCCCCCACCCCCGACTCCCTCGCCGCCCCCCGCCCCCGGTCCCGGACTTCCGACCCCACCCCACCCCCCGACCCCTACCCTTCTGGATCCGCAGCTGCGCCGCCGACGCTTTCTTGCTGCTGCCCTTGGTGCCGCCCGCCGACTCCTCCTCCTTCTTCTGCTGCTTCAGCGAGAACAGCTTGATCATCCTGCTGCCGCCGCCGCCGCCGCCGCGGGGCCCGGGACCCCGGCCGCCCGGCCCCCCGCCGCTGCCCGCGCCGCCTCCGCCACTCGGACCGGCCGACGCGGCCTCCTCCGCTGCTGCCGCGGCCCGTCCGGCCTGCCGCGCCGCTCCGCGCCCACAGCGCGGCCCGCGTCGGCTCCCGTAGTCCGGCTCCGGCCTGGCCCGGCGCCTCGGCCTCGCTCGGCGGCACTCGGGCCGACTCGGCTGTCCTCGGCCCGCTCGCCCCGCCCCCACCGGCCGCTCCCTCCGCCCCCTCGCCCGCTCCGGTCGCTCAGGCCCCGCTGCGGCCGCGGCCGCGGGCTCCCTGGGCCGCACCGCCTGTCCGCTCCCTCGCTCCCTCCGTGAAGAGGATGCGGCTCGAGGTGAAAGGAGGCGGTGGCGACCGCAGTGGCGGCGGCCGTGTCCTGGAGGAGGCCGGCTTCCGCGGCAGCAGCGGCTTCGGCGCGGAGGTCCGCAACGGCCTCGGGCGCCCCACCACTTCGGATATTTCCGCCTCCAGTCCGCGCTTCGGCTCTTCCCGCCCGGCCTGCGCTGTGCGCCTGCGCAGCCGCCGCGGTCCCCGCCCAGCGTTCGTCAGCGACGGGGCTGCGTTCGGGTTTCTTCGGCTGGGCTCGAGTATTTCCGCTTGTGCGGGGCGTCCCTCGGTCACTTCCGGAAACGTTCGAGGTTCCTGGCAGGGGACGGTGTCGCCGCCATCTTTAAGTGGGGCAGGTGCAGTCCGCCTCACTCGCGCTCCGGCCATTCCCACTTGCCCTACTGCAGACCGCGGCGGGGGTGGTCAAATGAGGCCCTTGTCCCGGAGGTCAGACAGGGGCATGGTGATGCCGGGGCCAGGGCCTGGGGTGAGGCCAGGGGTGTTGTCCGGAGGGTAAGGGGTGGAGCACCCTCATGTCCCATCGCAAACCCCAACCACCCGCTCGCGGAGATTCTAGTTGAGCTAAAGTAACCAAACACCTATTGTACCAGAGAACGGTCAGCACGGTGAAGTGTTATGCGGGGAACTTGGGGGGCGGGGTCCCGCGGCGCCGCCACGGGCGTGGGGGGCGGGCCCAGCTTCTCCCCCAATTACGGCTCAGCATGCTCCGGAGGGCGGGAGGCAGCGACGTGGGTGGTTCCGCAATTTCCGGCGTCACTGCAGAAATCTTCCGGCCGGTGAGGAGGTGGGTTTCGAGCGCAGGACCGGGGTGGGCAGCTCTAGCGGAGCGCCCGGAGCATTGTGGGAGACGCAGCCCGCCGGTCCCAGGCGAGCGGATCTCAGTTCCGCGCAGTTTCCCGGACGCCCTCCTCGTCCTCGGACGGACCGGCGTCCACCGCACACCCTCCCTCAACCGGCGAGTTACCGCGGCCTCGGCGGAGGCTGTGCCCCGTGAGTGCCGGGACCCTTGGCGCCCGGGCCCCCTGGACGGACCCTGGCTGTGTTTCTGTAACGGCCCCTCCTCCCGGCCTTGCCGTCCTCCGTGCCGCCGACCCACAGGCCCCCTCCAGCCCCAGGAGAGCGGGGTGCTGGCGATGTGCGGGGGTGCACGCCGGCGTTCCCAGGCTGCAGGCGGGACTGGTCCTGGGAGTCAGGGCCCTCCCTCCCCGTTCTTGCTGGCCGCTCTGCTCTTGTCTTTGGTCTCCTCGTGAGGGTGGATGACCATCCTTTTCCCAGCTCGAGTCTCGGGTGGCGGTTCTGGCCAGCCTGGCCCGCGTGTCCGTCTCTGGGCATAGGGGGTGGGCTCCTTGGAGAGGTGACGCTGGGCTAACGTCATGGCTTCGACTCAGCCGTGCAAACAACTCTGGGCAAAGGCGGCCATGGGGGCCGGATCAGGGAGGGAGGGAGGGAGGGGGTGGCCGAACTGAGCGGGGGCCGGATTGGAAGCGGTGCAGCTGCGTCTTTTTTGTCACCCTTACGGCCACCGGAGGTGCAGAGGGCACAGCCGGTTTGCCTGCGGAGGGGCCTGAGCCTCTGGGAGGCAGCAAGCGCTTGGCACCTGCAAAGCCCCAGGGAAGCCAGGGCCAGTGCCTGGCGGGAAGGCAGGACACGATGGAGAGGAGTGAGGGTGGACGTGCAGCCCTGGGCGGGGGGGCGGGGGGTGGTGGTGGGAATGCCCGCTGGAGGGCTGGGAACTGGCCTGGGGCCTGCCCCCACCCTGTTTCCGTAAGAGGATGCGGGAAAGTCTGCAAGAATGTGTATTTCCAGATAAAACCTTCCAGCTTTTTCACCTCAGGGATGTCTTCCCGGTTTTAAAGTTTGACAAACACACGCCAGGCCGTATCTGGGCTGCTGGGCACCGGCTTGCTTCGTCTGCGTCCGATGAGCTTTGCCAGCCAAGAACTAGGCCTTCCAGGCCCTCCCGGCACCGGGCTCGGGCAGCGGGTGTGTGTGTCTTGTGCAAACTGCACTGGAGTCCTAAGAGGAGGCACCCACAGACGTGCAGGCGCTGCTAGGAGCCACCTCTTCGGGGGTCACGGCTCTCGGGGACCGCGAGGTCGCAGTGGGAAGGGTGGGTGTGTGGAGTTAGTTGTTGGAGAGGGACCCGCGCGGAGACCCAGACCAGGTTCCTTCTACTGTTTATTGAGCATCTACCGGGGCCGGGCCCTGCGGCGGGCGGAGGCCTCACAACCCGTGGGCAGGTGTGCCGCCCTCGCCCCACGTGGGCACAGAGGCCGAGGTGGGCCGGGTTGGTGAGCGCCCTACTGCGTGCTGTGGACGCGCTGGTGCTGGGCAAGCTGGGCGCTCTGGCCGGAGCGCTTCTCGCGCCGGTGGGTGCGCAGGTGCTGCGTGAGGTTGACGCGCTGCCGGAAGCGCTGGCCGCACTCGGCGCAGGCGAAGGGCTTCTCCCCGGTGTGGACCCGCAGGTGCTGCGTGAGCGTGGGCCGCTGGCGGAAGGCCTTGCCGCACTCGGCGCAGGCGAAGGGCTTCTCCCCCGTGTGGATGCGCTGGTGCTGCGTGAGGTTGACGCGGTGCCGGAAGCTCTGGCCGCACTCGGGGCAGGCGAAGGGCCGCTCGCCCGTGTGCACCCGCTGGTGCTGGCTGAGCTTGGTGCTGTGGCTGAAGCGCTGGCCGCACTCGGCGCAGGCGAAGGGCTTCTCCCCCGTGTGGACCCGCAGGTGCTGCGTGAGCGTGGGCCGCTGGCGGAAGGCCTTGCCGCACTCGGCGCAGGCGAAGGGCCGCTCGCCCGTGTGGATGCGCCGGTGCTGCGTGAGGTTGGCGCGCCGCGGGAAGCGCTGGCCGCACTCGGGGCAGGCGAAGGGCCGCTCGCCCGTGTGCACGGCCTGGTGCTCCAGCAGCGCCGCGCGCCGCGGGAAGCTCTCCCGGCATTCACTGCACGGGAAGGGGCCCGGGGGCTCGGGCCCACCGGGCGGCGTGGGGGGCCCGGCGCCCGGGCCGGGAGGGTCGCCGTGGGTGCGCCGGTGCTGCAGCAGGTTGGAGAGCTGCCGGAAGCTCTGGCCGCACTCGTCGCAGCGGAAGGGCTGCTCGCCCGTGTGCACGCGCCGGTGCTCCTCCAGGCGCGCGCTGCGCACGAAGCCCTGGCCGCAGTCGCTGCAGACGAACGGCCGCTCCTCCGTGTGCGTTACCTGGTGGCGCAGCAGGTGCGAGCTGCGGCTGAAGCTGCGGCCACACTCGCTACACACAAACGGCCGCTCTCCCGTGTGGATCTTCTGGTGCCGCACCAGGTTGCTGCGTTGGCTGAACACCTTTCCACACACGTCGCAACGGCCGCCTCGCACGATGCGGCCCGTGCCCCGGTGGGGATCCTTGTCTGTGCGGCCCCGCTCGTCTCCCGGGTCGTCGGGGAGCGCAAGTGAATGTGAGGAGCCACCTTGTCGGGAGCGTGACTGGCGTTGGCTCGCAGCGCCCGGGCCGGCAGACCCTGTATTGCACAAGGGGACCCGCTCGGTGCCAGCCCGCTGTGCCCAGGGCATCCCAGCCCTGGGTCCACAGTGTGAACTGGAGGCTCCTGACTGACCAAGGAGGCAAACAGAGGGCCGGGCCGGGGCAGGGACTGTATCTGTGCAGCTTCCCCAGGGAGCGACAAGGGGACGGATCTTGCATGAGGAGGAAGACTGAAGCCGGACAAGCCTTCCGGGTCTTTCTTCAGTCTGCAATCATCACCTTTCTGGAAGGGCTGTGGTGCAAGGCGGCGCTTGCACCGTCGGGTGGGCGAGAGTGCCTTCAGAAAGCACAGAGCTGAGTGGGCCTGTGAGGGGCACTGGGTGCAGGAGTCGGCGCTGTCTTTGTGGGAATATGAATGTTTGTGCTGCGACCTGTGCACGGCATAGGGAGCCCTGGGCCTGCATGAGATCGGACGGGGAAGTGGAGAGGTGTCTGAAGAGCAGGAGATGCTGGGCGACTGGCCTGGTGCAAGCAAAGGCCACTGAGCAGCAGGGCCGGAGAAGAGGAAGCCCAGAGGAGGTCAGATCGAGGAGACCGCTTCGCAGCGGCTTCAATGGCAGCAGGAAAACCCTAAGTTATCAAAGGGCAGCAAACCCACATAAAAGGAGATGACTGTGCACAGCAAAAGCTACTGAAGAGTAAAAAATAAACAAACGAGAATCAGAAACCGCGGAGGCAGAGATCTAATTAATCCAAGAATTCTAGTAAACCGACTCGAAAGACCGACAACCTGATCCACGTGGGCAAAGGATGCCAACAGGGAAGGAAACGTGACGAACACTGAAATCCCACAAAATACGCGTAGTCCCTTCTGTACCTAGGAGCTGCACGCACCTACGGTCTCCCACCCTCACTGCAGACCAGGCCTCGGCGTGCACTGCTGGTGGACATAGACGGGAAGCCCGTATTGCAGGAGACGTCAGATGGCACCTTCCCCCCACTGTGGTCTGGCAGCTGTCTTCCCCCCGTGAAGTGACCTACGTACTTGGTTTCTCAATCCATCACTGGAAAGTAACCCAAACGCCAGAGGGAGCCCGGACGGACGCAGTGCGCACAGTGGGGCTCTGCGGCTGTCCAAGGCCGGCCCTGGCTGCACGCGATGCCAGGCGTGGAGCAGTGCATTTGAGCGTGTTTGCTCCTGTATGCCGCGCTCTGGAGGACACGTCACGCTGGCTGCGGGGGAGCAGGCTGTCACAGGCAGGAGGGGCTCACTGAGGACTCCCTCTGCCCTTTGAACTTTCTAACGTGTGAGTTACTTGGAACATTCTCGTGGCGAAGATGCTGGCCACACAGAGGACACTCCCTGGAGGTGCCGGGAGCAGCCAGGAGGCTGATGGGGGGACCAGGTGGCTGAGGGACCGGTTTGCAGGCGGGCGCTGCGGCTGTCTAGGGGGTGCAGCCTGAGGAGAGAACGGAGCTGTGAGGTGGTGCTGCCGGTGGGCTGGGAAGACGGTGGTGAGCTGAGGAGCAGGCCCAGCTAGAGGGGGAGCCAGCCGCGTGGCACAGGCTGGGCCTCGCTGGCAGCTGAGAATTCAACAGCAGCGAGGGCAGGCGCCCGATCCTGCTCTCGGCTCCAAAACACTGAACGTGACTTAAGAACACCGTGGGCAGCGCACAAGTAAGAAAGGCCGGCTGGTGAGACCCAGGATCCACAGCTGGCGGTGAGCTATAGAGCCTGGGCTGAGGGTCCGGTGCGGGTTGGCCCCGGCCACCCACAGACCTGGGCTGCAGTGGGAGCGCCCTGGATGGCCTGGGGCCTGGGTGCACCTTCATGGCAGGGTTTCGACGGCCCATGGCCGCCCCTCACCCAGGACGAGGCTGAGGGCAGGGACGAGCGAGCTCCTACAGCCCAGACGGGCAGGCTGCCAACCGTGCAGCCAGTGGGAGAACCCAGCCCAGCACACCGAGCTACCTAACCAGTCTGGGGAGGAAGCTAAATTATTCCAAAGCCTCAGAGGGGGACCAGCATCTCTGAAACAAAGACATGAAAGAAGAGTGAGTTAGGATCCTTACTGGTGACACAGCAGACGGGGACGAGTAGAAAACAATTTAAATCTGCTCCATCCTGAAACAGCAGTAAGACAACAATAAAATCCTTTTTGTTTTTCTTTTAAGGCATCAAATCCCCAAAGATGAAGAGAAAAGGAAACACCGCTGACTTTTGTCCTCTGGAAAGCCGAGGGGCAGATGACTGTAGAGACTGGAGAAGGCGAACACCAAGTCAGCAGGAGGGAAACAAACAAAATCAACCTGTTTTACCCCAACGAAGATTCAGAAAGTTCAGGAGTCGGAGGTACCAGGCACATCTGGCCGTGCAGGGTGAGGGGTGCCTGCAGGTCAGGGAGACTGATAGCAGCTGGGCAGGGCAAGGGCAAGGACCAGCTCTAGGCTCTGCACAGGCTGCTGAGCGGACAGCGGGCTCTGCTGTTGCTTGGATTCTGGGTCTCCTCCCATCTTGGCCAATGGCTGGTTGAGGCAGGAGACCAACTGAGGAAGTTAAGGGGTTAAGTGAAGTCACACTGTGTGCTGAGCAGCAGCCTCTCCAGGATACTGGTAGAAGGCTGGAAGTGCCTTCCTGGGGGTTCGGGTGCCCCAAACCAGCCAGAGTACCCGACAGATCCGTCACTGGCACCCACTGACACCCCCTCTCCCCACTCACATCCCCCAAGATGTGGGTCTTGGGGAGTGATGCCTCCATGTCCTTCCCAGCCCCTCACCCACCTGCTCAGAGCCCCAGATTGGTGGTCCCCGTCTTAAACGTAAGCAGACGACTTGGAGGGAACAGAGACCATATTGGGAGAAGAAAACCTAGAACAAGTTACTGCTATTCTCAGAGAAATAAGGAAAGACATTGTAACTGTGAGGACAGCAGGAAGTGGCTATAAAAACGAAAGCTCAGGGAATGGAACCTCCTGGAAGTTAAAACCAACGAGCAGACACGAGCGTCTCCACGGAGGGTCTGGAAGACGTCAGTGAAGGACTCTGGATGACAGAATACAAAGAAAGGGACGACGGTCCGAGTGAGAAGAACATTGGAGTCGGAACGAAACAATGAGAAGGAAATCAAAGAAACCATTCCAGCCAGTCCCACGATCGAATGTGCTTTTCCGATGGGTCAGGCTCACCAACATGTGATTCAGAAACCTGTGAGCGCGTTAATAAAATGAATCCTTTATCCAGCAAGCTTCCGTGTGATGGGGCGCGTGGACGGGTGTGTCTCCGAACGTTACTTAAGTCCCACACCAGAGTTCAGAGCGAGGTCTGAGAATACGGGAAGGAACCAGGAAGGAGGTGTCACGGAAACAGGAAGAGAGACCAGGACCTGGTGACGGCCAGCCTCGGGCTGAGTGCCCAGCGGACACCTGGGAGATGGTGTGACCCCCGCTGTGCTGCCCGCCCCCGTCTGCTAACCTGTCCTTGCCATTCCTGACCCTCCCTGTGCCGACACTCCAGTTGGGCCACGGGATGCCAGAGCCGGGAGGTGTGGGCTGGGGAACAGAGGCTGGGTCTTGGAGGCGTCACTGAGGTGGGGGAGCAGCTGGGAAGCAGCTGGATGGAGGGGCGTGCGGTCAGGGGAGAGCAGGCTTTTTAGGCTTGGAGATGCTGAAGGTCGATGCTGCGAGGGATGGTCCAGGGAGTGGGGAGCAGGGCTAGGAATGGGATAGGCGGATAGGTTTCTGCCCACACAGGGCCCGCCCCACCGTGCCCGTCTTCACTCACCTGGGGAGGGGATGCCCCCAGCTTCCTCTTTCCACGGGGCCCCAGGGTGTTCCCTCCACGAGGAGCCCTCAGGCTCAGTCTTGCTGTGGGGAGAGGCCTGGTCCAGCAACATCCCACAGTCCTGAAACCACAGTGGTCACGGCTCGTCTTGTCCCGTGGGCCCAGGGAGGGACCTCCCAACCTCCACCCATGAGGCTCCTGGCCTGTGGGGCTCACCTGGGCCTCAGGCAGGAGAGTGGAAGCGGCCTCCTGGGGGTTGACCGGAGCCTCAGAATCCAGAAACTCTGGAGGGGAGGGATGGGGTGAGGGTCCCACGGTTCCCACCCCACGACTCTCCCCGGTGGCACGCTGGGTACTGCGATCCAGGTGGGGAGAGATGGTTGCAGGGTAGCTCCAGGGGCCCCTGGAAGGCCCAGGAGGAGGCGGTTCAGGTCTGTGCCCTGCACACCTGCGTGAGATCTGGGCATACAGACGGTGAGGGTGGGAGGGGGGCACTGCCCAAGGGACCACAGGAGTGGTGGAGTGGGCGGCCAGCTGTGGCACCTGCCCAGGAGGTGTGCCCGGGAGGGTCAGGCCCCCAGCACTTTGGGGTCCTCCCTCATCTGCACCCACCCATACCCCCAGCCTGCTGTCGCACCTCCTGTGACCAGCTGACGTCCCTCAATGGATCTCCTTGCGGAGGGAACCCCGCATGCCTCCCCCATGTGGACACCCCAGCAGCTCGTCTCATGCCAGGGGAGAGCATGGAGACAACTGACAGGCTTGGCTGGGAGGGAGGGGCCCAGTGCATGGCTATGGCCCACCCATTAGGTGCCTGGCCCAGTGGCTTCAGGATGTCCAGGCCCCAGCTCCCAGGTCCATCCAGTGTGGCCTTGGGCCCTGCCTACCTTGCCTGTCCTCAGCTGGGTCCTCGGGCTCCTTTTTCACCTGAGGGCTCGGTGGTGACCTCGGCGTGGTGACCTCTGTCTCAGGCCCAGGCTCCATAGTCTGAGGCTTGGTTTGCGGGAGGGGCTGGAAGTCGGAGGGCTCCACCTTCTCTGACAGCACTTCCTGCCCCTGCACCTGGACTGTGACCTGGGGAGGGGCCCCGTCTCATTAGGGGCCCAGGCCAGGAGCTGGGGCTGGACCCCAGTGCAGGACTTCAAGGTCTGGACTAAGTAGGTCCTTCAGGGAACCCATCCCCCGGGGAATGCGCAGGGGGTGTCCTGTGTCGACACCCGCCCTGCATCCCTCCCTGTGTCCATGACCCCGCATGGGACCCGTGTCCAGCTGAGCACGGCACGCCCCATGTTATGTTCACGGCAACCGACTCACCCATCTCCGGGGTCCTCCTGGCTCCCGACGCAGCCCCTCCACCAGGGCCACGGCCTCCTCGGGGCTGCCCGGCCGCTGCCCTCGCACTCGGGCCTGGATCTTGGGGGGCAGCGTGCTCAGGAACTGCTCCAGCACCAGCAGCTCCAGCATCTGCTCCTTGGAGTGCACATCCGGCCGAAGCCACTGGCGGCACAGCTTCCGGAGCAGGTCCAGGGCCTCTCCGGGCCCTGCTGCCTCCTCGTAGCGGAAGTGCCAGAAACACCAGCACGCAGCCTCTGGGCCGGGATCCCATGGGGTGGCCTCCTCCTCCTCCTCCTCCTCCTCCTCCTCCTCCTCCTCCTCCAGCTTCACCACGATGGGGCTCTCGTCCTCCGGGGCTGTGTGCCCTGGGGAGCACAGTGCTGCCGGCCTCATTGGAAAGATGGCTTGGCCCCAAGGCTACTGCTAACCCTGGGGACGGATGTGGTGAGGCTGCTGCAATGACAGCGGAGTGAATGCTTATTGAGTGCCGACTGTATGCGGCGCTGTCCCATCCTCAGTCCTGCCTGGGGGAAGGCCGATAGGACACTGAGGCTCAGGGAGGTGATCACAGGCCGTGGAGGAGCCACCAGTCCCCGGCCTCTCTAGCTGGGCCTGCAGAATCTCTGGTCACCCTCAGCCCCAAAGAATTCTTAGGCTCAGAAGTCACCTCTTCTCTCCCCTAAATCCTGCTCTCTTTCCTTTTTTTTTTTTTTAATATATATATATATATTTAAATTTATTTTATTGATTTTATACAGAGAGGAAGGGAGAGAGATAGAGAGTTATTAACATCGATGGGAGAGAAACATCGATCAGCAGCCTCCTGCACATCTCCTACTGGGGATGTGCCCGCAACCCAGGTACATGCCCTTGACCGGAATGGAACCTGGGACCTTCCAGTCCGCAGGCCAACGCTCTATCCACTGAGCCAAACCGGTTTCGGCTCTCTTTCCTTTTTTTAAAAAAAAATTTTTTTATTGAATTTTGTACAGAGAGGGAGAGGGATAGAGAGTTAGAAACATCAGATCAGCTGCCTCCTGCACACCCTCTACTGGGGATGTGCCTGCAACAAAGGTACATGCTCTTGAGCATCTCCACAGGCCGATGCTCTATCCACTGAGCCAAACCGGTCAGGGCAATTCTGCTGTCTTTCTATGTACATCACCTCATCCTTGCCCTGCAGCTCTCCCTCTCACAGGTGATTGTCACCAACGCCCACCACCCGGGCATCGGCCCCATTACCGCCCTCCTAGCCAGCCCATCATTGCACCACCCCCTCTTCCACCTGTCTCAGACCACTCCCCTGCCATCTTGGTTCCACAGGGCAGTCTCCCTGCACCTGTCGCCCCCAGCACCTGTGCCAAGTCACGGCCTCCTCAGCTTCCCCACAGGTGGACGCGGGAGGTGAGAGGGGAGCTTCCCGGGGCCCACACCAGCCCTGCGACCACGGACCGGAGGCTGGTCTCCGTGAATGTGTCACCTGCAAATAAGGACGACCAGCACCCCCGCTCACTCCGCTGCTCCTGCAGCTGTTAGGCGCGGGCTTTGTGCAGGAATCTGTTCATTAAGGGTGTGGAATCGGTTTCGGAGACCGCCTGATTCTGTGAGCCAACTCTCCGCTCCTCCAGGTCCCAGGTCAACCCCAAAACCCTGGGAGAAAGTTGGACCATCGTCCAGCCAGCCGGGCCTCGCGGAGATTCCTGGACTACATTTACCAGAAGCCTTGGCGGGCAACTTCCGTTCTAGGGAGCTAGGCAGGTCCTGGCGCCGCCATGGCAACCGGGGGCGGGGCTCCCGTCGCCGTGGCAATGCGGTGACTGACGGGCCTCGGCGACAGCGCCGGGCTCGCCAGCAGGGAGTGCCCAGGTCCCTGTCCCGCGTTCCCGGTCCCGCAGGGCGGCCGGAATCCCCGGTGCGCACCTCCACCCATCCCCGCCCTCACCCCCACGCTCAGCGCCCGCTCTCCTGAGCATGCGCGCTCGCAGGCTCCCCGCCCAGCTGCACTGTGTCTCCCGGGGAAACTACACAGCAGTCCCAGCGCCTCCGGGCCCTTCCCCAGCCCTCGCCTCTGTTTCCACCCTGTTCCCCGGGGTAGCGCTGTTCCCAACCATCAGGTCACACTTCCGGCCGCCGATTCCCGTGCTCCCCGCCTCTGCTCCAGGCGTCTGGGGCCCCAGCGACGTGCGCAAGCCTCTCAGGGGGGAACCCGCGGCAGCGCTGCCTTCCAACCGCGCATGCCTCCCACGCCTCCCGAGGAGTAGCTGCTCTGCTCCAATCACGGTCCTCGCTAAGACGCCGTCAGCCCCGGTCTCCACGGCAGCCCCTGCGGAGATTTGCGGAGGTGCACCGCCCGCACACCGGTGGGAGGAGGGGCTGGGCCCGGAGCTTCCTGGGAGGTGTAGTCAGCCGGGCCCTCCCTGCGCGCGTGCGCATCGCGACGGTCGTTCCTGTTGGCAGGCGGTAGGCGTCCCTGCGTGTCCATGGTAACCAGTGGAGCCGACTCTGGTCCAGCGCAACCCCGGGGCGTCGGAAAAGCCTGAGTAAGAGGAATGAGGGCGTAGGGAGGGGACCGGGATAAAGAGGGGAGGAGAGCGGGGAGAGTGAGGGGTGACTGACGGGGGGCAGGGAGGGACCCAGAGTTTGCAGGTGAGAGGCTCCAGCCTGAACAGACAGAAGACAGCGGGGAAAGGGCTCTGCTCTCTCAGACCTAGAGGATGCGGTGAGAAGCCAGCGGGGCGGGGATTCAGGCCCTGGGGGGCCGGTGGCCAGAATAATTAGCAACAGGGAGCGAGAGCAGTAAGGGGTAGGAGGGAGAGAAGGGAGAGAGGAGAGGGACCAGAAGTGCAGACATGGAGAGTATAGGCACAGACAGGGACACAGGAGGACACCAAGTAGAAGGAGACAGAAATCAGAGGCACAGTAAGATGGACTCAGGTTTGCAAAGACTAAGAGAAGGTGACAGCAACAAGAGAGGAAGTTGGAGGGAGACTTGGGAGGAAGACTCACCCAAAACTTGACAGAGAACAAACATGACCGGGAGCCTGTGTGACTCCCTAAGCAAAGCAACTGTTTCCCGCTACTTTGATCAGAGTCCAGCTGCTAGGTAGCAAAGGTGAATAGGATGCAAATGCTTTCTGGATGCAAATGCTTTCTGTCCTGAGAAAAGAGAGCCCAGGGTTTGAGTTGTGTCACCCTGTAGGGCACAAAGCAGGACAGGACATACCCAGGGCCGCCCGCTGCCCTCTAGGGCACTAATCCGACTGCGTGTTTTTTTTTTTTTAATATATGTAATATTATTATTGATTTCAGAGGAAAGGAGAGAAACATCAATGATGAGAGAGAATCATGTATCGGCTGCCTCCTGCACGCCCCCTACTGGGGATCAAGCCCCCAACCCAGGCATGTGCCCTTGACCAGAATCGAACCTGGGACCCTTCAGTCTGCAGGCCGATGCTCTATCTACTGAGCCAAACCCGCTAGGGCCTCACTGCATTTTTATTTAATATTTTGTTCTTTAACCTTCTCTCTTGTTCCTTCCCTCCCATTTTTCTGGAACCACCTCTGTCATCTTCCTAGTTCCTCCGTGAAGCAAATCTATCTTTGAGACCGCTCACTTACCTTTTTAAAAAAAATTATTAGGCAAAATTTATTGACAAAGTTATAGAAGCAGAAGTGATCCAGCTGGGCTGCCTTTGGTCAGGAAACAAGTCACAGAAGCAAAAGAAGGTTCCTTGGAGCGAAGAAGAGAGAAAGGAAACGGCAACGAGCCTGGGGGAAGGAGCGGGGGAGGGGGGAGGAAACAGCGCGCCCCTTTTTACCTTTTTTACAAAGTACATGTTGACTGTCTGAAGGGAACCAGTTCTCTGGGGTGAGGGACAGACGGGGAAGAGAAGACGGTGTGACAGAGGCAGGAGGGTAAAGAAGTAGGGAGGATGATGGAAGACGGACGGAGCAGCCGGCAGGGAAGATGCGAGGAGAAAGCGAGGAAGCCCGCCTGGGGCAGCGACAGCCTCATCACCGAACTACATTTCCCAGCAGCCCGAGCGCCCAGAGCGACGTGAGAGGCGCGCCGTACGCGTCTCCCCCAATCCCCGCGGTCGCCCGGCAACCTTGCACTTCCAACAAGATGGGGGCTAGGCTCAGTCGCCTCCGGGGAGCCGTGCTGTGAGGCAGGACATGGGGAAGGGCCGCAGCCCACCGGCCCAGCTGAAGCAGGCGGCCCGCGTCGCTGTCGGGAGGTGAGGGCGGTCGGCCGCGCGCAGGCCGGGCTCCGGGGGCGGGGGCGGCCTTTCTCAGGGCTCCGGTCGCGGGAAGGGGTAGGGGAGAAGCCCCTGAGCGTGCAGCCTCGGACCCGCGCCACTGGGCCAATCGGAGCCTGGGGCGGCCCCACGGCCTTCTGGGAAATGTAGTCTCGAGAGACGTAGGGCGGCGGGCCTGGGAACTTCATGGAGTGGGAGCGAGAGGATAAAAGGATGAATGGGTGGCCTAACCGGTTTGGCTCACTGGATAGAGCGTCGGCCTGCAGACCCAAGGGTCCCAGGTTCGATTCCGGTCAAGGGCATGTACCTTGGCTGTGGGCATATCCCCGGTAGGGGGTGTGCAGGAGGCAGCTGATCGATGTTTCTCTCTCATCAATGTTCCTAACTCTATCCCTCTCCTTTCCTCTCTGTAAAAAATCAATAAAATATATTAAAAAAAAAAAAAAAGGATGAGTGGGTGAATTGAATTAAACTTGTGATGGAGCAGCGAAGGCTGGGTGGCGGGAGAGAGAAGGATGGGTGCGAGCGGATCCGAATTAGGGGCCGCCTTCCACGCCGGAGCCTCCCACACCTCTTGGCTCCGGGGCCGTGGGCGGTGCCTCCTGCTTCACCCCAGGTACAGCAACGGCCCCGGAGCCACAGCCACTCCCATCGGGCAGGGGTCCCTGATTGTCACCTGGCCCGCCTTCACAACCGGCGTTACTGTTTTGATCAGGTGCTACTTTCCTCTTCTTTTTTAAAAAAATATATATTTTATTGATTTTTTTACAGAAAGAAAGGGAGAGGGATAGTTAGAAACATCCATGAGAGAGAAACATCGATCAGCTGCCTCCTGCACGCCCCCTACTGGGGGTGTGCCCGCTACCAAGGTACATGCCCTTGACTGGAATCGAACCCGGGATCCTTCAGTCCACAGGCCGACGCTGTATCCACTGAGCCACACCGGTTAGGGCTATTTTCCTCTTTTTTAAAAAAATATTTTTATTTATTTCAGAGAGGAAGGGAGGGAGAGATAGAAACAATGATGAGAGAGAATTATTGATCGGCTGCTTCCTGCACGCCCCACCCCCCACTCCAGTATGGATCCAGCCGCAACCCTGACATGTGCCCCTGACGGGAATC
Source organism: Myotis pilosus (assembly GCA_036010255.1). Classification (NCBI taxonomy): domain Eukaryota; kingdom Metazoa; phylum Chordata; class Mammalia; order Chiroptera; family Vespertilionidae; genus Myotis; species Myotis pilosus. Next base: position 14,318,380 of record JASKON010000029.1, read on the forward strand.
GAACCCAGGACCCTTCTTTCCAAAGGCTGACGCTCTGTCCACTGAGCCAGACCAGCCAGGCGGCCGTTACTCTCACAGCGTTCAGATGCAAAGGGGATAAGGCGGGAAGCCCGTCCCACCAATGCGCTTCACGTAATCACTTACTCAGTAAGACACACTAGCTGCCTGCAAAGTGCCCGGCATATTCCAGAGAGCTGGGCAGACAGGCTGTGTTGCGGGCCCGATGTAAGCTGGCAAGGTCCTTGCACCTGAAGGGGCTAACAAGGCTGGGACCCTTACCCACACAGTTTTCCCAGACTCATTTGGATGGTGATTGTCAGTAGAATGGGAGTAACATTTGTAGATTGAGAACAGCCTTTCATAGCTTGCCAAAAAGTCTGTAACTATTTACTGAGATATGCTGTACTGAGAACTTGTCCTTCTGCTGTATCTCTCCCTTAGAGATTAAGAGGAACAAAGAATACATTCCTCTTGACAGACCTCCGATTCGGTGTGTTGTGTATAAATAGGATTGTAGAGCTAATAAACTCGCTTCAGTTCATCAAGAGAACTGGGGTCCTCCCGACCCCGCTTTCCTGTCTATTCTTTCTTTTCTCAACTCCCACCTCCCTGCCTCAGCCCGGCTCAACCCTGTCAGGCTGGCCCTGACAGATCTGGCGCCCGAACAGGGACTGAGGAACTGGGAAAAAGAAGGTGAGGAACTCCGTCGGGCCTGGAGAGACGATGTGAGGATCTCCTCCGGATAAAGAGTGCACTCATTAAGGTAAGGGAGGAGCAATTTTTTGATAATCAGGAGTAAAGCATGGGGCAATTAGAATCTAGAGAAAATGCCCTTTATGGGCAAATGTTAAAGTCTATGCTTAATAGTAGAGGAACTAAAGTTAATGACAAGCAAGTAGAAAATTTTTTAAAATTCATTCAGGAGGTCTGCCCTTGGTTTCCTGAGGAAGGAACCGTTAACTTAGAAACGTGGCAGAAAGTTGGAGAACAAATGCGTGATCATTATAAAGCCCTTGGGCCAACTAAGACCCCGGTTGATGCATTCTCCCTATGGAATTTAATACGGGATTGTTTGGATCCCAGGCATGACCATAATCCACCGCCTCTTAAGCCAGAAAAAAAGGAGAAGCAGTGTGATAGCACAAAACAGGGGTCTAAAAAAGACAGTATATTAAAAAGAAATAATGTAACTTTTAAAGACAGTTTAACTCCTCAAGATGAGGAGGATTTTGAGGAAGCTGCTGCTCTTTGTCATGATGATAATACAGGTGTTGTTCAGGCAAAAGAGGAGGAAGAATGTTTTTCTGCTGGAACTGAAGAGGGCAGTGATATAGAGGATGTGTTGGAAAGCTTTTTAGAAACATTAAAGCTTCTTGGCAAGAAAAAGAGGAGCCACGGGGGCCGTTCCCGCCGCTCTCCGCTGCCTTGTGCAGCACCAGTTCCACTTTCCCCTCTTCAGGTGGCCTTGCAGGAGGCACGAAAGTGTGGTGAGGAATTGGGCATTCACGCCTTCCCTGTTATGGAACGGGTGAACCCTCACACGGGACAGCGTGAGCGTGCTTATGCCCCGCTTCCTTTTAAAACTTTAAAAGAGTTAAAAACAGCCTGTGCTCAGTATGGGCCCACTTCCCCTTATACTTTAACCATCTTGGAAACTATGGCCTCAGAGGCTCTCCCACCTAATGACTGGAGAGCTATTGCCAAGGCTTGTTTATCAGGAGAGAACTATCTCTTGTGGAAATCAGAATATAATGAAAAGGCTAAGGAACTAGTTGCTCGTAATCGAGCTGCCCAGATTAATATTTCTTATGAAATGCTGGTAGGTGAGGGAGTCTCTGCTGATACCCATAATCAAATTCAATACCCCCAGGAAGCTTATGGACAGATTAATGGAGCTGGGATCAGAGCCTGGAAAAAGTTACCCACCTCTGGTCAGAAAACAGAGGAGCTCTCAAAAATTATTCAAGGGCCAGATGAAAAGTATCAGGATTTTGTCTCTCGGCTATTACAGGCTGTTGGCCGAGTAGTGGTGGATGGAGAGGCTGGCATGTTAATAGTTAAACAGTTGGCATACGAAAACGCCAACACTGCCTGTCAAGCTGCACTGCGGCCCTATCAAAGAAAGAGGACTCTCAGATTACATCCGCATTTGCGCAGATATTGATCCCTCATATATACAAGGAGTTGCCATTGTAGCTGCATTAAAGGGAACCACCATTGAAGGAATTCTTCAGCAACAATTTAGCACAGGGAAAAGTCAAACACACAAGTGTTACACTTGTGGAGGAACAGGACACATGGCAAAACAGTGTCCTTCTCATAAAGGGGTTAATAAAGGAAATAGCAGAGGTCCCAAACAACCTGGACTATGCCCTAAATGTAAAAAAGGAAAACATTGGGCAAATGAGTGTAAATCTAAGACAGATATCCAGGGAAATTCTTTGCCTCAACACCAGTCAAGAAACTACCAAAAAGGGCCAGCCCAGCCACGGCAAATAACAGGGGCATTGTCTATTTACCCTCCTGTCCCTGTGCTGTCTCAAGGCCAGCAGGCTGCACAACACCCAGCCCGCCCCAGAGAGCAAAATAGATACAAGAGCTATTCCGAGCGACCCCCGGAAGTACCGGGCTGGACCTTGGATCCATAGGAATAAGACATTCCATCTGCCCTGGGTGCTGCCCTTGCCTACTGAAATAAACAGAATATCATTAGATTTAAAACCTCCCACATAGAGAAGAAATGATAATTTCCTTGCATTTCTGATACAGCTACAGCAAATGCCACCGTATCTGAAATGTAAAAATGCGTCTGGGATTTCTGTGCACGTGTAAAGAGAAAACTGGCTTGGAACTAAGGCGCGCAACGTCCGATTTTGGACATTTACCGTATTTGCCGGTGTATAAGACGACTGGGCGTATAAGACGACCCCCTAACATTTCCACTCAAAATACAGAGTTTGTTATATACTTGCCGTATAAGACTACCCCCTCTTCCACACACCTTCCACACACCAAATAAAAGGTAAAACAATATCAGATTTGATTTTAACATTTTAATTTATATTCAAATGCTTATGACATGCAGGAAAACTGTCACAAGGCTGTATGTAATCAAACATATACATAAAACAGTGCAAGTTTATTACCGGTAAACATACCGGTAATTCACTAAAGAAAACACACTCTATAGACTGGTACCGTAGATGCTTCTCAGGAACACAGGCAAGCAGCCCACAACCTAGAGGGACTGTCAATGATAGAAGTAAGATAACAAATAGAGGGAGAGAGCAAGTGCCGGGCAAGTCCCTAGCAAGTTTGCTGGCGTGACAGTTTCACCTTAAAAGCCTTCAAACTCCTCTTCATCATCTGATATTAAAAGTTCATCAACGACATCTTGGTGCCATGATAGGGATGATAGGGGTTTGACTGGTCGACATTTTCTATGCTGTACTGTACAATGGGGCAGTATTGTGGTTGGCTGTTGGCTGTATACAAAGCCTGATTTGATTGGTCCCTGCTCCCTGTTTGCCCGCCCTGTCACTATAGCAGTCTGGTCCACCCTTGCATCAGCATCTCCCTGGGACCTCACTAGTGCGCAAGTGCGAGCTCTTCAACATTCTAACAGGCACCATGATAGCGCAAAATCGCGAATCTTCAATGCATATGTAAAGAAATATACGGTAACCCGAATTTACCACACTCGCAAAATCGCACACAGCCAACCATACACCCAGTATGGTATCGCGATTCGCGATTTTGCGCTATCATACTGGGTGTATGGTCGGCTGTGTGCGATTTTGCGAGTGTGGTAAAATCGCATAACAGCAAAATCGCATAACAGCCGAGCATACACCCAGCAGCGCTGCCGATGCCTGAACGGTATGTGGAATGAAGTGGGCGGGCATCGGGAGGCCACTATGGCACGGGGCAAGCACTATGGGCAGTCTATCTGAAGTGTACCTGGCGTATAAGATGACCCCCAACTTGGAGGCATATTTTTCAGGGCCAAAAAATCGTCTTATACGCCGGCAAATACGGTAGATAGAGTTTCAAGCTGAAATCTCTTTATAAATATACAAAATAAAACCCAAGACTGATTATTTCCTAAGAAAGGTGGCAAAATTTAACCCAAAGGAAAAAAGATGCTGGCTAGATTCTAGCAGCAGGATTGGCATTTCCATAATAAAGGACAGTTTTTAAATACTAATAAAGAATATTAAAAAGTTAATTTCAAGGCCGAAAAGGAAATTCAGTAAAATTATCTCTGTTACAAAAATTTGCTAAAGAATATGCCTTAAAATAATAAATTGAATTTAAATCTCAAGAATTATTAAAAATATACTAATTATAAAAATTTAAGTAGCCCAGGTAAAAGATGGCTACGCCCTTTAATTAAGGCTGGCTTCCCAAAGCAGTTTCTAATAGAGGAAGGGCTAGCCTCCCTTCCCCCAACAAAGCAGGTAGGCCAAAAATTTCCTGCCAGTGACAACTTTAAAAAAGAGGTTTGCTCCTCAGTTTCCCATCCTTAATAGAAAGAATGTAACTAATTTGCATTTTAATAGTTACCTGTTTTCAGTCAATGGCACCCCAAGGCTTAGGAGTTTACTAAATTAGATATTCTGAAATAACAAAATACTAAAATATTAATCTAAATATCCCTCACAAAAAATCTAGAGGACAGAATTAAATCTATTGATTATGTCATGTATTTTTGAAGTTTATTCTTAAAAATGTTACTAATTAAGAAATACTAAATATTTAACTTACCAGCTAAGAGTTTAAAGTTCTGGTTACATAAATTAGGAGAAATCATATAATTATAATAAAATTTCAACATTTATCTAATTAAAAAAAAGGATAAATTCTATTATCCCAACCAAAATTTTTAAATACAAAGATCAGTTTTAATTTAATTGATATCTCTTAATAATTATAAAAGGTATATAATCTTTAAATTATATATACACATATATATTTAATAGTCTTCTAAGTTAGATTTCAAAACTATAATCAAGGAATGACTTTAGGACATTTCATGGGCCCTGAAATGTTTTCAAAAGTTTATTCTCTTTTCTTAGAGGACTTTTTATTTTTTTTTTTTTTTTTTTTTTTTTTTTTTTTTTTTTTTGAGGACTTTTTAATAAAGCCAATTTAATATACTTGAAATCACATAGAAAGCTTTATCAAATAAATATTAATAAATATATATTTTAAGTTTTTGCTTCTAAGAAAGGGCAAAACAAGTTATTTAATATTTCTTAAAATACAGCAGTAGAATTTTAAGATATAATAACAAAAGCTCATTAATAATTTTTAATATTTTACAACAACATATTAACATTTATTCCAAACAAGCTTAAAAACTAATTGTTTGGCAGGAATTTAATAAAAACATGAAAGGATTTTATCCCTTCCACTGTGTGGAAGACCCCCTGGGAAGGCACTTAAGCATTCTATATTGACCTCTCTTGATCCTTTTTACCAAAGGGGGTCTCTCTTCCAATTGCCCACAGCTGTTACCTAAGCTCTCTGTTCATACTGAGGTTGAAGCCTCATGGTGGCTGGTATCATGGATCTGTCTCTTGCCCAATGGCATAAGCTGGGCCCTCTTTGGAGAAGAAACCTGGGTTCCCCATGATCCATGCCGGGGCCCCGCCAGCTGGCGAGGGGATCACAAGGCAGTTACTGGGCATGGAGGCCACAGGGGCATACGCTACCAAGGAGACAAAACTAAACCTCACATCACCCTGCTTGGCCCCGGAAGATGGCTGGTTAGTCAATGACGGGTAAGACCCCTCAGGGAGGGGCAACCTAAGACAGGCACAGTCGCAGGGGGGCCTCAGGGGAGAACTTGGGGGTCAACACAAGTGGGGCAGAGATCCTCACCCCCCCCCCCCCAACTATGCAGGGGCTTGAACACTCGCCCCTTCTGAGGGAGGTCTCCTGCCCCCATGGCTGCTGCGCTTCCCATGCCCAGCCCAGATCGGGACCCAGATAACAGAAAGAGACTTAGCCCAGCCGAGATTGATGCCCAGATAACAGAGACTTAGCTAACAGCAGCTACCCTATATCTAAATCCAGCTTAACACCAGGAATGCTCAGAATGTTGAGAATCCTTCTCAAGGATACAAAATAATCCTTTCCATTAATATTTATAGTATAAACTAAGATTGTTATTAAAGTATTAAATTTAACAGTAAAATAATAGTCAAGTTTTCAGATTAATTAAAACTAGCTCGAAAAGTATTCACCAAAATTTTCATTTCATAGACAAATTGCTTGACATACTATAAACCTAAAGCAGTCATATTTTTATACAAAAATTAAAAATTATCAAGACTACATTATAAAATTTCCCCAAACCTCCTAATATTAAAAAATAAAAAAGGGGGGATAGTGGAATAATAACCTTTTAAGTAAATGCCTTAATTGCTTTAATATTTTTACTTGAAAATTAATTTTTTTATTTATAATGCTAATAGCAAGACACCCATGAAAATATATGTGGTGTCAAAATAAGCCAAAGGAAAATCGTTTGGACAAAAATTAAAAGAATCCCAAGTCTAAATTATAGATATGATTCCTTTATTAACCTTTGGTCGAGAATGCATTTGTATATTTTCAGAAAACAACTCCAAGACCATGTGGATTCCTGTAACAGAGAGGAATTATCAGGACTGCTCCAGCCACAGAATAGCAGTGGCCCCGTGAGACAACGAGAAGAGAAGCAGTCCAGAAATGAAGACGGTGACAACGCTTTATCATGCTAGCAGTCAGCAGCTGTGCATCACTGCAGGTTGCCCAGGACCAAACCAGAGAGGGTCGGACCTGCATTGCCACCATTTGTGTACCATCCAGAACTGAAATATTACTGCTGACATGTACACATAAGAAACTGTCGGACACTGAAACATGAACTTCGCCTAAAAAACAAAGAAGGGGGATCTGTTGGGGGCCAGATGTAAGCTGGCAAGGTCCTTGCACCTGAAGGGGCTAACAAGGCTGGGACCCTTACCCACACAGTTTTCCCAGACTCATTTGGATGGCGATTATCAGTAGAATGGGAGTAACATTTGTAGATTGAGAACAGCCTTTCATAGCTTGCCAAAAAGTCTGTAACTATTTACTGAGATATGCTGTACTGAGAACTTGTCCTTCTGCTGTATCTCTCCCTTAGAGATTAAGAGGAACAAAGAATACATTCCTCTTGACAGACCTCCGATTCGGTGTGTTGTGTATAAATAGGATTGTAGAGCTAATAAACTCGCTTCAGTTCATCAAGAGAACTGGGGTCCTCCCGACCCCGCTTTCCTGTCTATTCTTTCTTTTCTCAACTCCCACCTCCCTGCCTCAGCCCGGCTCAACCCTGTCAGGCTGGCCCTGACAAGGCTGCAGTCCTCAGGCCGCGTGTGACAGATGCACAATGAAGCAGGTGGGGAGGGCACCGTCGGGCAGAGGTTTGCAGGAGAGGGAGCAGGCTATACAGACAGGAGGGAAGGGCCCCAGCTCTGGGCCGAAGGAGCCACAGGAGCAAAGGCCCGGGTCCGGGTTCAGCAAAGGAGAGGAGGGGCCCTGACGCCCTCCAGGAAGCTGGCCAGGCTGTGGCTCTCCCTCAGGGGGAGGTGGGAGCAGGAATTGGAGTTTCCCTTCCGTGTGAGGTTCCTGTGACTGCGTAGCATATCACTACTAACTTAGTGCTAAACGTCTTAGCTCTCAGAGGTCGGGAATCTGAAGTGGGTTCCTCTGGGCGGAAATCAAGCTTCCGGCAAGACTGGCTCCGCTGGAGGCTGTGGGCTTCAGTGCCCACCCTTCCTTCTGAGCGAAACCTGCCTCATACAAGGACCCCGTGACCACATTGAGGGCCCATGGGCTCACCCAGGGCATCCTCCCCTCTCAGGATAAACAATCACACCGCGGTGCCTCTTGCCACCTACGGTTATTTGTTCGTAGGCCCCTGCGTTAGGATGTGGATGTCGTCGTGGGGAGATGTCCTGGTCCCGCCTCCCTCACTGCGGACCGATGTCTGAGTGAGAAGCATGGAGCTGGGTCGCTCTCCTGCACGTCAGTCTGGGAGGTGGTGATGGTTTCTGGATGCTTTTGGCTCCCCGTGTGGTTATAGGATTGGGGGTGGGGAAGAGTGAAGTCTCACCTGTGTTTTGATGTCGTGAGCTAAAAGTAGTAAGTGACACGCTCTCCTGGATGCAAAAATGCTTGAAGATGAGTGTGCAGCCCTCTGAGCAGTGGGGAGCGGGGAGAAGGGCCAGGCATGCCTCTGAGCAGGGCTCCGTGCTCCGTGTCAGTGCGTGGCAAAGCTGGGCAGTGGTGGGACTCCCACGTGCTCACATATTAATACCTGTGTGTCCCCTCTTACAGAGGTCAAGAGGCTGCCATTGTGGGCACAGTGGGAGCTACTGAGGAGGGGCAAGGGGCACAGAGCTCGTCGAGGTGCCTGGCGCTCGGAGGCGGAGTGGAGACAACCCCCCACCGGCAGGTGTCGGGCACGGCACCCCTGGGAGGTCGGGATCGGCCTCCGCCACAGTGCCCAGTGGGACCGGAAGTCCATCGCCTGCACGTGAAGCTGGAGGAGCTTCGCAGGGTTGAAGAGGGTGAGAAGCTGACGCAGATCGCCCGGGCTCTGGGGCTGGCCACCTCCACAGTGGCCTCGATCCGTGTCAACAAAGACAAGATCCGGGCCAATTCTCAGGCCTCGGCGCCCGTCAGTGCCAAGCAGCTGACCTGCTGCCGGGCGTGGTGATGGGGCCGATGGAGCGCCGGCGGAGCCTGTGGATCGAGGGGCAGAGATGGCGGCTCCTGCCAGTCAGCACGCTGCTCATCTAGGCCCAGGCGCGGCGGCTCTCGGCCCAGTTGCAGCAGGAGCAGGGCGATGGCGCCCGGGCTGAGACCTTTGGTGCCAGCAATGGCTGGTTTGCCCGTTTCAAGGCACGCCACCACCTGCTGCTCACGGATGAGCCGGCGGTGGCCGACGCCCAGGCCGCTGCCTGCTACCCCTCCGTGCTGCGCCGCATCCTGGAGGAGGGCTGCTCTTCCCGCAGCAAGTCTTCGACGTGGACCAGACGGGCCTTTCCTGGAAGCGGCTGCCCGAGCGCATGCTGCTGGTGCTGGAGGGGGCAGCCAGGCCCGGGCCCAAGGCCCCTAAGGACCACCTGACCCTGCTGCTGGGGGCCGCGCAGCTGGTGACTTCAGGCTGAAGCCGCTGCTGGTGTCCCCCTCCGGGAACCCGCGCGCCCTCAAGGGCTGCTCCAAGGTCGGCCTGCCTGTGGTCTGGCGCTCCAACCGCAGCGACTGGCTGGCACCCAGCATCTTCCAGGACTGGCTCACCGCTGCTTCCGCCCTGCGGTGGAGAGGTCCTGCGCCAGCCACGGCCTCCCGCACCGGGCCCTGCTGCTCCTGGGCGGCGCCCCCTGCCACCCTCCCACCTGGGCAGCCTCTCCGCCCACGTGCGCGTGGAGTTCCTGCCCAGGAACATGGCGGCCCTGGTCCAGCCCATGAGCCAGGGCATCATCGCCGCCTTCAAGGCCCATTCCCTGCGCCGCACGCTGGGCCAGCTGGTCCGGGAGAAGGCTGGTGGAGGCCTGGCGCAGCTGTACCGTCAGGACGGCCGTGGACAGCATCGCCCAGGCCTGGGCAGAGCTGCAGCCGCCACCATGAACAGAGCCTGGAGGAAGCTCTGGCCCGAGTGCGTGCCCCCTGGCACTGTGGAGCCCGACACCGACCCCAGATCTGCCACGGCATCGGGGCACTAGCCAGCCACGTGGGTGTGGTGCGGGCCTCGGGGGTGTGGCGGAGGCCGATGTTGCCCGCCTGTTGCAGACCCGTGTGGAACCCCCACCCTGTGGAACCCCCAGGAGGCTGAGGATGGAGATGCCAGCGGCTCTGGGATGGCCTGGGAGGCAGGGAAAGGCCTGATCGACAAAAGCCTGGTATTGGATCTCACTGAGGCTGTGGTGGGTGCAGGGCCGGAGGAAGCTGGTGTGGGTGCGCTGAGCTCTGAGGACCCGGCTCAGGCCCTGTCCCATTCCACCGCTGGCCTGCGGGTCCTCACAGAGAACGGTCCCACCCAGGAGCGCCGCCTGCGGGTGTCCTGGGGCGTCCACTGCACCCTCGCCCCCTCCGGGAACGGCACCGCGAAAGGAGGTGGCAGGCTCGGGCCGCGGCCTCGTCAGGAGGCCCTGTGGTGCCGGCCCCACGGGAGTTGGCAGGCAGCCCGAGTTCACCTCAGGTGGGGCCGACTGGTGGGCGAGTGGCTCAGGCCACAGGCCATGCAGGACAGACCTCGGCAGCTGGCCTGCATGATGGGCGGCCTAGTGTCAGATGACATTTTGTTTCTGGAGGACAGACACTGCCACTTCTCACCCATGGTTCTCGTGTCTTGTGCACTGTGTTCTTTCTTTTTTTTTAAAGAGCCTTACTTTTTTTAAAAAAATATATTTTATTGATTTTTTACAGAGAGGAAGGGAGAGGGAGAGAGTTAGAAACATCGATGAGAGAGAAACATCGATCAGCTGCCTCCTGCACACCCCCTACTGGGGATGTGCCCGCAACCAGGTACATGCCCTTGACCGGAATCGAACCCGGGATCCTTCAGTCCGCAGGCCGACGCTCTATCCACTGAGCCACACCTGTTTGGCTCTTTCTTCCTTTTTTACAGTGACACACAGCCCACCAGGGTTGGAGCACAGGAGGGTGGTTTTCTCCAACTGGCAGAGGCAATTTGGGCCTGTGTCCTGACCCGGAATTGAACCTGGGACTCTTCAGTCCACAGGCTGACGCTCTATCCACTGAGTTAAACCAGCGAGGGCTGATTTTTTTTTTTTTGAGAGGAAGAGAGAGAGAAAAACACGGATTGGCTGCTTCCCGTATGTGCCCTGACTGGAAATCGAACTTGCAGCTTTTTGGTGCACAGGATGACACGCCAACCCACAGAACCACCGGGCCAGGGTGGCCACTGTGGCTTTTGGTACCAGGGTCCACGTCCTGGATTTGGAGATGTTTTCCTCCCTGGCCTCTGTGGCATGTTGTTGTGGCTTCTCTCCAGCCTTTGTGACGCATGGCCTCCGGTCCCAGCTCTTTGGGAGATCCAGTCCAGTCCTCAGGGCTCAGTGGCCACCTCAGAACTGCCTCTCAGTACACTGGCTGCAGCCCAGCCTCTCCCCTGGACAGTCTCATGATCTCCCCTCATTCCAGCCTGTTCTCCTGTCCCCACATTTTAAAAACAGGCGCTCTGGGGTGTCGACCTGACTCTGCAGACACACCACATGGGCCACCAGATTACAGACAGTCAGCAAGGGAAGGCGTTCCCGTGTTCTAGCTGGATGAGCAGCGGGGCTGAGACAGGGATGCCTGGAGTTGGTCCCTGGAAGGCCTGAGGCGGCGGTGCCCTCCTGGTGCTGAGGGACACTTGGTGCTGGCGGTGAGCAGAGGTTTGCTGTGGGGACAAAGCACCACGAGGTGGGAAGGGGAGGGAGGGGGAGAGCTGAGGGCTGCCTGTGGAGGCCGGAGGGCAGGGGAGTAGCCGTCAGAGTGTCCTTTCCACGGAATGTTCCGTTCCTCTCCTTCCAGCGCCTGCTGTCCGCTCTGTGTTCCGAAGCTTGCCTCTCACGGAATCACCCTGCCGGCGAGTCTTAGCGCTTCCCCACGACCACAGAGCTCCTCCATCGCGTGAAAGGCTCGCTCTGCCCCCTCCACCCTCTCAGTCCCAGGTGCAGCCCTCACTGCAACGGGGGCTGAACATGCTTCGTGGACTCGGCAGGTCCTGGTGGCTCAGGACGGCGCAAAAGAAGTGTCTCCAAGCAAAATCCACCCAGTTTTCAAGGGAAGACAGAAGTCAACCTTGGAAATCTCCAAACACAGATGAAAACAGGATTTGGTTCAGCATTGAAGGACCTTACTAAGAAGTGCTCTGACAAGCTGGAATGTTGTGGAAATGAAATGGAGAAGATAACTGAAGAAATATGATGCAAAACAATTGAGCTTGGCACAGGAAATGAAAATGGTAAGACAACAGGAGTGGCTATAATTGAGGTATTTTTACCTCCATGAAAAGACAGAAGAACCTTTTGGAAAACCAACTACACATCACCAGCAGAGAGACCTGAGGTCTGAAATAGCCAAAACCTTTGAATTTCAGAAAATTACGTCAAAATTGTCATATACGGTGGGGCCTTGACTTGCGAGTTTAATTCGTTCCGTGACAGAGCTCGTAACTCAGATTACTCCTACGTCAAATCATTAAAGTGTACGAGTGAGACACGTGATGCTGGGCTGATGTTGTGGCATTCACTGTGACGTTTGCTGTGCCAGCTCGCGGTGGGGTATCTGAAGCTGGCTCATAACCCGAATTTTAGCTCGAAACTCAAAGCAAAAAATCAGCCGAGAGACGGCTCGTATTTCGAAAGACTCATTAGTTGGGACACTCATAAGTCAAGGCCCCACTGTATAAGAAACAACCTCAACTAGGTGTGTAATGGAGAAGTGTGCAGAATTTTAAAATAGAGTTAATCCTATATAATAAAAGGGTAATATGCAAATTGACCTAATGGTGGAAAGACCAGTCGCTATGACACGCACTGACCACCAGGGGGCGGACACTCAATGCAGGAGCTGCCCCCGGGTGATCAGTGCGCTGGGAGGGGTGGGGGGTGGGGTGCTGCTGCTCAGCCAGAAGCCGGGCATGTCTGGGAGTCAAGACAAATTTGCCAGGTTTCAGAGGCTCATCGGACCCGGCTGTGGAGGGTGGTCAGCTGGTTGGGTTCTTGGCTGACTGTTCTGGCGAGTGACCCCTGGCACCTGCCCAGCTATGGTCCCCCGCCAAGCTGGCTGTGCCCGTACCTGGGGGCAGATGTGCTGAGGGAAAGCAGATGGAGCCCTCAACACCCGTGGCAGCCGCTGGGGTCACAAGTGGGGGGTGTGATGGAGGCAGTGGCCAGGCCGTCCTGTGGCCTCGGCGGCTGATGTCCTTTCTGCCCCGAGACAGTGGCCGGCCCCATCGAGGGCAAGCACAGGGCCAGGTGCAGTAGCTGAGGAGCCAACGGGTGCAGCTAGAGTGGCCCTGGAGGCAGCAGGTGTCCCTGGGACAGGACAGGGACTCAGCTCCAGCAGCTGCCAGGTGTGGGGGGGTGCGCACTCCCAGTTCCTGCTCACGGGGCCCAGAGATCCTATGAGCAAGGCTGAGGCAAAAGTGCCTTTTTGTGACTTTGGTCTGGGAGCCGCATGCCATTTGCACAGCACAGGTCAGCCCTGCTGTGAAGGAGGGACCTTCAAGGGCCTGGGAGACAGAGGTGGGCGGGGGGGCACCATGAGGGCAGATGGCCACACCAGGGAGGTGGGGGGAGTGAGCAGCACCTGGTGGTGTGGGGTCCCCTCCCCACTGTATCTCAGTCCCAGCTTCTCACCCAGCGATGCCAGGATCTGCCCTCCCATGCCCATCGCGGACGCCACAGAACATGGACAGTTCACGGTGTTTTCTCTGGGGATGGGGGTGGGGGGTGCACAGGGAAAGAAAACAAAACTGAAGGCACACACCTTCCTTCCTTAAAAAGCATGAAAAAGAGACAAGAATAATGGATACTTATCATTGAAATCCCCTAGTTCATGTAGACTCTTCACAAGCCTGGTCATGGCAAGGGAAGGCTCTTTTTTTCTTTATGTTTTTAATGTGTTTTTATTGATTTCCAAGACGACGGGAGAGGGAGAGAGAGAGAGAAACATCAATGATGAGAGAGAATCATTGATGATCTGCCTCCTGCACACCCCACACTGGGGCTCAAGCCCACAACCCGGGCATGTGCCCTGACCAGGAATTGAACCCTGACCTCCTGGTTCATAGGTTGATGCTCAAGCCCTGAGCCACGCCTGCCAGGCGGGAGAGGGAAGGTCATGGTCCCAGGTCGTGGGTTTGGTGCCCCTTCAGGAGCCCTCCTCCAGGAACAGGTGCTGTGCTGGTCCCTCAGGCTGAGGGTTGACGGGCCCTCACCGTGTATGCCTGCTCCCTGCATTGACGTCCGCTCTGTTGTAAGAAAAGCGGGGCCTCTGGTTGCTGTGGCCCCGTCGCTTCCCCAGGCAGATGCTTACCTGTTCCCTGGAGCCTCGCTGGACTCCCACCCGTGGGCCCACGAGGGTCGGTGCTCCTGGCCTCGGTGGACGTTGCCTGTGAACCGGTGTCCAGGAATGACCAACACGGCCTGCCGTCTCTGCTCACGCGGGTCCATGGCCCATCAGAGTCCCCGTAAGAAACGTGCGGTTAAGGATCTCAGACGGGTCAGGGGAGGGTTAGACCCGCGGACCCAGGTACACGGCCAGCACCAGGAGCTGCTGCGAGGTGGGCGTCGCACACACTGTGAGGTGAGGTGCACCCAGCAGCTCTCAGCAGGTTGGCGAGGGCCTGTGTCCTGGTCACTCTCAGTGCTGCCTGCCCAGGCTCAGTGGGAGGGGGTGGCCGGGGGGAGGCGCATGCCTGACCCCATGCCCCCTGCTCAGGCAGCCGAGTCCACACAGAGCAGTGGGGCTGCTCGAGCTCTGAACTGGCTCCCGGCCCCACGCCCTCTGCCTCCCTTGTCACCTCAAGGCCTGGCAGACGCTGTTCACCGAGCGACGCGCGTTTTAGCCACCTGAGCCAGAGGCGCTGGTGCTGATCCCTGAATGACACTCCAAAGCCTGGGTCACCCTCCCACTTCATAGCTTGGAAAGAGGCACAGAGACCTTGGGGGTCTTGCCTTAGGACACACAGTTGTGAGGGCAGAGCTGAGACTCAAACCCTTGTGGACGGACCTGGCGCCAACATGCTGTGCCCCAGGCGAGATGCCAACGCTACGGAGGCAGCAAGAAGGGTGAGGGCAACCAGTGCCCAGACTGAGGCAGCACAGGTGTGTGCACAGGCACCCGGGCACACACACATGCACGCACACACACACGTGCGCACACACGCACACGGGCACGCACACACACACGTGCGCACACACGCACACGGGCACGCACACGCACACACATGCACACACACACACGTGCGCATGCACACACGCAAATGGGCGCACACACACACCTGCGCACACACACGTACACGCCCTCCCTGGCTTTCACCTCTGAGGCTACAGAGGTCGGAGGAATCAGTGGAGGAGCCAGGAGAAGCGAAGGGGTTGGTGTGGGCTATTCCCCTTCCTGGTGAGTCTGTCTCAATCCCTCTCCCTGGCAGGAACCTCACTGGACTGACGCCAGATTCTGCCTTCCCGGGTTCAGGTCTGTGGCTGAGGGTTCTCTGAGGCCCTCCTGGAACTCTGCTTTCAGTGATGAGGGGGATGAGGCATGTCGGCTTCAGGTTTGTCTGGACACAAACTTTATTAAAACGAGGCCAAAAACACCTTTGGGGACATTGGTGTTGCCATCCCGGCAGCACTTAAGGAACTGTTTGTCTATTGCCTCTCCTCTTGAAAGTGGAGGATGTTTGACCAGTTACTTCTGTATTAATTAACACTCTTGGGGAGGGAAGGGGCCAGCAGGCTTCCTCTGAAGCCCCCTCAGAGCTGGGGTATGATGTATGTGGTGCCTACACTTGCCCTGTGGCTTCTGAGGTGCAATTTAGGGCTCATGACTCATCCTTCCTACAAGCACCAGGCTTCTCCCCTGAGTGTGTCCTCTGGTGTGTGATGAGATTGGACTTCTGTGTAAAGCCTCGCCCACACTCCCTGCACAGATAGGGCTTCTCCCCTGAGTGTGTCCTCTGGTGTGTGATGAGATTGGACTTCTGTGTAAAGCCTCGCCCACACTCCCTGCACAGATAGGGCTTCTCCCCTGAGTGTGTCCTCTGGTGTGTGATGAGATTGGACTTCTGTGTAAAGCCTCGCCCACACTCCCTGCACAGATAGGGCTTCTCCCCTGAGTGTGTCCTCTGGTGTGTGATAAGAGTCGACCTATCACTAAAGCCTCGCCCACACTCCCTGCACAGATAGGGCTTCTCCCCTGAGTGTGCCCTCTGGTGTCTGATGAGATGTGACTTCTGTGTAAAGCCTCGCCTACACTCCCTGCACACATAGGGCTTCTCCCCTGAGTGTGTCCTCTGGTGTCTGATGAGAGATGACTTACGTGTAAAGCCTCGACCACACTCCGTGCACACATATGGCTTCTCCCCTGAGTGTGTCCTCTGGTGTGTGTTGATATGTGACCCATCATCGAAGCCTTGCCCACACCCTCCATGCTTGATTGTTACAATTTTTGACATTCTTACTCCCACAGATAATTTGCCTGTGTTCTTTGGATTAACATTCAGGCCTGTGCTGGGCTCTTCCTCCATTATTCTCTCATGATCACTGGAGCTCCCTGTTTGTCCGTTGGGAGGCTTGAAAGAGGCCCTTGAAGTTCCGCTCTGCCTGATCATTTTAAGCAAAGGTTTGGACGTCCCTTTGACCTCTTGATCTTCAGCTTTGTCATTCCAGCCATGTGGACCAGTATGTTGCTGCTGCTGCTGATTCTGATGCTCTGGGCCGGGTTCCTCTGACTGGAGGTGTTTTCCTGCAGGTGCTCTTGGCAGAATCTCAGAGGGGTGATTGCGTTTCACATGTTGGCTGAGGAATGTCTGACTGGAGAAGGCCACAGAGCAGGAGGGACATGGGTGGATCTCTGGCTTTGGTTCTGCTGAAGGAGAAAGTTTTGGTGAGGGCAGGTGTGGGCAAGGCTGCCTGTGCCGTTCGCTCTGTCTCCTGGTAAGACCTGTCCCCGGAATCATTCTGTGTTGACAGTAGAAGGTCTGCCTCCCACAAAGTGTTCCTTCACAGTCTATTTTTCTTTTTCTATGTCTGCACGACTCTTATTCAGAAATCCAGAGATCCCATATCAAGTCTTTTCTACAGCCCTGGCCAGTGTGGATCAGTGGATAGAGCCTCAGCCTGTGGACTGAAAGGTCCTGGGTTTGATTCCCATCAAGGGCATGTGCCTTGGTTGCAGGCTTCTCCCCGGCCTGGGCCCTGGTCAGGGCGTGTGCAGGAGGCAGCCAGTTGATGTGTTTCTCTCACATTGATATTTCTCTCTGTCTTTCCCTCTCTCTTTCACTCTCTATAAAAATCAATTGAAAAATATCCTGGGATGAGGATTGAAAAGAAAAAAAGTCTTACAGACCAAGGACCATCAGAAGCCATTTCACTCCTTCTATGGGTGGGACTATAGTGACCTTTCCATATACATGTATCTTCTAAGTCATGTTAAAGAGAAAAACCACAGGCCCGGCCATGTAGCTCAGTGGTTGAGCATCAACCCATGAACCAGGACGTCACCAGTTCGATTCCTGGTCAGGGCACGTACCCAGGTTTTGTGCTCTATCCCAGCAGGAGGCAGCTAATCGATGTTGATATTTCTATCTCTCTCTTCGTTTCCCTTTCTCTCTCTCTCAAATCACTAAAAATATTTAAAAATAGAGAAACCATAGGCCCCAACTAACAATTGCTTCTCTCTCAGTTTTCCACAAATCATAAAATGGAAATATGTCTTTCCTCACACAGTATTCCTACCTGATTTCTTTCAGTGTTAGCCTATTTCAAATACACTACAAAGTCCTGTCTCAAAATATCTTTCCAACCATCCCCTAGCCAGTTTGGCTAAGTAGATAGAGCGTCGCCATGGGAACTCCAGGGTCCTGGGTTTGATTCTAGTCAAGGGCACGTACCTTGGTTACAAGCTCAATCCCCGGCCCTGGTGGGGTGTGTGTGGGAGGCAAGCTATTGATGTCTCTCTCTCTCTCTGTCTCTCTCCCTCCCTTCCACTCTCTCAAAAAAAAATCATTGGAAAAATATCCTCGGGTGAGGATTAACAACAACAACAAAAAATACTTCCCCAACCTGCTTCTTACACTCCTGACTCCAGTCCCTCCCCAGCCAATCCGCCTTCCTCTCTCACTTGGAGTTGAAATAATCTCAGAGGGGATTCCCCACTGAAGTTTATTTCCAAAAAAATTAACAAAGCATAGTTTTAGAACAGAGAACATGCCAGTCTGCAGCTGAAAACTGCCCAATTGTCCCGTCTCACTCAAGAAAGTCCCCAGTATCTCAGCTTGGATCATAGGCACTGTATTTCCAGGCTGCTAGGCATCTGTCCAACCTCTGTTCTCACCCTCTGTACCGAGACTGAGACGGGAGAAGCCCTCAGCCAGATCAACACCCCACCTCTTTCCTTCCCTGCACCAGCCGCTCCCTCTGCCCGGGACCCTGTGCCAGAGCTGTTGTAAATGTTGTCTCCTGAGAAAGCCTTCCCTGACCTTCGGAATTGGACACACCCACCCTCCCCTCACACTGATCCCTAGGTACTTGTCCTGGGCCCATTTTCTCCAAAGCGCTAACCACTGTGTAATATTAAGCACATGCACGTATGTCTCCCTGGGCTTCCCTCCTTCACCAGCCAGCTGCTCAGGAGCAGTGATTCTGATCATTGTGTTAATCTGTATTTCCAGCTCCCAGAACCCTGTGTGGCACCGAGTAGGAATTCACATGACAAGTCACTGAAATAATGAATGAATGCATGTTAACACACACATTTCATTTAGAAATATGCAGTAAATGTAGAAGAAACAGCTAAAAGTGTTAGAAAACAAACACCTGCCTTGATTGGAGAGCTGGTAAGTGCCTGAAAACTTTTTTTTTTTGCCTCTAATCCTTTCAGCACTATATGATGCTGTGTATTTTGTGCATGAAGTATTTTTAAAAATGGAACAAAAATTGGCCTTGGCCAGTGTGGCTCAGTTGGTTGAGCATTGTCCCATTCACCCAGAGGTAGCCAGTTTGATTCCTGGTCAGGGCACATGTCTGAGTGGTGGACCTGATCCCCAGTAGGGGGCGTGCAGGAGGCAGCAGATTGATATTTCTCTCCCCCTCCCTTCATCTCTGTCTCTAAAACCAATAAAAGCATATTTTTAAAAATTAGAACAAAAAATAAAAATATTAAAATGTTCCTAAGAATCAAAGACCTATGTGATGAATCATCAATTTCTGAAGCATCTGATTTGAAGCTTTACTGACTCTAGAGCAGGTTTTACTCTACTTGAGAGTGGGACCCTGAAAACTTCTAAGAATTCTTTCTTTCCATGTTGAAGAAGAGTGGTGCCCACCTCTCCCGGCCACAAGCTCTGTCTTCCACTTGCTGCCCCACTTGATGCCCAGCTCTTGGCCATACTCTTCTCCATACCAGACCAGCAGCTCACAGCCCGGCCTCACGACCCGGCAGGTTCGGTAGAAAATCTGCCTGTGATATTGAAAGGCCACCAGGTTCTGCTCTTCGTCATTCCGGGCGCAGTTCACATACCTGCGGTTGAGGCAGATGAAAGGAAAGAAAACCACAGGCGATGAATTTCTGCTACCTGTCATATTCGTGTCCAGCTCCTCATTGACGCTTAAGGCCCTCAGCTCTGATGGCACCCACACCCATGCTCCTGGGGAAGCTTCTGTTCAATGTCCGAGCCTCTGTCACAATGTCACGTGAATTCCTGTCTCTAAGTCCTGAGCACAGTGCTCATCCTGCCTAATGCCATTCCCAAAGCCTGATTCCAGAATTCCCCACCAAACCCGGTGTCCTCTAGCTTCTCTAAGCTCTACGTCATGTTCTGTGTCACACAGCAGAACTCGGTGCTTGATCTAGGACTCTGCTTCTGGATCAGCTCACATTATTCAACACTCAGCCCAAGTCTACCTTCTCTTCAGAGGCCTTTCTCGAGTCTCCCCACATTTTATTGAAGGCATCATTCAGTTGCCTCCCCCAGGTTCCCACAGAAATGTGTAAGTCTCTCTGTCTTAGAAAAATGACACAGAACAATAGTAGTTTATTCATAATCTGTCTCCCCTGACACAAGAGAGCCCCTCAGGAAAGGGCCATGAGCACTAATACTCTGCCGGCTCCAACACCCAGTTGTAGTTAGAACTGAGGCTGGGATGATGTGCTGCCCTCACAGGTTTAGACTATCCTTGGATTAAGGCTATCTGGGCACTGGGCACTTCTTGAAACATAGGAAAATTATAGTTAAATATTAATGAAATAAAATTTTTCATGTGCATCTGCAGTAAGTCCTCCCTAGGGTCATGGATTGTGTGATCTGTGTAAGTAATGAATTCCTTCCTCCTCTAAACTGGAACATAGTAGGTGTTTAACTAATGTTTGTTAGATAAATATCAGAGTAATCCAGGGTCATCAAGGTTTTCCCAGTGCCCAAACTGGAGACTTGTATTTTGAGGACATATGCTGTATTTTTACCTCCTCTTTTCCTAAATGTCTCTTGATGTTAAAGATCACTGTATGGAGGAAAAAGGGGAACAGAGGACTGAGGGAGACCATTAGGGAGGCATGATGGGAAGGACAGACGTGTGTGCTGTGAGGCATGAGTGTCCTCTCTGGCACCCAGAAGCCTAATGACCTTACCTCATCCAGTTCGCCTGAGATGTATCCTTTCCGTCCACATACTCATAGCAGTTTCTCCCTTTGGTGATCTGCATTTCAGGAAAAGAGGTTAAAGGCTGTGTGTGTGTACGTGTGTGTGTGTGTGTGTGTGTGTATAATAGAAAAATTACTTTACTCTTGTCATCAAATCTCTTTCAGCCTGCATGGTGATTCAACTGCCAATGGTGATCACAGGATATTTTTCTTACTCATCATCTACACGTCGGAGTTGATTTGTTCACTAAGCAGGAGCCCCACAAAGGAGGAGTCTGTACCACTTTGCTCCCATTTACCCTCTGATCCTTAGAGAGGAGCTCCATGTTCATACAAAGTCCGCTCAGTACACAGAGCTAACTAACCATATGGTCCCCATCCATGTCCCAGCATGTAGAAGGTGGGCCCACCAAGCCACAGGAGGGACGGGGAAGCCAGAGGACAGGGAAGAGGTAAAGTTCTCACCAGCCAGGAGTAGCCGCTGTTGGCTGTGGCTTCATCTTCTGTGATCTGACCCTCATAAGGGCCAAAGTGCAGGCCCACGGGCAGATCACATTCCTCATTCCACACTCCAAGCCCAGCCTCAGGGATGCCTGATGGTCCGATTCTCAACCCAGGGGGCAGAGTGAGGGCTGAGCGGTTGGCATTCCCCTTGTCCACGGCACTGTCTTTTACAAACGTAGGAGGCCCATGCACAGCACAGCTGTCAATGAAGAAGTTCTGACACTTCTCACAATCTGGAGGCAAGAGCAACAGGGAAGAGGGAGGGTGCAGTGCATATTCCTGCACATGAAGAGCTTCAGAAAGAGCTCACATCAGTGAGTCTCAATCCTGTATTCCCGGTCACGAGAGGAAGGGAATGATTTGGGCACCCAAAGACCAGGTGAAATTATTGCATCAAGGACATAACATGCTCCTTGGTGAGAGTGAGCTTACAGAGGTAGTCATCGTCCTGGGGCTCGCTGATCTCTTGGTAGACACGGCCCTTCCTCTCTCGTAGGCTATACATCTTCACTTCGATCTCCTTTCTCCTGAGGTCTACATGGGAGAAGGGCAGGTGAACGAGAGTCAGTGAGGTCTGGAACATGAGTCTCTGTCTTGTCAGAAAACACACAATGTCCTCCCATCAAATGATCACCTGTTCTTTTATATTATCTGGTATTTTCCTCCATTAACTAAAAGTCTAGCACTCCACACTGACTACCGGTGGCTGATTCAATTTTAGTTTCTAGATGATCCCATTATCAGGTTCAACCTCCCAAGCTTTGGTCATTCATAAAGTATGTATTGAGGGCACAGTATGTGTTAGGCACTGAGTAAAGACCTGGGCACACAACACCAAGAGAATATGGCTGCTATCATCATAGATGGATCTATTGGACAACTTGCATGTGTCAATTGTTTGAGATTTAATTTAATGCTTTCAAACTATATGTGACCCATGTTTCCTTACGTTCACTTTACACATTAGCATTCAGGAGCTCAGAGAGTTGGTAAGGTTAGCTCAAAGCTTCAGTGCTAACTCCAGTTTCAAATCCAGGCCTATGCAAAGTCCACCCCACATACCGAGGCTATACTGATCAGCCTTTCTAGAGGAATTAGTGGAACTGAAATCTCAAATTATTGAACTTACCCAATTTCGATCTAGGGTGCTGTCCGGAGGTACTTGCCTCTCCAGGAGGGGGCACTGGTTTCTGGGTCTGCTCTGAGCCACTTGTGGTCAACAAAGTTGCTGTTCCTGACAATTCCTTCAAACTGGACTCATTACTTAATGGCGCCCTGGCCTTTGCCTTTAGTGTGAAAGTCACATATTAAAAGGTAATATGCATTTATTTAATTATGTAGGGTTTATGATATATTTTGACATAGATGACTTTAATTAACACTTCAACAACTCTTTGAAATACCTGGAAAGTACGACTATTAGAGGAAAAAAAAATGGCCAATGCGGGTTTTGAATCGAAGACTAGAACCCATGCCTTAAGGCTCTTTCTTTTTTTTTTTTTTTAAATATTTTATTGATTTTTTACAGAGAAGAAGGGAGAGGGATAGAGAGTTAGAAACATCAATGAGAGAAATCAATCAGCTGCCTCCTGCACGCCCCTTATGGGGGATGTGCCCGCAACCAAGGTACATGCCCTTGACCGGAATCGAACCTGGGACCCTTCAGCCCGTAGGCTGACGCTCTATCCATTGAGCCAAACCGGTTTGGCAAGGCTCTTTCTTTTATAGAACAGTGACAGTGAAGGATAATGGGAAGAGAATAAGACAAACCAGTGTAGCTCAGTTGATAGAGTGTCTGCCTGTGGACTGAAGGGTCCTGAGTTAGATACTGATCAAGGGCGAGTTCCTTGGTTGCAGGCTACTCCTCCCTGTCCCAGGCCCTGGTCTGGGCTTATGCAGGAGGCAACCAATCAATGTGTCTCTCTCACATTGATATTTCTCTCTGTCTCTCCCTCTCTTTTCTATTCTCCCTAAAAATCAATGAGAAAATATCCTTGAGCCCTGACTGGTTTGGCTCAGTGGATAGAGCGTCGGCCTGTGGACTCAGGGGTCCCGGGTTGGATTCCAGTCAAGGGCATATGCGTTGGTTGTGGGCACATTCCCAGTGGTGGGTGTGCAGGAGGCGGCTGTTCGATGTTTCTCTCTCATCGTTGTTTCTGACTCTCTTTCCCTCTCCCTCCTCTCTGTAAAAAAAAATCAATAAAAAATATTTTCAAAAAAAAAGAAAGAAAATATTCTTGGGTGAGGATTAAGAAAAAAAGAAAGAAGAAAGAAAGAAAGAAAGAAAGAAAGAGAAAGAGAGAAAGAAAGAAAGAAGAAAGAAAGAAAGAAAGAAAGAAAGAAAGAAAGAAAGAAATAGTTGGCAGAGTCCAAGCTGGTGTAGCTCAGTTGGTTGAACTGAAGTGTTGCCAGTTCCATTCCCGGTCAGGGCACATGCCCCAATTATGGGTTAGATCCCAGGTTGGGGTCTGCGTAGGAGGCAACCGATCCATGTTTTTCTCTCTCATTGATGGTTCTCTCCCTCTCCCTTCCTCTCTCTCTCAAATCAGTAAAAACATATATTTTTTTACATCCAACAGCAATTTGGGCTTACTCCTCATGGGTGGCAGAATACTATGGCCTTCCTGTGACATTACGCCCTATACAAAAAACAAACAAACAAACAAAACATATATTTTTTAAAAGAAATGGCTGGCAGAAACCTATCATGACAATAGAGAAAATTATGCTAGCCCTAGCTGGTTTGGCTCAATGGATAGAGCGGTGGGACTGTGGACTGAAGGGTCCCAGGTTCGATTCTGGTCAAGGGCACATGCGTGGGTTGTGGGCTTGATCCCCAGTATGGGATGTGCAGGAGGCAGCCAATCAATGATTCTCTCTCATTATTGATGTTTCTATCTCTCTCTCCCTCTCCCTCCCTCTCTGAAGTCAATACAATACAAATTTAAAAGAAACGAAAAATATGCTAAAATGTGCAATTTACTATATCATGGAAAGAATATTTGTAATTAGATCAGTTGGTTCCCACCAGTTCTGTTTGAATAAGGTTGTGCTACTAGCTAGTTCTCTTCAGTTTCCTGACTATAAAATGGTAATTCTTGATGTTATAATGAACATGAAATATAATGATGTTCACCAAAGTGCTCTGTGAGCTCTTTGATATAGTATGAATGTGAGATTACAGTCCTGCTATCAATGTACCTCTCAGCCATCTCTATATTTGAAATCACATGTAAATTATCTTCATTATTCTTTGACCCTACTCTAGTTGAATCTGTAAATTTGAAAGCACTCTTTCAGCCAACAGTAGGGGTTCTTCAGGGACCCTGAGCTGGGCCTGGGACTTCTAGAAGAGAAGAATCTGGTGTGAACCAAAGAGCTCACAATGCAGAGGTAGGCAGGCGGAGCCAATGATTCAGACAAGATGACACTGGCCTAATTAGAGCTCAGAGAAAGAAGCCATACTTCTTCTGACTGGAATGAGCATTCAAAACCAGTCCCAGATGAGCTTCTGTTGAATAGTGTGTCATGTCTATGAAGTCCTTAAGTCACTTTATTATTTATTGTTTCTCAATCGTCAGGCCTGAAGCTCCCCAGAGTTGAGAGATGCCTTCTTTTATTTGACCGGGAGGCTCTGATGCTGGGGTTCCTATGTCCTTCTTCATGTGGGACCATGCACCGTGCAAACTGCCCATATGTCAGTGAGCTTCCGCGAGTCGAAAGTCTTAGTGCATCTCTCACTGCAGCATAGCGTTTGGAATCATCACTCAGTGAAAGATGTAATCATGTGTGGATAAGACAGTGGAAAGTACATAAAACTATGGAAATTTTAATGAGCTTGTAAGTGGTTTAGAGATGAAGCTATGGATTAGATTGCATGACCAACGATACTGTGATGTCATTATATAATCAAACACTTGTATATGTCTGAAACCTCAGTTTCCTTATTAGAAATGGTGATAGTTATAGTACATACTTCATGGAGTTGTGGTAAGGTTTAAGTGAGTCTATTCACTTAGAATTCTTAGAGTCTGAAGCATTGTGAAGATAAAACCCGTGGTAGCTACTATTGTTGCTGATGTTATTAAGGACTAAGATGATATTGGGCATTTTGTTGAAGAGGTCAGGAAAGGAAGGTGGCAGTTCCCAGGGGGCACTGTGATTTTTCCTCCTCTTCCCTCCATTTGCATCCAGGAGGAAGATTTTCTTTTCCACAGGATTTGGGAAATACTCACCTTCTGATGTTTATTCTGTTCCACTCTGAAGGCCACCCAAGAAGGTTTAGCTAAAAGATGTTGAGAAATCAATATTATATATAATTTCAGAGAGGAAGGGAGAGGGTGAGGGAAAGAGAGAGAGAGAAACATCAATGATGATAGAGAATCATGGATTAGCTGCCTCCTGAACACCCCACACCAGGGATCGAGCCCACAACCTTGGCATGTGCCCTGACCGGGAATCAAACTGTGACCTCCTGGTTCATAGGTCGACTCTCAGTCTCTGAGCCACGCCTGCCGGGTGAGAAATCAGTTTTGGTTGGTAATTGTTTCAAAATCTGGAGATTCTTATCTTTCAGAATTCTGAATCAGAGAGTAATCCAAGGACAGACGAAGGATGATTTGAAAATGTTTTCTGAGGTTTCATTAGGCTTATGCTTTTATTGGGAGCATCAGCTAAATTTCTTAAATGTTTAAAAACAGACAAAACCCCATCTGTACTTCATCCTCTGTTCAATAGATATATTTAAATTGGCCTAGCCCTGGCTGGGCGGCTCAGTTAGTTGGAGTATCGTCTTGTGCACCACAAGGTTTGGGTTCGATCCTTATTGGGGCGTACACGGGAGGCAACTGATGGATGTTCCTCTCTCACATTGATGTTTCTGTCTCCCTTTCTGTCTCCCTCCCTTCCTCTCTCTAAATTTAATGAATATCCTTGGGTGAGGATTTAAAAAATAAAATTGCCCTAAAAAGTAAAAAATAAAAAATTGGCCTTTCATGACACAAATATAATGACAGTCATGTAACTGCAAAGAATCTCTACTCTGCAACCTGGCCCTTTCTCCTCTCTGTCTTCTGTGTTCACACTGGCCTTGTCCAGTCCGATGGCACCAGGACCACCTTGCCTCCTTTCTTTCTTATCCTTCCTCCTTTGCACATGTGGACTGTGCCCACCTTCCCTAATCACTAGATTCTGATCAGCATCACACAGTCTTAGGAACAAAGTCCCAGGTCTATTCACCACAGAAAGAGAGTTTCGGGGAAGTTAGAGATAACGTTGTGACTTCAGCTATGTTCCAACCTCAGACCCATGGAACTACGGACCCTACCAACCAGACTTTCATGAAACCTGTCAGATGATGCCATGGCTGACATGGAACCTGATACAACGATGAACTACTTCCTACCCTGGCCCACAACCCAACCCCCTAACTACCATGAGTAACAATTTTCCCATATGTCCCCATGTAGGCCTTAGAGCACAGCTCACCTGTCAGACCTTCCTCCTTCTATGTGATGACAACTCTTCTGAATTAGTTTTTTTTTTACTCACTGTAATATTTTTTTGTACTTATTTATTACTGTTCTATAAATATATAATTATTTTATTATTTATTTCATTTTTTCCATCACCATTTATCCCCCTCTATTATTATTATTATTATTAATTATTTTAAAGAGTCACTTATTTCAAACCTAGGTTTGGCTCCCCTGCCCCCCCTTACTGGCACAGCAGCAGGTGGCAGAGAGAGAGCCCCTCTATTATTATTTTTTAATCCTCACCTGGAGATATATGTTTATTGATTTTAGAGAGAAGAAGAGAAAGAACGAGAGGGAAACATGGATGAGAGAGAGAAACATCTATGAGTTGTATCCCATACACACCCCGACTGGGGATGGACCACGAAACCTTTTTGGTGTATGGGAGGATGCTCCAACCAACTTAGCCACTCAGCCATGGCTATCTATTTATTTTTATTTTGAGGGAATGTTTATTAAAGCTGGGGACAGTGAAACAAGGAAGGGCTTAGGATAGAAGCAGCAGCAGGAGAGAGCCTAGGCTGGGCTGCTGTGTTGCTCTAGAAAGGTTATAGGAAAGAGTTCAGCCTAGGTTGGCGGCTTTGGCTCATTGGAAAGTCATAGCAAAGGGGCCTTGGAGCCAGGTTCAGGGGGTTAGCCTGAATGAGCTGCCGCTGCCTGTACTCCCTGGTGCAAGTCTCCTGGGTCCTTAGTTTAGGAGATGCACACCTGGGAGGGGGGGAGTAGAGAGGGGGAGGGAGAGGGGTGGTGAGCTCCTGTAGAGAGAATAGCTTAAAATATATATATATTAGAGTCCCATTGCACAAAATTAATAAATTTATGCACTGGGGGCGTGGCGGGGTGTGTGTGTGCGGGGGCGGGAATCCCTCAGCTGGCCTCTGACAGTCTGGGAGCCCTGTGATCCATCGCCTGCAGAGGGAGGCTCCGCACAGCAGCCCCAGCTCTGCGTTGGTGGCCTGGGCCTCCCTCTGCAGGGCATCATGGGGGATGGTGGGGCCGACCCATTGCATTACACAGGCCTTGGCTGGCCTGGCGCCAGTGGGTGTCATAGCCTGGTCATCTGGTTCGCCCTGGATTTGCATATTATGGTTTTATTATAGATTTTGGGGGGTGGGTCTGGGTGAAGGTGAGCAAAGGGGGAGAAATGGGGGACCTCTGTGATAGTGTCAACACTAAATCTGTATATAATTATTGTTACACATTGAAAGAGGTTCTATGACCCTGGCCAGTGTGGCTCGGTGGTTGAGCCTCAACCTATGAACCGTGAGGTGGGGGGCCTGCAGGAGGCAGCGATGGAGGTTTCTCTCTCTCTCTCTCTCTCTCTCTCTCTCTCTCTCTCTCTCTCTCTCTCTCTCTCTGTAAAATAAATTATTCATAAAAAGGGGTTTATGTGAACAGCCCCTGGTGTGTAACTGCTCTGCCTCTTGCTCCTCCCCGGTAACTCCCGAGCGGCGGCCCGACCGACAGCGGGTCGGGGTCAGGCAGCTGCTTGCCCTCCGCCCGCACCTCGCAGCCTCGGGGTCCACTCGTCATCCGAGTCCTCGGAGTCCTCCGCCCGGGGCTTGGCCGTCCTCCCGCGGCGACACATGAAGGCGGGTCGAGGGGCCCTGAGACCTGGAAGGAGAGAAAGAAAGAGCCTGTCCTGCGGGCGAAGAGCTGAGGGACGAACAGCAGAGCCAACGCGGCGGGGGCGTTCCCCGGGGCGCCCTGGACGGAGCCCCCCGCCCCCACCCGCGGCCCCCCACCCCTCCCGGTCACCGATGCTGAGCAGCGCCTCGTAGTTGCTCCTCACGTTGCGGTGCCGGGCTCGCTCCCAGGCGCCCATCTGCGCCCACTCCTCCCGGGAGAAGTAGACGGACACGTCCCTGCAGGCGGCCCTGGGCTGGGGGAGAGACCGTCCGTCCGTCCGCCCGTCCGCCCCGGCCCGAGGGGGGGGCCATCTCCACCCCCCACCCCCCGCGGGCCCCCTCACCTTGGGCCTGCGCCCCGCTCTCCCCGCCTCCTCCTCGGGGCGCTCCTGCGGGTCCCTGTCGGGGTTCATGGTGCCGCCACCCGAGCCCCAGCCGGGGCCGCGGTGCCTGTGGGCGGAGGAGGCGCTGAGGGACCCGCTCCCGCCGGGCGGGGCGTCCCCACCGGACAGACCGGACCGGGACTAGGAGCCGAGGCCCACCAGGGGGCGCCTCCTTCCTGTGTCAGCCGGGGCGTCTCAGGGGGGACTGAGGGCCGCGATGGGGGGGAGTGAGGGGCGCGGTCGGGGGGTCTGAGGGGCGCGGTCGGGGGGAGTGAGGGGCGCGGTCGTGGGGTGTCTGAGGGGCGCGGTCGGGGGGAGTGAGGGGCGCGGTCGGGGGTCTGAGGGGCGCGGTCGGGGAGTGAGGGGCGCGGTCGGGGGTCTGAGGGGCGCGGTCGGGGGAGTGAGGGGCGCGGTCGGGGGAGTGAGGGCGCGGTCGTGGGGTGTCTGAGGGGCGCGGTCGGGGGAGTGAGGGCGCGGTCGGGGGTCTGAGGGCGCGGTCGGGGGAGTGAGGGGCGCGGTCGGGGGTCTGAGGGCGCGGTCGGGGGAGTGAGGGGCGCGGTCGGGGGTCTGAGGGGCGCGGTCGGGGGAGTGAGGGGCGCGGTCGTGGGGTGTCTGAGGGGCGCGGTCGGGGGAGTGAGGGGCGCGTTCGGGGGTCTGAGGGGCGCGGTCGGGGGTCTGAGGGGCGCGGTCGGGGTGTCTGAGGGGCGCGGTCGGGGGAGTGAGGGGCGCGGTCGTGGGGTGTCTGAGGGGCGCGGTCGGGGGGACTGAGGAGCGCGGTCGGGGAGTCTGAGGGGCGCGGTCGTGGGGTGTCTGAGGGGCGCGGTCGGGGGGACTGAGGGGCGCGGTCGGGGAGTCTGAGGGGCGCGGTCGGGGGACTGAGGGGCGCGGTCAGGGGGACTGAGGGGCGCGGTCGTGGGGTGTCTGAGGGGCGCGGTCGGGGGTCTGAGGGCGCGGTCGTGGGGTGTCTGAGGGCGCGGTCAGGGGGACTGAGGGGCGCGGTGGGGGGGTCTGAGGGGCGCGGTCGTGGGGTGTCTGAGGGGCGCGGTCGGGGGTCTGAGGGGCGCGGTCGGGGGAACTGAGGGGCGCGGTCGGGGGGACTGAGGGGCGCGGTCGGGGGGACTGAGGGGCGCGGTGCGGGGACTTGGGGTCCTGGGGGTGGGGGTGGAGGCGCCCTGACGTTGGGGGGGCTGTGCCGGGAGGAGCCGGGTTCGGGAATGGCACCCGCGATCCGGGAGCAATGGACGCGGGAGGAGGCGCCTCAAGGGGCAGAGACGCCGCCGGCTGAGGAGACGGGCCCGCGGGACAGGATCCGGGTCTTTCTGGCCAGGAACCTTGGGGAGCTCGGGTGAGAGGATTCGGGGCTCCTGCGCAGAGATTTGGGGTCTCAGGGACAGGCTCCAGGGTTTCGGTCTCGGAGGTGGGGATTTGGTCTTCCTGGGGTGCCGTGGTTAGGGAGCCCGGGCTCGGGCTGTGCTGGGTCTGAGCTTTGGGGGATCGAGCGTTCCTCTGGGCGCGGAGCCCGGGGGCCCTCCGGGTTAGCGGACTCGGGGTCCCTGGAGGCTGACAGAGTGGGAGCCTCTCGGGAGGACACCCCAGGTCTTCGGCTGTGGTTTGAAGGCCGGCGGCAAAGGGGTTCCCACGCGAGGCCCCCGTTTTCCTGTCCGTCTCCCGGCCGCACTGCGAACCTGGCCGAGGTCCCCTCAAACCCGCGCTCCCGGCCGCGCGCTCCCGCCCTCAGGCGGTGTGAGGCGGGGCGAGGGGGAGCTTCCCGCCTCCAGAGCGCGTCAGCGACAGCCGCCAATCAGTGCTGCGGTCACGGGGCCCGGCCCGCCAATGGGCGGTCAGAAACGCGGAAAGGGCGGGGGCTGGGTGCAGCCTTCCTGCCAGTCAAGGGCAGAATCCTGTGGAAAGAGCCCGCCCCCTCGCCCCAACCCTCCGTGGTGATTGGCTGCCCTGGGTCCTGGGAGTGTCCGTCAAGAAGCCTTCAGCCAGGGCGGGCGGGGCTGGGCGGTGTCCAGGGCTCAGATTGCTGCGGCGTATCGGAGGGACCCCGGGAGCCGGGAGCCCCCAGCCGGGGCAGGTGTTGGGGTGACGCGGCCTTCCTGCCGCCCGACCCAGTCTTGTTCCTCCCGACGGTACTTAGGTCCCGGACTGTCTTCCAGGCGCGTGTGTTCGCTTCCTTAGCGAGAGGACCAGGCGGTAGGCGGGGAGTTGCGTTCTGGGAAACAGGAATTCCAAATAGACCAGAGGTTCTCAACCTGTGGGTCGCGACCCCTTTGGGGGTTGAACGGCCCTCTCACGGGGGTCGCCTAAGACCATCGGAAAAACACATCTATAATGACATATTGTTTTTGTGATGAATCACTACGCTTTAATGATGTTCAGTTTGTAACAATGAAAATACATCCTGCATATCAGACATTTACATTAGGATCCATAACAGTAGCGACATTACAGTGATGAAGTAGCAACGAAAATAATTTTATGGTTGGGGGTCAGCACAACATGCGGAACTGTATTAAAAGGTAGAAGCTTTAGGAAGGTTGAGAACCACGGCCTTAAAGGAAGCTGTCAGCCAATTCCTTTGCAAAAACGAACCTCTGCGTCCCTCTTGTGGCCATTCAAAGAATAACACCTTGGGCTTCTGTCCGTGGTGCTGCAATGTTAGGTCATGTCCTGTGAACTTGATGAAAAATTCTACCCAAAACAACCACAAACAAACAAAACCCACAGAAAACCCTACAAAATCATTGAGGCTGTCCAGGGTGCAATTATCCCTTCCCTGGATGGACTGAAGTCACGGGTCTGGCTTTTGCACCCCTCCCTGTCCCAGCCCTACAAAGGGAGGCCTTGTCTGCTGCACTGACATGGGGAAGCTGTGCGTTCACTAATTCAGACCGTAACCTAGAGGCTGCCATGACTGGAGCAGTCAGTCCTGGGAGGCCGCCGTTAACAAGGCAGCCAGTACCGGACAGGTCTCCTTTCCTGAGGCAGCCAGTAACCCGGCGGCCGGTATGATTACGGCAGCCAGTGCCTTGGATGACACCATTATGGAGGCAGCCAGTCCGTCCAGCGAGGCGCAGGGGTATCGGGAGAGGGTGTTATTCCCACTAGACTCAGCGGCCTCTGTAGGGCATTACTGAGGCAGCCAGTACCCTTGCGGCTGCCATCATTGATGCAATCAGTACCAGGGAGGCTGTCATTCTTTTTTTTATTTTTTTATTTTTAGCCCAGAATGACAAGTACCGTTTATTCAAGTTACACGAAGGGGCCCAGCCACAGGCTGGGCACTGTCCCAGGGTCCAGCAGAGATAAGCTCGGTCGCAGACCCCTTCCCCACCCCTGAGCCATGTCCAGTCACACATTCCAGGGCAGAAAGTCCCAGCACTGAGCACAGGGCACAGGTGCCCCTCCTTGGGTGGTGCGCCTGAGTCACATGTGTCCCCCCCCCCTCAGAGCGGCCGACAGAGCAGCTGGAAGGCTGTCAGATTAAATAAGCAAGTACAGGAGTTCCCAGAAGCCCGGTGGGGGCCTCTGCTCCCGCAGAGATGTGAGGGGGGCCGTCCAAGGTGTCTGCGAGGCCGGCCTTGGCTCTGGAGGGGCCTCCGTGTGGCCGTGACCTCGGGTCAAGCTGTGCTGGGCGCACTGCAGCTTCATTAATCGTGAGAAGACGGTGCTTTGAGCTTGGCTACGTGTAAATGTCCGTCAGAACCTCTATGACCTTGGCTGAACCGACCGACCTCCCGAAGGGTATTAGCAAACAAACAAACAAACAAACAAACAAAACCAGAGCGACTCTGGCCCCGGAATCCCACCCCGGGACGGCCAGGGGGTCCTGGAGGGGATGAAGGCACGGAGCCCTAAGTTTCCCAGCATCGTCGTGGTCAGAGAAAAGGGTGGGTGCATCCGCTGGCCAGCAGAGAGAAGAGACACAGGCAGCAGTGCTCACGTGACTACTTATATTACACTTTATCACACCGGGAGAAGCTACTGTACAGGGAAAAACCCATTGGATTAAGTAGAGTTTTGCCAAAAGCAAAAGACTATCCCTCTTTGGAACAGTCCGGATCCCAGCCGGGCCAGGGCCGCAGGATCTCATTGAAGGTGAGCCTGGCCCTGGGGAGGGGCTCGGTGCCAGGTGTGCCGGGCCGCCTCTGGTCACCTCCCAGGAGAAAGCGTTCCCAGGAATGGTGTCTAAGAAGGAGCGGGGTCGCGGGAGATCCCCAGGCCCACCGCCACCTCGGACCCCGCAGTCCTCCCTGGTCCCAGCCGGAGGTTCCAGGACGCGATTCTCCCGTGGGCTCCCCACCGCGGCCGAGCTCTTGGGCACGAGCCGGCTGCTCAAAGAAGTGACTGCCCGCGGCAGCCGAGGCCGGCCAGCCCCCGACGGGGCCGGCCAGACACCCCTACCCTGTTGCACATGTGAGTGACAAACTCAAGAGACCACACATACACTCGGCCTCTATGCCGGCTTCCAGATTTGGTTCTAGTTTTACAAAAAAAAAAAAAAGTCTTCTTAACCCTGATGCTGCGTCCTGACGGTAGATTAGGGAAGCAAGATGGGGGAGTAACCAAATCAGCTCAACTTACCTCAAAAGTAATAACGTCTACTGGGCTATGAACAAAGAAACTAGAGGAAACATGTGCAAAAACAAGTTGGTATCTAAGTCACCCCTCCCCACAAAACCAAGCAAGCTCGCGGGGAGCCCCGAACTCCTCTCCCTGCCACTCAGGCCGCCCCCAAGACGGGGGTCTCTCCCAGTAAGTGCTACAGGAGCGCCAGCCCTCAGCCCCAGCGGGCCATCCAGGTCCATGCAGTGGGGTGCCCCCTCGCCAGGGCTGCTCCAGTTTGGAGAAACCGAGTCAGGCGGTGAGATGCCAGGTGCTGGCTGGGGTGGAAAGGTCAGAGGCGGAAGCCCTCGCGCCCCAGGCTCCAGGCGGAAGTCAGAGAAGCAGAGGAGAGCCCCCAGCCTGCGCAGGACTCCGTGGGGAGGGGGCCGGAGGGGCTGGGAGCGTGGGGAGGTGGCCCGGTGCCCAGGAAGGCCGGCCAGCAGTTGTTCTTCACGGAAGAGGCAATCGGGGGCCTAGAGAGCGGCAGGGGGAGGGGAGGTGGCTCCTGTCAGGCGTAGAACTCCTCCTGCTTGCTGGGTTTCTGGTAGGCCCCGCTGTTGGCCTGCTTCGGCTCCTCCAAGGAGTAGCTGCCTTCGTCCTTCTTCTTCATCCGGTACAGCATGAAGCCCACCAGGCACATGGCGCAGATGAGCCCCACCAGGCCTCTGGTGATGACCCCTCCCAGCACTTCCTTCCTGTCCAGGAGGCCCTGTGAGGCCCCCGTGGCCCCGCGACCCACTGGGGGTTCCTTCAGCTCCTCTCGTTCCTCAGGAGACCAAGTTGTGCTCTCCGTAGACATGTCAAAGGTGAAGTCCTCCTCCCCACAGCCCTCGCCTTTCGGGAACTGGGTGACGGTCCCAGCCTCAGCAGTCCTCTCGGTGACCCAAGGGTCTCTCTCCTCCGTGACGGCCGTGTGAGGGTCGAGCGGGCCACGGCCTTCAGGGGTTGAGGTCCTTTTTTTAATATATTTTATTGATTTTTCACAGAGAGGAAGGGAGAGAGATAGAGAGTCAGAAACATTGATGAGAGAGAAACATCGACCAGCCGCCTCCTGCACATCCCCGCTGGGGATGTGCCCGCAAACCAGGTACATGCCCTCGACCGGAATCGAACCTGGGACCCTTCAGTCCGCAGGCTGACGCTCTATGCATTGAGCCAAACCAGCTTCGGCCAGGGGTTGAGGTCTTATGGTGGTCAGGCTGCATGTCCCTGAGGGGATGCAAGGTGACAGGTGACTGGGCAGTGGTGGCTCTGGTTGTCGATATCCGGTGGGTGGTTGGGTGTGGTGTGGTCTCGCTGGGCGGGCGGGTGGTCGTTTTTCCCGGTGCCAGGTTCCAGGTGGGCCAGGAGCACTGTGTCTCGCTCCTGGTCTCCCGCTCCTGTGGGCAGGATGGAGGTGGTGGCAGCCATGGTGTCGGCCCCGGTGGGCTCTGGCGCCGTGGGCATGACTGTCAGGAGCCCCAGGTCCTTCCAGGTGAAGGAGGTGGTCTGTGACACGGTGAAATCTTGCAGAGCGCCTGCACCTGAGCCGGAGAAGTTGCCAGAGTCGTCGCCAGAGCCATCCTGATCTTCGGGGGGCACATTTGCAGCCACAATTTGCGGGAGGACCGGCTGCAGGCGCAGCGCCAGCGCGCAGAGCGAGAGCCAGAGCGCCGCGCGTCTCATGCTGCTCAGACTGGGGCGGGCGCGGCGGGGCGCGGGTCGGGGCGGCGCGGGCTGCGCGGGGCTCGGGCCGGACCGAGTGCGCGGCGCTCGGCTCCCTCGGGCGCTGCCCCGCCTGCGGCTGTCCGGGGCGAGACGTGCGGTCCGCTGGCTGCGCTCCGCTCTCTCGGCTGGATTCCTCCCGACTCCGCTCGGCTCCCGCCCGCGCCTCTCCCGCAGAGCTCCGCCTTATAATCGAGGTTGTCATTATTGATGGCACCTCCAGATGCAGGGTTATCATGGGAACGCGTTAGTACCGTGAGAAAAAAATTCAATTTAAACTTTTGTATTGAAACATAGTGTGTTTTTAAAAATATATTTTTATTGATTTCAGAGATGAAGGGAGAGGGAGAGAGATGGAAACGTCAATGATGAGAGAGAATCATGGATCGGCTGCCTCCTGTATTCGCCCCTCCCCACTGGGGATCGAGCCCACAACCCGGGCATGTGCCCTGACCGGGAATAAAACCAGGGACCCTTCAATTTGCAGGCTGACACTCTCCCCACTGAGGCACACTGGCCAGGGCCACAGTGGGTTTTTTAGAAATATACATTTCTACTATTTCAGAAAGGAAGAGAGAAAGAACAATGATGAGTGATCATCCCAGATTGGCTGCCTTCTGCCAGAAGAAAGAGTGACATTTGTTCTCATCTGCTAAGCAGAAGGAATAGGCCCTGGCCAGTGATGTTCACTGGTTCGAACTTCGATGCCCAGGGAAGGGTCGCTGGTGGGATTCCTGGTCCAGAGCACATACCTGGGATGCAGGTTTTATGGCCAGCCCTGGTCTGGGCTCCTGTGGGAGCCAAAGTTGCATGTGTCTCTTGCATATTCATGTTTGCTTTTTCGTTTCTTCTCTATCCCCTCGATCCCTCTCTCCTCCCCCTCTCCCTCCCTCCCTCCCTCTCTCCCTCTGTCTGTAAAAAACATATCCTCTGGTAAGAATTAACCAAAACATAAACAAGAAAAAAGTACCGAGAAGGAAAAGATTTGGAGGGTGTGAAAAAGCAGCAGCATACCCCCAAAGAAAGGCACCACGATGAGCAGAGCATTCAGCTCCACTGATGTTTTTCCACGCGATGTGTCTATAAGATAAAAATAAAATGTCCGAGTGTCCCTCAGCTGGCAAAGTCCTGAGACAACACGACGAGGCCACTCTAGCACGGTCCTTACAGGGTCTCCCAAGCCACCACGTTAGGGGCGAGGCTCTGGGGGGGGGGTGTGAGGCCAGGAGGAGCAGGGGAAAGCGAGGCGTGAGGAGGCGGGGAATGGACAGAAGGAGGGTCCTACACGTGCTCCCCTCTACTGCCCTGTGTTGCTGCTCCCAGAGTCCCCCCACTGAGAAGATGCGAGCAGACTCACCCGGTGTTCGTGACCGAGGGACACACAGACTGAGGAACACAGAGACCGAGGGACAGACAGATAATCGAGGCTGCAGTGGCCTGGAGAGGTGACATCCGGGAACCTGTGACCACTGTCCTGGTTCCTTTTATCCTCCTGGAGGTACCTTCTCAGAGGTTTTTGACTCCAGAACCCTGGATTCCATTTCCACAGACAGCACCTACTTCATGGTGACTCTGCCCAAGACCCAAGACCTCTCTGGAGATCCATTCACACATCAGTGGTTTGGAAAGTGATCTCAAACTTATTCTATATAGTTATTGTATGTATGAAAAATAAATCAGAGCCAGCAGTCATCTGTGTGATGTATTCTACATTTGTATTACACATACATTTTATTTTAGAAAATGACATTTGTTGTACAAAGTTGCCTTCTGAAGTGTAATTAAATGAGCATGTTAGAAACTTTGTAAGGGTGAATGTTTTACTTGGGAAATGTTTAGCAACTTGGTAAGTATGAGTGTGTATCGCTGCCCAAGGAACTGTTGGGGGTCATGTGTTGTCATCAAAGCAGAATGTTTGCGAAATGACTGGTCCCCTTGTTGAGACAGTCTTCATGGTTTCCCTTCATTCTGTTATGAACCTACAGGCAGGAGGTAGAAATAGGCTTGTACTGAGGCCACAGCTCCCACCGGCTGTGGTGATGGAAGCAGGCCTGATGCTCCAAGCAGCATGAGAGCACCAGCAAGGTAAAGCTTGTCATCACCGTAGCATGTAATCTCCCAGCCAGGGCCCATTCTCTTTCTAGTAAACAGGTCATCCAAATAGCAACACACAGCCCAGCGAGTGAGCCTCAATGATTGAGTGTTGACCTATGAACCAAGAAGTCACATTGATTCCTGGTAAGGGTACACACATCACATCACCTGATTGATTTTTTGTCTCTCACATCAATGTTTCTCTTTGTCTCCCTGTCCCTCTCTGTCTCAGATCAATAATAACAGATCTGCTTATATAAAAACCATGGGTGGTGTTCATCATGACCACAACTTCTGCGACCAAGCAGAAGGAAGTCAGTCCTGCAGGGGTTGTCTTGGCAATGGCTGTACCCTCCCCCGAGCTTTTTCCTAGAGCTGTTTCCTGTAAGAGCAGGGTTTGAGGCAGGAACGCACCCTGGGAGCGTGGAGGCATATCTTTCTAAAGTGTGCCGTGCCAGCACGGCCATGGGTGAACCTGAGTGGGGGCGGCTGAAAGACTTAGAAAAGACAGACAAGAGAATGAAAGCTGGGTCTCGGTGGGATGCTGCTTCCCTGAGAGACAGCGACCACAGCCACAGCCATGCCTTTATTTTATAGCAGATGCTACAAGGCAAAGTAAGGGCATGACCAAGATGTTTACAACATTCTCCTGGGTTTCAATCCTACTCAACTACATGCACCTGAACTCTATGAAGCCTACATCACTCAGGCAGGTGGGGCCACGTGTTCAGACCATAGGTTCAAGCTCACAACTACAGCTGTTGGCTGTAATTGTGCTGGGAGGGCTCCTGCACTCCTAGCTGGGACTTGC
Source organism: Myotis pilosus (assembly GCA_036010255.1). NCBI lineage: Eukaryota > Metazoa > Chordata > Mammalia > Chiroptera > Vespertilionidae > Myotis > Myotis pilosus. Next base: position 14,356,067 of record JASKON010000029.1, read on the forward strand.
ATGTTGCAATGAGAAGACTGTGCCCTCTCAGTCTTCAACCTGACCAAAACACTGTAGCTCCCCACAATAAAGTTTTAATTCTGCTTCTTTGTTACTAATATTGTGGCCCCTCCCCATATCAAAGAAACAAATTCTGGAAGATGAGGCCCAGAAATCAGGATTTTAAAAATATTCCCAGGTGATTCTAATGTGCAGCCAAGGTTGAGAACCACTGCTATAGATAATATTAAAAATATATCTAAACGTGCAATTCTTTGCCCCAAAAATGAGCATGTTTAAAAATTAAATGAAGAAAATTTGGATATACTCGATGGAGATTTTCACACATATTTGAGTGATGATTCCATTGATTCCACAGATGATGCCGAAAAGGAAAATTTTCCCATCGAATTTCTTAATAGTATTACTCCTTCGGGCATGCCATGTCATAAATTAAAATTGAAAGTGGGTGAAATCATCATGCTACTGAGAAATCTCAATAGTAAATGGGGTCTTTGTAATGGTACCAGATTTATTATCCAAAGATTACGACCTAACATTATCGAAGCTGAAGTATTAACGGATCTGCAGAGGGAGGGGCTGTTCTGATTCCAAGAATTAATTTGTCCCCATCTGTCACTGGCTTCCCATTTAAATTGATTCAAGGACGGTTTCCCATGATGCCAGCATTTGTGATGACTATTAATAAATCACAAGGACAAACTCTAGACAAAGTAGGCATATCCCTACTTGAACCCGTTTTTGCACATGGTCAGTTGTATGTTGCTTTCTCTCTAGTTTAAAGAGCATGTGATGTTACAATTAAAGTTCTAAGTACTTCATCAAAAGGGAAAGTAGTCAAGCACTCTGAAAGTGCTTTCACTCTTAATGTGGTTACAGGGAGATATTAAAATAAGTTTAATCACTTTATCAGTCATTGTTTGCATCACTGTTGTTTTTCTATCGTGTTTTTGTTGTTTTCATATCATGTTTTTGTCATTTTTATATCATGCCTTTGTTGTTGTTATATCCTTTTGTTACTGTTTATTTAGCAATAAATTTATATATGATTTTCATATACATTTTACTAATTTCCTTTCATCTCCCACACTTCTATTATAGAGAAAGGGTAAATAGCAATATTAAAATATCTCTGCTAATTAATTCCCTTTTTAAAAAAATGTATTTTATTGATTTTTTACAGAGAGGAAGGGAGAGGGATAGAGAGTTAGAAACATCAATAAGAGAGAAACATCGATCAGCTGCCTCCTGCACACTCCCTACTGGGGATGTGCCCGCAACCAAGGTACATGCTCTTTACCGGAATCGAAGGTGGGACCCTTGAGTCTGCAGGCCGATGCTCTATCCACTGAGCCAAACCGGTTAGGGGAATTAATTCCCTTTTAATGTGCATGAATTTTGTGCACCTGGCTACTAATAACATAAATAAAAACCATTTGAGAAATTCACAGCCCTTTTTAAAAAATATATATTTTTATTGATTTGAGAGAGGAAGGGAGAGGGAGAGAGAGATAGAAACATCCATGATGAGAGAGAATCATGGATCGGCTGCCTCCTGCATGGCCCCTACTGGGGATTGAGCCCACAACCCAGGCATGTGCCCTTGACTGGAATCAAACCCTGGCAAAAGATGAATTTAAAGCGGAAAAGGTGAATTTGCTTTGCAAAAGATGAATTTTCCCCTAGCTGATTTGGCTCAGTGAATAGAACGTTGGACTGCATACTGAAGTGTCCCAGGTTTGATTCTGGACAAGGGCACATGCCTGGGTTGCAGGCTTGATCCTCAGTTGTGGGCTTGCAGGAGGCAGCCAATCCATGATTCTCTCTCATCATGGATGTTTCTCTCTCTCTCTCTCTCTCTCTCTCTCTCTCTCTCTCTCTCTCTCCGAAATCAATAAAAAAAATTTGTTAAAAAATACTTTTAAAAAAAGATGATTTTGCTTTGCAAAAGGTGAATTTTGTCTGATTGAATTTCAGCAGCATGAAAATGTTAGTAAATTTCAATAGTGCGTCATATCTTTTCAAGTTACTTGTGTGACATTAGGTTATTATTACTAAGTACTTTTTTCTCCTAGTACATTAGTTGTAAACATTTTTTGTGTGAACATAAGATTCTAGTTAACAGTTTGGTGTTGAAACACAGTGGTTTCAAAACGTGTTCTTGTAACTCAAAGGGCTCTGCTTGGTCCCTGTGTCAGTCTGTTTCAGAATGAAAGATAAAAAACTGTAGAAATGTGCTAAGACCAAGCATCTTGCTGTCAGTCAATTCCTGCTCAAAAAATAATCTCCTGCTGCCCTCCTGTGGCCATTTACAGAATAACACGTTGTGCCTCTGACCATGGTGCTGAAATTCCAGCTAAGGCTCTGTGAACACAACCAAACATTCTTCCCACCAAAAAAAGAAAAAAAGAAAAAAAAAAAAAGAAAAAGAAAAAAGAAAAACCCACAAAATCATCGAGGCTGTCCCTGGCGGCTATCATTCCGTCCCTGGTTGGACCGAAGTCACGGCTCCTGGGTCTGCACCTCTTCCCACCCCAGCTTTGTAAAGGGAAGCCATGGAGACTGCTGCACTGAGGTTCCCTTTAAGGTGACCCACCACCCTGCCAAATGTGTTCCTTGATTCCTCTTTTAGCTAGAGAGTAGTGAGTGTATGTTTGCCAAGCCGATGCTCTAACCTGTGAGCAACACCAGCTACGTATTCTATTCACTTTTAAAAATCTAAATTCGAGTGTGTGTCAAGGGTCAGAGGTCAAGGCTGAGGCTGAGGCTGGGGCTGGGGTTGGGGTTAGGGTTTTCGGGTGAGGATGAGTTTTAGGGGGCAAGGTCGGGGTCATGGCCAGGTTCAGAGGTGGAAAAGGTGAATTTTCGTTGGAAATGGAGAATTTGCCTGAATGTATTTCAGCAGCATCAAAATGAGTCGCCCCTTCCAAGATCCTAGTCAATTCAGTATTGGTTCATATTTTTTCAAGTTACTGTAGTGACATTAGGTCAATAAGACTGAGCGCTTTTTTTCTCCTAGTAAATTAGTTGTAAACACTTTTTTTTCTGAATAAAAGATTCTAGTTAATACTTTGATTTTGAAACACTGGGGTTTTTTATGTGCCTCAGGCATGAAACAGCTCTGGCCACCCACACAGGCATCAAGTTAGGATGAACTAAGGACTGTACATCTGCTTTGCCCCTGACTGATAGAAGAGCAACACCACCAATCAGGCGTCTCCTTGCCTATTGCCAGTGGGTGAAATACAGTGGTTTTGAACCGTGTTCTTGTAACTCAAGGGGTTCTGCTCAATACCTATGCCTGTCTCTTTCAGAATGAAAGATAAAATAATCCCGTAGAAATGTGCTAAGACCAAGCATCTCTGATTTTGTGATTTATCAGAATGTATTCATAGAGCAGACTTATACTCTGGTTTTACAGTATAAACGCTTATATTTTTCCTTCAAGTAAGTTACTGATTATACTGTGCACGTGTATGGGATCTGGATATTTATTATGCTATCAGCTAGCCCTTAAAGGACGCTGTCAGCCAATTCCTGCGCAAAAATAATCCTCTGGTGCCCTCCGGTGGCCATTCAAGGAATAACAACTTGTGCCTCTGTCCATGGTGCTGCAATTCCAGGCAAAGCCCCGTGAACACGGCCAAAAATTCTACTCAGAAAAACACCCCCCACCAAATCATCGAAGCTGTCCAGGGCGGCAATCATTCTGTAGTTACGGTCCCGTGTTCTTCACCTCTCCTTGCCCCAGCTCTGCAAAGGGAGGCCCCTGTAGAATGCTGCCCTGAGGTTCCCCTGATGTGACCCACCCACCCTGCCTCATATGTTTATTGGTGCCGTTTTTAACTAGTGTATGCTTGGCACTAGTGAGTGTATGCTTGTCAAGCAAATGCTCTAACCAGTGAACAACACCAGCTACGTATTCTATTCACTTTTAAAAATATAAATTTGAGCTTGGTCAAGGGTTAGAGTTCAAAGCTAGGGCTGGGGTTAGTGCTGGGTTTGGTGTTAGGGTTTTAGGGTGAGGGTTCATGGTCAGGGTTGGGGTTAGGGTCAGAAGTGGAAAAGGTGAATTTGCTGTGGAAATGGAGGATTGGCTTTGCAAAAGTTGAATTAGCTTTGCAAAAGGGGAATTTTCTCTGCAAAAGGTATATTTTCTTTGGAAAAGGTGTAGTTTATCTGTAAAAGGTGAATTTGTTTTGGAAATGGCGAATTGGCTAGCAAAAGATGAATTTGGGTTGCAAAATGTGAATTTGTTTGATAGTATCTCAGAAGCATCCAAATGAATCGTCCTTTTCAGGATCCTAGTAAATTCCAACATTGCTTCCTATTTTTTCAAGTTACTTTAGTGACATTAAGGTCATTATTCCTGAGTATTTTCTTCATCTAGTGAATTAGTTGTAAATACATTTTTTTCGGAATAAAAATTCTAGTTAATAGCTTGGTGCCTTAGCACAGTGGGTTTGAAACCTGTTGTTGTAACTTGATACCTATGCCTGTCTCTTTCAGAATGAAAGATGAACTATTCCTGTAGAAATGTGCTAAGAACAAGGATTCCTTACTTTGCGATTTATGAGAATGTAATCCTAGAGCAGACTTATACTCTTGTTTTATAGGATAAACGGTTTTATTTCTCCTTCAAGTAAGTTAGTGCTTATACTGTCCACGTCTATACATCTATGTACTTATTACAGAACCCTCAAAGGATGCTGTTAGCCAATTCCTGTGCAAAAATGATCCTCTGCTTCCCTCTTGTGGCCACTCAAGGAATCACACCTTGTGCTTCTGTCCGTGGTGCTGAAATCACAGCTAATGCCCTGTTAACATGAGGAAAAATTATACCCAGAAAATAAATAAATAAAAAAGAACCACCCCCCCACACAGAAACTCATCGAGCCTGTACAGGGCTGCAATCATTCCGTCCCTGGATGGACTGAAGTCACGGGTCTGGCTTTGGCACCTTTTCCCGTCCCAGCCCCGGAAAGGGAGGCGTTGGCTGCAGCGAGGATGGGACAGCTCGCCTTTGCTGAGGTCACTGGTTACTAGCTACCAGGTTACTGGTTACTAGTTACCGGTGTCCTGGTAACCAGTGCAGTAGGTTAAGGATGACCACTTACTAGTTTGTAGGTCAGTAATTAGCAGGTACTGGTTGCCAGGTCAGTAGGTTCCAAAGGTTCCCAGTTGGCATTTAGTAGGTTACGAGGTACTGATTTCCTAGTTATGAGCTACTAGGTTGCTTGATAGTATTTACGAGGCTAATGGTTACTGGTTCGTATGTTCCTGGTTACCCGTTTCCAGGTGACTGTTTCCCAGTTGTTTCGGTTAAGTATTTCATCTATGCACGTCTATACTTATGAGAGAAACCTTTGAAGAAGCTGTCAGGCAATTCCTTTGTAAAAAGTATCCTGTGCTGCCCTCTTGTGTCCTTTTATAGAATAACACCTTCATCTTGTGTCTGTGGTGCTGAGATGTTAGCTAATGTTGTTTGAATTTGATGAAGACTTGTACCCCCAAAAGCACAACCAGCCCTGACCGGTTGACTGAGTGGATAGAGCGTCGGGCTGCGTACTGAAGGGTCCCCGGCTCGATTCCAGTGAAGGGCATGTAGGTTGGTTGCGGGCCCATCCCCAGTAGGGGGTGTGCAGGAGGCAGCTGATGGATGTTTCTCTGTGATGGATGTTTCTGTGTCTATCCCTCTCCCTTCCTTTGTGTAAAAAAATCAATAAAAATATTTTTAAGCAAATATAAACCAACAAAGAAAGACCACAGAAAACCTTAGAAAATGATCGATGCTGTCCAGGGTGCCATTATTTTTCCCCGGGATGGACTGAAGTCAGAGGTCTGGATTTTGCACCCCTTCCGGTCCATCCCTGGAAAGGGAGGCCGTGGCTGCTGCAGTGACAAGGGGAAGCTGTGCGTTCACTAATTCAGTCTGTAACCTAGAGGCTGCCATGACTGAAGCAGCCAGTCCTGGGGAGGCTGCCGTTCACAAGGCAGCCAGTATTGGACAGGTCACCTTTCCCGAGGCATCCAGTCAGCCGGAGGCCGTTGTGAGTGCAGCAGCCAGTCCCTTGGATGACCCCATTATGGAGGCAGCCGTTCTGTGCAGCGAGGCGCAGGGGTATCGGGAGAAGGTGTTATTCCCGCTCGACTCAGCGGCCCCTGGAGAGGCCTCGTTTACTGAGTGAGCCAGTCCCCTTGCGGCTGCACTGATGGATGGAATGAGTAGCCTAGAGGTGGGCATTCCAGAGGCAGTGGTTCCCCTGTAGGCTGCTCTTATTGATGCCATCAGTAGCAGGGAGGCTGTGATAGTTGATGGCACCTCCAGATGCAGGGTTCTCATGAGAATGTGTTCTTACCTACCAAGAGAAAAAAATCGAATGTAAAGTTTTTTTTAGAAACATAGTGAGTCTTTTAAAACTATTTTTTATTGATTTCAGAGATGAAGGCAGAGGGAGGGAGGGAGGAAGGGAGGGAGATGGAAACATCAATTATGAGAGAGAATTATGGATCTGCTGCCTCCTGTACTCCCCCCCCCCCCAACTGGGGATCGAGCTCACAAGCAGGCCATGTGCTCTGATTGGGAATCGAACCAGGGATCTTTCATTTCTTAGGCCGTCGCTCTACGCACTGAGCGACAGTGGTCAGGGCTACAGTGCGTTGTTTCAAAATGTTTATTTGTCGTATTTCAGAAAGGAAGAGAGAAGCATGAATGATGAGTGATTATTGTCGATTGTCTTCCTTGTGCAAGAAGAAAGAGTGACATGTGTGTAGCGGTCAAGCGGAAAGAAGTTAACTAGAAGAGGACGCTCTGCCGGGAGAAGGCGTGAGCCGGCACACAGGCCGTGTCAGAACAAAGTCTTGCACACGAGACTTATTGTTCAGAGGCAGAACTTTCGTTGACGTGATGAATAGTCCATGAGGGCATAGAAAGTTCATGGGAGGGTGCACGGCCGCAGGTGGAAAGAGTGTTTGTATAACATAGGAAATGAATAGTGTCATGTATAACTTATCTCAGATGATCTCATAAGCATGCCTGCTAATCATTGTCACTTGCTGTAGTCCATTGTGATTTGCTGTAGTCCCTGAATAAAAGCCATGAGGGCTTTGGGGGCCTTTGCTACCTGCCTGAGTAGCAATAGCCCTCTGCTTGTCTAAACTTAATCGTGCACGCCGAGCTCATCTCAGAGTCACCGTTCACAGAGAACATCAACATCCATGTGTATGTTGCATACTCATGTTTGCTTGTTTGTTTTGTCTCTCTCCTCCTGCTCCCTCCCTTCCACGCTCTCTAAAAAAATGAATGGTGAAAACATGTCGTGTGTCACGAATTAAGCAAAAGATACACACGAAAAAAGTACAAAGCAGGAAAAGATTTGGAGGGTGTGAAGAAGCACCCTATCCGCCAAGGAAGGCACCATGATGCGCAGAGCATTCAGCTCTGCTGATGTTTTTCCACGCGATGTGTGTATAAGATAAAAATAAAATGTTCGAGTGTCCCTGAGCGGCCAAGTTCCTGACACAACAGGATGAGGCCACTTTAGCAGGGTCCTTGCAGTGTCTCCCAAGCCACCATGTCATGGGCGAGTCTGGGGGGGTGAGGCCGGGAGGAGCAGCGGAAAGGTAGGTGTGAAGGAGGTGGGAAATGGATAGAGGAGGGTCTTGCAGGTGTTCCCATCTTTTGCATTGTGTTGCTGCTCCCAGAGTCCCTCCCACTGAGAAGATGCAAGCAGACTGAGCTGGTTTTGGTGACCGAGGGACACACAGACCTAGGGTGAGACAGAGCGAGCGCCAGACACACCATGGAAGCCTCAGTGGCCTGGAGAGGTGATATCCGGGAACGTGTGTCCACTGTTCTGGTTCCTCGTATCCTTCTGGAGGTACCTTTTCAGTGTTTTTTGACTCCAGAACCGTGTATTTCATTTCCCCACACAGCCCCTACTGGATGGTGACTCTGTCCAAGACACAAGACCTGTGTGGACATGCATGTACACAGCAGTTGTTTGGAAAGTGATGTCCCACTTGTTTTGTGTAGTTATTATCTGCCAAATGAATGAGAGGCCAGCAGTTATGTGTTTGATGTATTCTACATTTGTACTTTAGAAAATGACATTTGTCATACAAGATTGCCTTTGTAAGTGTCATTAAATGAGCATATTAAAAACTTTGTAAGTTGTAGCTGTTCAAGTGGATTGAAGTTAACTAGAAGAGGACGTTCTTCCCAGAAAAGGCGGGAGCCTGCAAGTGGGCCACGTCAGGCAGGACAAAGTGTTGCAAGCAAGACATATTGTTCAGAGGCAGAATTTTCGTGGAGGTGATAAATAGTCCATGAGGGCATGGAAAGTTCAAGGGCGGTTGCACGGCTGCAGGTGGAAAGAGTGTTTTTAAAACATAGGAAATGAAGTGTAATGTATAACTTAGCTCAGATGATCTCATAGGCATGCCTGTTAATCATTGTCACTTGCTGGACTCCCCAATAAAAGCCATGAGAAGTTTGTAGGTTTTGCTACTTGCCAGAGCAAGCAGTAGCCCTCTGCTTGTGTAAAAGTCAATCCTGCTTGCTGATCTCATCTGTGCGTCACCATGTACCTGCAGATCACTTGCACGGTGTGTGAAATAAACTGTGTAAACACAACACATCTTTCACGATCAGAACATGGGGCATCCTAGGTCTTCTTTTCACTATGTTCGGGACATGGATGCTCGAAAAAATGGGTCCAAGAACAACATTGGGTGTTTCCGTCTCTAAAACAGTCATTCCGAATGGGCATAGGCCCCCTAGAATTGAAATATGGACAATAGCATTAGACTATTAGCAAGGTTTCTCATCAGGAACCTCGACAAGAGCCCTTGTGTGTGTGTGTGTGTGTGTGTGTGTGTGTGTCTGTCCATCTGTCTGTGCTGCTGCTGAGATAAATGCAGGTGCAAACACCTGGACCTGCTTCCAGACCATGGGGAGCTGAGTCCACATGGAGGAGCAAGGTCTGCATAGCTCATGGTCTCTGATACACTTTCCTCTGGCACAGGATCTCATGGCTCTCACCGGGCACTGACACAACAACAGCACCTCTGTAGGCTGTGCACCAAACGGGGGATCCACTCACCTGCTCTTCAACACAAAGATGTCCTCCTTTCCACAATGTCCCCTGACAAACCTGATCTCCCTCTCCACTCTCTTGGGGACTTGAGCCTTCCCCACAGCTCTCTTACCGCTGATCCCAGCACTCACAAGTCCTTGGAGCAGCTGCTTCTTGGGAGGTTTTCTTTGCAGATGGCTAAGGCAATGGCAGCAAGTGTGCTGCAGAACACTCGTATGTAGACAGTCGTTGAAAAAAAGATGGCATTTCCATGTCAAGAATGGGAACCTCTTTCCCTACAGTGATGGAGGACTTGTGGGGGGGGGGGGTGTGACGTGAACATCTCAGAAGCAACCATTGAGGCAGAGCTTCCCACTCACCTTTTCCCACATCGACCCAATCCTGACACAGCACCTGGGGACCAGGTGCAATCTGCCCCTTGGAAAACCGTTTTCTATGGGTCTCAGCTGACTTGGGAGGAGCTGACTCATGGAGCTGATGACGCACAGGCAGGGGCCCCCTGTGCACATTGGGAGGTGGACTGTCTCGCCCACGTCATGAAGGGCAACCCACCCTCCAGCCTCGCGTTGGAAGAGCACACATTGCCAAGTGGCTCAGCACATCTGCTGATTATCTCTCAGGGGGTGAAGAAAAGCTTTGTACAATCAAGTCCTTATTCAGATGACAAATGCTGCTGCCCGCCGGACACAGGTTTGCATGTGACATAATGTGAACATTTATGAACCGGAATTGTCACCATGACTAAGGAAGAAAAGGGGTGGGTGGTTGCACTAAAATTGGATACCTTTTGGTGGGAGACTACGAGGGCAATCGACACTTTCCAGTTTGACTGTGAATTTGTGATGGATCTGACAGAGACAGGGAGAGGGAGAGAAAGAAAGAGAAACATGGATGTGACAGACGAAAAAATCAATCAATCAATCAATCAGCTGATGTGTGTGCCCTTACCAGGAACCAAGGGTACTTGTTGGTCCATGCCTCAACATTCAATCATTGAGACTCACTCACTGAGCCGTGTGTTGCTATTTGGACGACCTGTTTACTCCAAACACAAGGCGGCCCTGGCCGGGGACAGGACATGTTCCGGTGATGACCAGCTCTCCGTTGCTGGTGCTCTCTGGTTGCTTTCAGCGTCAGCCCTGGCCTGTTTGCATCAGCACAGCAAGTGCCAGGGGTCGCATCACTTCAAGTCTGCCGCCAGCCGTGCCATCCTTGCCGCTTGACACAGTTGCTGCCGGGAACAAACGTGTGCACAGCACATGTTCCAAGGGACTTGGCGTGTAGGGCATCCTGTTTTCCATAGGTTTGCTCCCCTTCTTAGCCCTCTGTGTCATGACCATGGCTACCTTTCCGGGAAAGGTTGTTTCTCCAGCTGGGTATGTTTCCCTACAGTTAGGGATGAATGAATGGGACTGACTACAGAAGGGAAGAAAATCCTGACAACTGCCTCATGGGGCAGAAATACAGTAGGACACTTAGGAGGAACTCACAGGAAGATTGTGAACAATACATTGAGCATTTGCTAGGCCCACATCCTCAGGGTTGTACCCAGCAGAGAAACGAGCAAAGCTTCCATCCCGAAAAAAACGACAAGGCAGGGCACTCCCAAGGAAGACCGCCACAAAGCCCGAAAGGAAAAGTCTCAGTTAAAGAAATGCCGCTGCAAAGAATGCAGGCAGTCTGCGCAGCAAGGTCCATAGCCCTGATGGCTGAATGGTTAGAGTGCTGGCCGTGTGGGAGGCTGAGAGTGAGGTTCTGTGCTGTTTCATGATGTGAGGAGAGTCCCCCCTCTCCCCCAGGTGTGATACGGGAGGTGCCAGAGCGTCCTGTAGGAGCGGTGGGGTCCTAGGTGCGGCTGCTGTGGCTTGGGTCCCGTTTGTTGGTGTGAGTTTTGTTTGTGATGCAGGAGCCATAGCCACCTCGTCCATGTGCCCTGTGTGTTGTTGTGTCCTGAGCCGTTTTGTGTGTCCCGTTGTCCAGGTTGAGTGAAGGGTGTGTTAGCAATGATGTGTTTGAGGTGTCCCCCCCTATGTCCTTGTGAGTCGTGTTGCGGGTGTGAGGCCAGGTCCGATCGTGGTGTTTGTGGTGTTTTGCTGTGTGGTCCCTATGGTGTGAAGTAAGTGCAGATGAAAGGGTGTCAAGATGTGTGGGTGTTGTAAGCTTGTGAGTTTGTGAAGCGTGCGGATGGAGCTTGTGGAGGTGAACGTTGTATGGAGCATTGCTGCTGGGATCCGGTCCATCCTTAGTGCTTGACACAGTCGCTGCAGGAAAGAAACACGTGCACAGCATATGTTTCAAGGGAGCTGGTGTCTATAGCATACTGTTGTGAATATGTTTGGTCACCTTGTTGGCGCTATGTGTCTTAACCAAGGTCACGTTTTTGAGAAAGGTTGTTTCCCCCATCAGGGATTTTTTTCCTGAAGTTAGGGAGGGGATAAAAGCCCTTCCCTAAGTGCCAGGTGGGTAGTTAATCACTTTCAGTCCAAACAATCACGCTTAAGGTACCTCATCTTTCCTCCCTGGAATGGAGATAAGAAACGCCCTAATGTTTGGAATAGGGATTGATAGGATTGGAATCAACTGGTATAAATACAGATGTAAGAAGACAAAGAAGATAGACTGGGAACCTAGACTCAGAACCTAGACCTAGAAGCTAGAGATGGAACCTGGCAAAAGATCCTGTAGAGAAACTGGCCACAGAACCTAGAGACAGAAGCTAGGGAGAGAACGTGGCTGAAGATCCTAGAAACAGAACCTGGCTCCAGAACGTGGATAGAACATGGGAAGAGAACCTGAGTAGAACCTGGTGACTGAACCTGGGTGGAGAACATGGACGTAGAACCTGGCTGGAGAAGATGGACATAGAACCTGGCTGGAGATTGTAAGCAGAACTTGACTGGAGATGGTAGACAGAACTTGTGTGGAGATCTTGGCTCGAGGAACCTGGGTATGGTGATGACCCAAAGGCTGCCTGCATGTGAAGCAGTGTGAATGTTTCCCCATGGTAGAGGTGGGTGGGTGGAGTGGCCATCGGTGAGCCTTTGGTGTGGGCAGACTTTTGAGGAGCAAGGATGTGGTGCAGGCTGCAGAGTAGCATTGTGGAGTGCAGCAGTTCCCTGTGAGCGTCCCAAAGTGCGTGGTCCTTTGCAGTGTGTGCGGAGGCAGAGCCTAGGTATGGTGGCTTGTTGTTGCCGCAAGAACAAGGTCGGAAGCAGGCATGTTTCCGTGTCGGTGTGGCGATTGTTTCGAGCGTGTGTCTGCGTGTGTGAGGTTCCCTTGTGCGATTGTGCGTGAAAGGCATGTCTGTGGGATTGTGGTTTGGTCCCCTGTGAGTGCAGGAGGCAAGTGATGGTGGAGGTGTGTCTGTGCGGTGGATGCTTGTGTGTGTGTTTTCTGTTGTTTGTACCTCCGTTGGACGATTTTTGCAAGCTGGAAGAAGAAACTGTGCTTGTTTGAGGATGAACCCCCAGAAAGGGGGTCCTTGTGCGAATGTTGCATTTTCTGGAGAGAAGGCCCGGAGAGGTGTGGTTGCAAAGCCAAAAGGCTGTGCATGTTGTGTCCTGGGCCCGTGGCGTTCCCGGAAGGGAGGGAAAGGTTCGAATTTCCCTGTGTGGTTCGTTGCGGGCTTGCGCCTGAGAAGGCGGCGATCGCGAAAGGAAGGAGCCATTTTGTGTGTTGGACTTTTGCAGCGTGTGTGTTTTGTTTGGAGTGCCAAGAGAGCATGTTGGAGGGGCCCAGAGGAAAAGGACGCTGCCTGCGGGAGGCTTGTTGCGGCTCAGCGATCGTGTGCTGCCCTCTTGTGGGCATTGTATGAAAACACAGTGTGCTTCTGTCCCTGGTGCTGAAATGTGAGGTAGGTCCCAGGCAATGTGTGTGGACAAAAGGGTGCAAAGAAATGTCCGAAAGTGTTGGAGGCTGTCCAGGGGGCCATGATTCGGTGGTTGAATGGAGTGAAGCGATGTTTGTGTTTTTGTGAGGTGTTTGTGCCCAGGCAGGCAGGCAGGCAGGCAGGCAGGCAGGCCGAGGGAAGCCTTGGAGAGCGCTGCCCTGGGCTTTTGAGCAGGTGCGTTTTCAGATGTGAGTCTGTCCCCTGTGGTCAGGCAGGGTTGAGGCAAGGAGTCGTTGTGTAGGAGCCCGCGATGGTGGAGCCTCGATTCCATCGTTGGAGTGTTTGTTGTCTTGGGAGAAGCTATTGTTCCCGCCACGGTCCTGGAGAGGCGAGCATTGTTGATGCCCCTCTGTGACCTGGGGGCCGCTGTGATTGAGGGCAGCCATATGTGAGCGTGTGTCAGGTGCTGATTTTGTGTGTTTTTGTAGAAATCCGAGAGTGTTGGTTTTAGCAGATGCCTGTGTGAAGCTGGTGGAGGGAGCAGCATGGGCCGGTGCTGGTGTTCCTCGTGAAAGATGTGCATTTGGGACCTTCCCAGGCACCGTGAGCGTTCATAAAGATGCGTCGGTGTGCCGGTTCCGAGCCTGTGGCATGCCTAGGCATTGCTGTGGAAGTGGCCATCTGCTGACGTAGGATGGTTGTGTTGTTTTCCCCATGGTAAGTGTGAGTGTGATGAGCACGCATCCGTGTGTCCTCGTTTGTGAATGTTGTGAATCGTTTGAAGTTGCCAGGGTAAGTTGAGTGTGTTTGAACTGAGTTGGGGCAAGAGAAGGCACGTTTGTGGCCAGGTGCATGTGTGTATGGGGTTATTTTGTGTCAGTCCTTGTGCGACGAGGACGCTCCAGAAATGAGAATTTTTTTTGAAAGCAGAGGCATTCTGAATGAGTGTGTTCCTTGGCATGGAAGTGTGGGGGAGGAGAGCATGGTCGTGTTGTGCATTCCTTGTGAGGAAGCTGTGTGGGAGCCCACGTGGTTTTGTTGAGAGGATTGCTGTTGGAAAGGCTTGTTCTTGCTTGTCCAGCAGGTGGAGCCAAGAGCTAGGTGAGGAGGAACGTGTGTGTGTGTGTGTGTGTGTGTGTGTGTGTGTGTGTGTGTCTGTGTCTGTGTCTGTGTGTGCTGTGTCTATTTGGTTGTGATGATGCGTGCAGGACGTGAGGGTCGTGAGTGGGCCGTGAGGGTAGAGGTGGCCCTTTGTAGTGGGTGTGTGAAAGGGGGGGATCTGGTGGCTTGGTCCTTTCTGTCGTGGAAGCCATGTTTTTTGTTGTCCGTAAGGGCCGAATGAATCTGTGAGCAGAAAGTGTCGTAGCCAGCGTGGAGGTGTGTTTGAGAAGAAGTGCAGACTGCCAGGTAGGGGGAGTGTCAAGAGTCCGAGTGGGCTCCTTTTGTGTGTGTCCCATGAAGGGTGCAGATGGTGGTGGCTGTTATTCCCTGTGCTGGGTCCGTCTTGCCGTTGGAGTTGTCTTTTGTTGTGCAGTGATGGTGAAGGTCCGACAGTTGTGTGAGAGGTGATGTGCGAACTGGTATTTTTTGTTGAGCTTTCCTTGTTGAATGGTATTTAAATAGAAGAAAAACTACCAGTATCAGAAATAGGAGTGTTTGGTTTGGTATGGTTGCAAATCTGGAAAAAGATGTGTATGTGACACGGTCGCAGAGTTCAGTGATGGGTTTTGGACATGTGGAGTCAACAGGGCGAGCTGAAAGGGCTCGCCATGACTGCGCGCAGGAAGTCCTGGTCTGCAGGGTTGACCTTGCCCTGGGCGTGGTGAGGTTGTCCCTCCCGCTTCGGTGTGGTGTGGGCTTGGTTGTTTTGCACGTGAATGGAGGGGTTCCTTGTCTTTGTTTTGCGAATGGCGACGTTTGTGGGTCATTTGCATTTGTTTTGTGTTATGCAAATGGAGCGTTGATGTTCCATTGTGTGATGGAGAAGCGAGCCCCCGGGTTTGGTTGTGTTGTGTCGTGGCCACGTCCCTTCCCCGAATGTGCGCCCCTGGCGTTTCTGTATGGAGCCCAAGTGTTGGGGCCCAGATGTAAGCTGGCAAGGTCCTTGCACCTGTAGGTAGGGGCTAGCAAGGCTGGGACCCTTACCCACACAGTTTTTCCAGACTTGTTTGGATGGTGATTATCAGTAGAATGGGAGTACCATTCGTAGAATGAGAACAGCCTTTCATTGCTTGCCAAGAAGTCTAAGTATTTAGTAAGCTGTGTTGTAGTGAGAACTTGTCCTTGTGCTGTATGTGTCCGTTAGAGATGAAGAGGAAGAAAGAATCCATTTCTCTTGAGAGACGTCCTATTCAGTGTGCTGTGTGCGTCTAAATAGGATGGCATAGCTAAGAAACTCGCTTCAGTTCCTCAAGAGAAGTGGGGTCCTCCCGACCCCGCTTTCCTGTGTTTCTTTCTTTTCCCAATTCGCATCTCCGTGCCTCAGCCCGGCTCAACCCTGTCAGGCCTGCCCTGACACCCAACGGTCCGAAATGCCTAAGCCTGGGTGCATGTGCCCTGAAACCGTTGGTTGGGTGTGAGCGCATGACAGGTCAGCCGGTGCTTAGGAATCAGGTGTCTTTCCCCGTGTCCTGTTTTGCGAGGCCCGCGGTCCCCCTGTGCATTGTGCTGTGCGTTTTTTTTGCTCCTCCCCATCCCAGCGTGCTTGAAGTGAGGCCAGCAGTTGGGAATGTTTCGCGGAGTGAGTTTTGTGGAGGGTTGGTTTGTCGGCGGGGTATGGCATGGTGTGATGGGTGATGTGGCAAAGGGTTGGCCTGTGAGTGTTTGAGAAAAGGCTGGGCTTCCCAGTTGAAGGCCGGGAAGGTGTGTTTGTGTCGTTGTGGGGGCTGAGGTCCTTGGTCCATGTGAGGAGGGAGGGTCGTTCCCTGGGCCCCCGCTGTGTCCCTGTGGCCGTGCAGGTTGGAGTTTGTGAGTCCAGGGCCGGCCAGGCGTTTGAGCCTGTTGGGTGAGTCCCTGTGATGGGGTGGGTGTCGGATGTGAGGCTTGCGCCACGAATCGTTGTCCGCGATTGGACAAGCTGTCATGTGCCCTGTGCCCTTTTGTTCCCGTCCCAGGATGCGGTTGAATGGCAGGACGGAGTGTTGACGTGGAGTCAGCGATGCCACGGGTGTGCTTTGAAGTGTGTCGTCGTCATCGGAGAAAGCAGATGGGATGTGTGTGGTGTTAGTGTGTGTTTGTTGGATGTGTTTTGATGTGTGGTTTTCAGGTTTGCGTGAGTGCCTGAGGGAAGCGGTTTGCAGCAGCGTCAGCAAGGGAAGAGGAGTCAGTCCCCCTTGAGGCTGTCGCGGCAAAGCCAGCGTTGAATTGCAAAGAAGTTTGTCGCGATCGGTCCTGTCCTGGGGTCCTGTGTTCCTTGATGAAGATGGCTCTGCATGTGGCCGGAGGCTTTAGTGTTTTTTTGCGTGAGCTGAGGTCGTTGTGAAACGTGATTGTCGCTTTGAAGTGGCATTTGTCCGTCCGTGGTAGGCCTCGGAGCAAGCAGAAGTCGCTGTCTGATTGTGATTGATTGAATGGTGAAGCGTGAGTGTCGTGCCCTGCAGGCACATCCGTTTATTCCGGCACCCGTCCCCCGAAGCGTAGAGGTTTGTTCCAGTTTGGTTTGTCCTTCCTCCGGCATGATGGAGGCAGGTGTGGTTTTGAAGTTGTTATATTCAAAAACCATTGAAACCTGTGCAGAATTTTTGTGAGTTTATTTGAGCCAAACTGTGGACATATGCCGTGAAGCAGAAGATGAGTGAATTGATATAGTGGTCCGGAGAATTTTAGGGTTCCATCTGTATTTCATCCTGAAATTTGTAGGTGATAGATTGAAGGAGGTGGGATGAAGCCAAGTGTAGAAAGGCCTGTGATCGGATCCAAAGTAAAATGATGGCCACATAGTTAGGTGGGTGCAGGATCAATTCAGATGCTAATGAAGGAATTTGTGGCATCTGTCCTGGCTCGCAGAACATTTGTTTGTGCCCCAGGGGCATTTGAAAAAGGGAAGTTGTCAGTGATGCAGACATTTCAAGGGAATGTTGTCGTTGAGGCAAAAAGGCCAATGGGCTGAGTAAGGATCCAAGCGGATGTTGTCCGTGAAGATACTGGCTTAGGACGTAACTGCCCATCATCAGTGCTTTTATTGTAAGTGTAATTTGAGAGCATCGTTTGTGGTTATTTTAGGTGTGTGAGTCTGCTAGGCTGCCATGCAGGCCCTCCCCGAGCTTGTGAGGTCAGCGTGTGGCCCCTTTTGTCCAGAAGGTGATTCATGGAGCTTTCCCGGTGTGATATTTTTTCCTCTTCTCTTCTCTTCTGTTGTTCTCTTCGTCTCCTGGTGTGATTTTGAATGTGTGCAACAATTTCCTTTGTGTTTTGAGAGTAAGGGCGGCGTCGGGGTGGCAAGTCGTTGAGAGGAGTTTTGAGGATTTGGAAGGAGGAAGTGGGCGTGGGTATTTGCAAGGGCTGGTCATGTCGTTGTTGGAGGGAGGGAGGTTGGGAGGGATGGAGGGAGGGAGGGAGGGAGGGAGGGAGCAAGGGGTAGAGGAGGTTTCTTTAGTCCCAAGGTCAGGTTTGTAGTGTAGAAGGTATGTGCTTGTGGTGTGCTTGTGTACTGGGACCCGCTGAGCCATGTTGTTGAGATCCTGCAGAGGGTCCGTTTTCCTCCATGCAAGGCCGTTTTCCGTGAGTGTTGATTGTGCATGGTGGTGGAGATGGTTCCGTGGCTTGTTTTTAGAAGGATTTTTGGTGGTGATGCATGTGAGAAGCATCCAGCAATGGGTAAGAGGTGTTGTTGTTTTGTGTGAGGGTAGAGGCAGCTTTGGGGTTGGAGGTGAGAGGAGGAGGTGTGTTTGAGGGAGTTGTTAATTGTGCTTGTGAGGCGAAGGTGTGGCGTTGCGTTTTGCTGAGAAGATCCGTGAGGCGAGCTGTGAGGCGGGTGTGAGTGGCAGTCGGAGTGTGCAGGCGGTAGGGCATGTTGGTGAGGCGTGATGTTTGTGTTGGGGCTCCGTTCGGGCGCCTTGAGGTGAGGTTGTGGCGTTTTTGTGCGCAGGCAGGTTGTGAGCGATGAGGCAGTGAGAGAGAGGTGTTGGGCAAGGCGTTTGTTTTGAAGTGGTGTGTATGCCTTTTCCTTTGTAAGTTGTTGAGTGTTGTGTGGCATGGTCCGTATGGCAGGCAGTGTGACGTGTGTCCCTGTTTGCTGAGAGAGAGAGAGAGAGAGAGAGAGAGAGAGAGAGAGAGAGAGAGAGATGCTGTGCGAAGATGTGATTTTTTTCAGTGCGTTTTGGATGGTGATTGTTTTGTGATGTTGTTGAAGGAAGTGCTATCCGTGTGTGGCCTGTGATGTTTTTTGTGCAGCCATTGTGGCGTGGAGGTGAGCAGAAGGCATGTTTTTTTTAAAAGGAAACCGAAGCGGCCATGGTAGATTTTGCGAAGTAATGTGTTTGGAAAGGCGTTGTTGCTTGCAAATGCTGGGGTTCCCTAGGGCCAAAGCTTGATGGAGATGTCGATGGGCCATCGTGGAGCGGAGGAGGGTGGAGTCGTGTGGCTCTCGGCAGGCGTGGCGACGTGGGCGTGTCTGGCGAAAGGGCGGGCGGATGGTTTGTTGTGGGTGGAAGTGGAGTGTTTTTGGAGGGTATTGGGTTTGGCCTGGGGAGGAAGGGTGAGGCTTTGTGTTTGTTGAGGGAGCCGGGTGTCGTTTGGGGTCTCATTTCCGTGCCGGTGTGTGGAGAGGGTGCAGCGCCCGTGTGTGTTGCTGTGTGGGAGGGAGCCTGTCCGTCCGGTGTTGCGAGGTGCGTGTGGGCCGTGAGCGTGGGCTGAGTGTGGTTGGAGAGGTGGTGTGTGTGTGTGTGTGTCCCAAGGTACGTCCACGGCATCCTGTGGCGTACTGGGGTAGGGTGTGGTTCACGGCGTCCGTTTGGGTGGGAGAGCGGATGAAGACGGGCAGGTGTGGGGCAAGGGAGATGCGACCGTGTCGGCGTGAGGAGGCGTGTGTGTGAGGCGCTGAAGCTGGTTGTGAGCAGCAGGGGCTGCATCGTGTTGTGGGTGAGGCTGCGAGGCCGTGTGGTGTGAGAGTGCAGGTTGTGTGTCGTGATCCCAGCCGGTCCGTGTCTTGATGAGCCAAGGGAGGCCCTGCGAGGCGCTCGTTGTCCCGAAGGCGGAGGGACGGGCGCCGTTTGTGTGGCTGGGGGCATGGCGTCGGTCCCCGTGTCTCCGGAAGCGGCTTTTGAGGCGATGTGAGCGCGGGCAGTGATTGTGCCGCAGGGCCCGGCCGAGTTCCGGTGCGGCCATTGGAATGTGCGCCCCCCGGGCATGCGCGCCTAGGTCTCCGCCCCGTAAGGTGCCCGCCGGTGGAAATGCCGCCCCAAGGGCTTTACAAGCCGGCGCCTCCCCTGCCTGGTTCTTGTAGCCATTGCGGCCGAGCCACGGGTTGTGCGGCCGATGGGACGGATGTCGAAGGCCTGAGCTGCGTGTCCCGGTGCGTTGTTCGCGGGGCAAGGTCCTCCCCCGCTGCCGGCTGAGGGAAGCGGTGGGGCGGCGTGGTGATTTTGTGGTTCCGTTGTTGTGGGAGTGGGCGCGTGTGTCGTTTTGGGCGGTTCCTTGTGCACGCGGTGGCGTTTTTGGAGCGCGTTTTTCGTGGGCGGTGAGGGAGAGGTGTGTTTGTAGTGCGTGTGTGGTGGAGCATGTAGGTGGTCGGTGTGCGCCGTGTTGGTGTCGTCGTGGGTTCCTGAGCCCAGCGGGATGTTGTTCGGCGCGGGAGCGTGCTGCCATGGGTGTTCCGTTGTACGTGTGAAAGTGTCCTTGATGCAGTAGCATTGTAAGAGTGCGTGATGACGGATTTCTAAAAGGTGTTTGAGCCTTTTGTTTTTTTCCCCGCCCGTCAGTTTCCGTCGGTCTGTGCCTTCATCGCTGCCTGTGTTTCGAAGATGTTCCTTGTGAGAAGGTTGAGGGCAGGCCGATGTCCCTGCTGGCCGTTGGCTGTGATGGCAGAGGTCCTTGTTGCAGTAGGTTTTGATGTGGGTGGATGGGAGGGAGGGCGGCCGAGAGGGAGGGAGGGAGGGAGGGAGGGAGGGAGGGAGGGGAGCAGAGAAAGACAGATGTATGTGAGAGATTGTTGAATTGTGGTTGGTCATTTTCTAGAGTTGTGTTGAGTGTTGGATGAGTGTGTTTTGAATGGTTGTCGGTGGGAACCCTTGGTCCGATGCAGGTCGTGTGTGTTTGTGTGAGTCTGCATGGGGTCCTCCCGGAACGGTGGGTGTGGGGAAGATGGGTGTCGGTCCATGTGTGCTATGATGGTTGGCGATGTGGGATTTTGATGGTCGTCGTGTGGTCCCATTGTTTGTCCAGGACTCGTGTGGGCAGCTGTTGGAGGGAGCCATGGTGTCCCGGTGGAGGTGGTGGTGAGTTGTGACAGTCCCGTGCCGGGTGCCGTGCAGGCGTTTGAGGGTCCCCCACCCCCACCCCGTGACCCCTCCGCACTCGCCAACAGTGTGTGCGTTGTGGTTTGGGTTCCTTCCCTGTGTTTGGTGAAGGCTGCCGTTGAAATGTGTGTTGCTTTTTTTTTTCAGGGCAAGTCATGCATGGAAGGTGGACGTTCCGTTTTGGCTCTCCATGCGAGGTCATTGTCGTGTGGAGCTTCCGTGTGCCGTGTTCCAGCGTGTCCTTGTGTGGATGTGTTTGAGCCGTGAAGCGGTAAGAAGGTGTTTTGCTTGAGGAGGGTGAGTGTTGGTTCAAGAGACAGGAGGTTCTGAGAGTAGGAGTGTCTGGTCAGTTGTCCATATTGTGTTGTAGAGTTGAGCGTCACGTTAGTGTTGTGGAGCCACAGTTTCGAGAAGATGAGCGAGTCCAGTGAGGTCTTAAAGAGCAAGTGAGGATTTCTTGAGACGGCCAGAGAGTCTCGTAAGGGCACTCTGCCGAAGCAGAGGGTGAAGTGCAGTGCCGACTGCAGGAGTTGCATTTTATGATCCCATCGTGTGGAGGCCCAGAGAAACATGTGTGTTTGCAGGTCGGTCTGGGCTTCCCATAAGGAGGAAAGTCTGTTTTTCCTTTTCGCAGCCGTCTGTTCCCCAATTTGGAATGAGACCTTTGTGCCTTTGGAGAAAGAAGGCCCCTGTGCCGGGAAGGGGCCAGACGAGCGTATCTGAAAGGCTGGGCTGATGGGAGTCTTTCGTATGCATGAGTTTTAAGAACCTAGAGCACAGCATGACTTGTGTGCCAAAGTGTCAGGCAGCCCACCCAGTTTAGTATGTGTGGAAGGATTTTTCCTAGCGAGCATGCGAAAGAGTGACAGGTGAGCCCACGAGGGTGTGTTTTGTGTTTTTCTGAGAAAGGCTGCGTCCTGTAGCGTTGTTGAGCGATTCCCATTGCGTGTCCGTGTGGGTGGATGTGCCTGTGTGGTATGTTGAGTGTTTCAATCATTGCTGTCCGTTTTTGTAGGTGAAAAGGACGCCGGTACGGGGTTTTTTTGTTGGATGTCCCAGAGTAGGATGTTTGGATGGCGGTTTGCTTTGAGTCTGTGCTGTTCTTGCCTTGCGTGCGGTACCGAATCGGGTCCCGCGTGTGTCGTGTTGTAGGGGGTGGAGAGGCCGGGGTACGGAGGACCATGGAGTCCTATCAAGTGTTGGCGCATGCAGTGCAAGTCAGGAACTGTGGAGGTTGGCTTTGTGTTAGTTGAGTTGGGATAGTTGGATAGGATGTGTGTGTGTGTGTGTGTGTGTGTGTGTGTGTGTGTGTGTGATGTTTCATGTGTTGGCCGTGATGTTCTGTGAAGCGTTGAAGTAATTTAGTATTTGTAAAGATGATTGGAATGTTTTGCTTGGATGCCTTCGTTCCTTGTGTGTTGAGGTTGTTCCTGAGGTTTACGGTGTGTGTTTTCATCTTTGTGGAGTGTGGTCCAGGCTAGGACTGTGTCGTCCACCTTGTCGGTGAGAGTGGGTTTCTTTATCGTTGGAAGGTTGTGCGGTCCTGTGTGTTCCGTCGCAGTTGGTGTTTTCTCGGTCACGAGAAGTGTCGTCCGTGGGCTGTGTTTGGAAGTGACAGGAAGAATACATGTGGTGTGGCATGCCCACGGGCAAGAAAGCGCCGTGTGGATGTGTCGTATGTTCAGCGTCGTCTCTGTGTACGTGTGTTGCCTGTGAATCCTCGTCTCGGTCCAGTGCCGTGGACGCAGGGTGACAGGGGAGAGGAGGTGTCGGCCCGTTCCGTTTGGTAGTCTTTTGGAACCAGAGGCCAGGGTCTGACATGTGTTGTGTATGTGGGTCCTCCCAAGCGAGGTTTTCACGTCGGCCGTTTGAGAAGGAGGAGTCTGTTGTCAAGTTGCTGTCGGAGCAGAGGTTGTCCAAGGCCGTTTTGTGATGCAGGGGATGTAGTCACATGGGGCAGGAGGGCAGGGAGTTTTGGATGGGCCGTGAAGGTTTCAGGATAGTGGAGAATGGGAGGCCTTATGGGTGAAGCAGTCTTGGGTAGGCGGGGTGCTTGCCTGTCAGGGCGCCCATTTGTTTTTTTTTTTGTTGTTGTGGTGGGTGGTGTTTGAGGGAAGGAGTCCCATGTAGGAGCGAGAGAGGAAGAGTGTGACTAAGGTAGTGTCAGTCCACGTGAAGAGCGGTGTTTGTGGTTGTAGCCAGGGGAGCCCAGTCATGCCAATGATGTTGGTCGAGTCAGATCTGTGGTTTTTCTCCTCGTCGTCATGTAATCTATGTGGTAACTTTTCTGGTGGAATGTGGTATCTATGTGGTTTTTTTTTTTTTTTTTTTTTCTTTTAGTATCTGTCTCTTTTCTGTAAGGAGACAAAGTGTCTTTGTGAGTGTTCTAAAACCTGTGAACATGTATTTTTAGTAGAGTATGTCTGTTTTTGTGCTGTGTCTGTGGAGCGGGGCCCGTCTGTACTCCTTCTGTGGCCTGCCAACGGTCTGCCGTTTGTGACCGGTTCCTCCTGAAAGCCGCGGCAGTGGTTGAGCTCCCGTGTTTTTGGGGGTGTGCGATGGATAGCGATGGATAGCGATGACCCCGTTTTTAAAGCGCCTGGGAATGTGTGGTGCCTGGATTTCCTTTAAGGAAAGAGGGTGGAACGATGTGGATGTCTGTGTTTAGATGTCTTTATTTTGCTGTGGTTTTTTTGTGCCGTTCATCCGTGCGCAGCGTTTCTCCACATGCACAGTGTGTTTCGTAAGGCAGTGGTATCCATGGGAACTCTATGGAGGTTTTGCAGAATGAGTTTGAAAGTGAATGTTCACGGAAAAGCAGGGAGGGTGAGAGGCGGAATGGAATTTTCGGATGGTAATTTGTATCATGGCAGTTTTTTTTAATGACAGTGTATTTTCTGTTTTGTTTGACAGAGAGGCACGGAGAGGGAGAGGCACGGGACGAAGAGGCGGAACCATGGATCCACTGCTGTCTTCACAGGTTGAACTGGCGATGGCTGTTCCCAGCTGAGAGGTACCCGTGTTTGGCCCGTATGGAACCTGGGGCATTTCATGGTGCAGGCGGATGCTCTGTCCAGCGATCCAAAGCGGTTTGTGGCCATGGCAGTGTTTGCAGTGGCATGGGTATGTTCCTGAACTTGAGCGATGTAGAGATGAGGTCTATGTGTGTTGGTTTTTTGCATTGTGAGTTAGCGAAGCACGTGTGAGAATCTGTAAAGGATGGATGAGCATTGCCGTCGTAGAATTGTGCAGCCGAGAGACCTGGAGAGGACGAATAGGGGTGTGAGGGACGTGTGTGTAGCGGTGTGCGTCTTTCCCGGGTCACGGTCTGAAGATGCGTTTTCCGTGTCCAGTGTTCCTCCTTGATTGATAGGAGTGGCGTGTGGACCGGAGCGTCCTGTGTTTTAAACGGGTGCGTTGCACGTCCCCATGCCGTATGCGTGATCTTTGTGCCTGTTTGCGTCTCATGGAAGAGAGGAGGGAAGATCTTTTGTAGGTGCGGTTTCCTCGTACGGACCTGTTGTTTTTTGTCTGTTGCCCTTGTGTTGTGCTGTATCGGTGCACAGGAAGGTATCGTCCTGAGCTTTGAAAGAAAACACGTAAGTTTGTACAATATTTTCAGGTGTGTCTAATGTAAAGAATGGTCATGTTTTCCCGTGAAAAAAAATTAGGGAAAGGATATATTGGTGATTGGAAGTGATTTGTTATGACATGTGGAGTAGTTGGAAAGATTGTGGTGGGTGGTGGTGGAGGAGGAGGAGGAGGAGGAGGAGGAGGAGTAGGGGGAGTAAGTAGGTGAGTGACGTGCATGTGTGGTTGTAGAGTGTGAGGAGGTTCTATTGTGTAGGAACTTATGTGAGCAGTGGCTTTTAGATATTGTTTGTGTGTGATTTTTGTGATTTTGAGTGTTCCATGTGGTTTTTTTAGGGGGTGCCTGCCTGTTCCCATGCCTTTCTTCCGCTGCTCTAATCTGTGTGTGTGTGTGTGTGTGTGTGTGTGTGTGTGTGTGCGCTTTAGCGTCTGTTGGTTGTATGTCCCCTGGCATCTCATAGGAGTGGAGTGCTTTGGTCTTATTGGGTGTGCATCTTATGTCAGCGTTGGAGAGTGTGTTGTTGGAGTCACGCATTGCACTGCATTGAGGGTCTGTCTGTGCACTTGTGTTTGGTGATAGCGAGCTTGTGGATTGAGGTCTGATCATGGACAGGTCAGGGCAGAGCGTTTGTTTCTGTCCTCTTGCAGAAAACATGGATGTAGAAGAGAGCATGTGTGTGTTGCCTGGGTCCTTTTTCTGTGGATGCTCCTTGAAGGTTTTGGATAGGCAGGCACTGTGAGAGGTTGACTTAGAGGAGCTCTGGATAG
Source organism: Myotis pilosus (assembly GCA_036010255.1). Classification (NCBI taxonomy): domain Eukaryota; kingdom Metazoa; phylum Chordata; class Mammalia; order Chiroptera; family Vespertilionidae; genus Myotis; species Myotis pilosus. The sequence continues at coordinate 14,380,807 of JASKON010000029.1, forward strand.
CATGAACGTGTCCCAGAATACCCATTTTTTGAAAGGTCAGGGTTTGGGGATTGAGCGTGACGGTCGTGTTTGTGACTTGAGAGGGACGTGCCTCGTTTGGGTGTCGAATATCCCAGAGGATGTAGGTAGGAAGGAAGATGTCTAAGGTGGTGGCGCCTGAGTAGGAAACCGTTCTCGGTAGATGGAGGGGGAGGCAGGGATGGGGACTGTTGTTGGGTATGTAAGTTTTTGTTTTCTCAGAAAGTGTTGACTCGTTGTGAAAAGTCATTGTCCTTGCAATGAGTCCAGGCTAGGCAGCCCTGCACTGTGCTATGTCATTGTCTTAGGTGACGTCCGTTCGAAAGGGATTGTCGTTGTGTAGAAGAGGTCCTTGTCTCACCTAGAATGTGAAAGCAGGTTGCAGTGTTGTTGTCGTCCACGTTGAAGTCTATGGTAGTGATATTTGATAACTCTTAAGGGTATAGAGTAGGATACTGTGTTTGGGGCATCCTTGAGGCTTGTGTGTCTTTGGAATCTCCTGAAGTGCATGTGTTGGGTGGGTGGGTCATTGGTTGGGTGGTGGTTGAGTGAGTGAGTGAGTGAGTGAGTGGGCAGGTGGGTGGGTGGGGGGGGGGGTGGGGGGCTGGGTGGGGGTGTGGTTGTGTTGCTGGCTTGGGTAGGGGTAATGAATGGGCTTTCTGTGGAGTAAGTCCTGTGAACATGTTGTGTATGGATTTTACTAATAGATGTTTCTGTTTTGCAGGTGCGTGCGCTGTTTGTGGTGGCCATGTCCGGACGACCGAGGTTGCTGTTGTGATGGATGGACCTGTGCCTTTTTTTGGAGGGTCCCTTGCTGTTGCTGTCACGTGGCTCCCGTGGAGTGATGTTTTGTGCTTGTGATGCACCAGTGTCCCCTCACGGTGCGGTTTCCTCGAGAATGGAAGCTATGACTGTGTGTGTTTACTACGATTTGTTTGTGTAGCATGTGATTGTGGGGGTTGACATGTGTCCCATAGGATGTGGGAGGATATTGTCGTTTGTGAGTGAATTGTGTCATTTCCTATGTTTGAAGCGATCCTATGAGTGTACACACACAGACACAGGTACACACAGACACAGACACACACACACAGAGACACACACACATACACACACACAGTGTACTGGTTGGTTGGGCTGCCACTATCATTGTTTTATTTGAAGGATAGAGAGGAGACTTAGAAGACACAGACTGGGAAAGTATTGAGTGGGCCTCCCATGGAGTTGTGTGCCTATAGCATTTCTTTGTAAGTGTGGGGATGGAGTCCACATGGAGGGGTTGGGTGGCTCCCCTTGCGTGTGGGCTTTTGCCGAGCCCTTGAATTGTAATGAGCACACGTTCCCCTGCTCCTTATGTCCCGTGAGGTACTGCATGTCGTGTCCCCATCAGGAATTTTTCCGTCCTACTTTATGCACCTCATTTCCTGGCGTGCCCGAGGTGCATGAGGTTGAATGTGTGTTTGGTTCGTGAAGCATGCACACACCCATCTCCGTGTGAAGCTGGGCCACATCCTTTCAAGTGCTCGTGTGTTCTGTTGCTCAACCTCGCATGTTTCTCCCTTGGAAGTCAAGAATCGAGGGGAATGTTCTGTGGAGTTATACATGGACGATCTGAAGGTGTCTGGCATGGGTTGTTGGAATCCGTGGGCAGATATGGCACGCACAGCCTCCTTTAATGTGTCCTACCAGGTGCCCCCGTCCCGCACCTAGTTTGTTATCTGGTGTGTTTTTCCTGACCCCATTTCCATCGAAGTAGCAAGGAGGCATTTGTGCACAGCAGTACCGTGGGGTGGGTCAGCATTCTTAGGGGTACCATGATCTTTATCTGTGGTAAGTGGTGGCATGAATGCCAGTGAAAGTGGCCTCACCCCCCCTTCCAGTGTGTCAAGTGAACTGGTTTGCAAAAACAGCACAGCAAGCAACTGGTTATGCTTTCTTATTGTGGATCCATGAATGCATAGTACAGTGTGGTTCCCAAATTCCCCTTGGCCCAGTTCCTCACTGCAATTCGTTTGCTGCTGTCCTGGGCCTCTTGTGGTCATTTCTTTATCCATCCAACATTTGGACGTCCACCCTCAGTGTAGCCCATTTGGTGTCAGCACATGTTTGCTTTATTTTCCGTGTAAAGGCAATGTGTGTCCTGGCAACGTGTAGGTGGGAGTCGCAGTGTAGGCCAGTTTCTCATATCGCCCGCCCCCATCCCGTTGTGATATCGGTTCAAGGGGTGGATGGGCTGTCCAAACCCAGGGAGTTGCAGTTGATGAAAGCATGTGAGTGATGGTCCGACTGCCCCCTCTCCCCACTCCCCCCTTCCTGCCCCTACTCCGCTCATTTGAGCACGGCTCCGATTTCCCGTCCGGTCCCGTCCCCCCCCCCCCCCCCCCCAATTCCTCACGTGCAAAAGCGTGATGTCCCATAGCAGCTGGTCATCGTTTGCCTTCTTGGATAAATGGGCTGGTTTTGTTTTTGGAGTGCTCGTCCAGTCATGCCCCCCCCCCCCCACATCACCACCACCCCCACCCCCACCACCACCACCACCACCACCACCACCATCACCACCACCACCATCACCACCATCACCACCATCATCACCATCATATACACACATGGGCATGTCCTTTGGCCGGGCGGGTTGGAGCGAGAACCAGACGATCATTTTGGGTGAGAGCCAGCATGTGGGTTAGGAGAAAAGGAAAGTTGGTGACACTCTGACACGGTGTCCAGGCTTCGGTTGTAGCGGCACCACTTCAAAAGTCTCCCCCCCCCCCCACATGGTTGCTCTCTCCGCCCGCCGCCCCCCCCCCCCACCACAAGCGAAAACTCCTCAGCGGGGTACTTTTGGATTTCAGCAGTGTTTCTCTCCCCCCCCCCCCGCCCCGCGGCTCTCCGGGGGCCCGCCGCCAGGGGCCCCAGTGGCCGTGTTTTATGCGCGTAACCGCACACCCCCCCCCCCCCGGTCAAAAAAAAAAAAAAAGCCTCCCTCAGTCCCTGTGTGACCATATGGCGGAACGTCTCGACGCTGGCGCAAGTTTGCGGGTGTGTGGCGAGAGAAGACACGAAATAGTGCCCTGCATTTTATGGTTATGGCTGCCCGACTTCAGTCGCTCGGCCCCATGTCAGCGATCACAGAAGTTAGTATCCCGCGCCCCCCCCCCGCCCCCCCTCGTCCTTGGTGAGGGAGCCCGCTGTGCACGCCGCAGTCCGTTTGCGACTACCGATTTCATGTCGAGGTGCTGGCCTCCGTGGGCGGGTTTTTTGGGGGCTTCCTTGGAGCTGAAATAAACTTTCATGGACCTGAGTCAGTGTCGTTGATGTCCTTAATTTCTTCCCCGGATGTGTGCCATCCACCTACCCGTGCTTGCATGGAGCATGTGGATGTGAAACCACGCTTCCGTCCCCCCCTCCCCCCAGGTGTCATCTGTGTGTGCTCCTCTGTAAGTTGGAGCATTGTGTCTGTTCTCGTGTGTCGGCAAGCACGCCCACCCTTGTGTTCATCCCCTGCGCCAGCAGCTCCCCTCCACTCACTCCCTGCCCTGACGCATGCATCATGTGTGCGATCAAGGCCTGTAGAGTCGTTTGCGCATCAGTGTAATCGCGATCCCATAGGTGAAAAGCACTGGCGCTGGCCATTGTCTATGGTGTTGGGCAGCATAGGGACCAGCTGGTAGTCATCAAGGACCCCCGAAATCCGCGCCCCCCCCCACAGTCCTTCACAATGCCCACTCAGTGCACCCCCTGATGTAGTGCCCTCTGTCTCAGAAATGCCAGTTTCCCATTTGTGCCTTTTCTGGTTTGCTTTGACCCTGTACACTCCTGAAATAAATAAATGTAGCTGACGTTTGGAGGCCCACTGAGTGTGCTTCTTGGTGCTCACAACACTTGTTTCTCCTCATGTCGTGTGCTTTCAATCTGTCAAGTGGACTCCAACCCGTAGGGAATGTAGAGTGTGGCCCATGTGGCAGAGCAGTCCCTGCCAGAAGTGTGAGGGCCATGGATTTGAGAGCCCTGTGCATCAGTGTTGTGTCTTATAGCTACCCCTTACGTTGTGCATGTCTCAGTGGGGTCTCCGTGTTACTGGATCTTGGCACATCACCCTGTGTCTCAAGAAGCAGTCCCTACCCCCCTCACCCTTGCTCCATACCACCACTGCAGTGTGCCCTGGTCAGTGACAGAATGGGTGTTGGTGTCTCCCCCCACCCCCCAGGATGTTCTGTTAATGTGTTTGCTCAGCCCACTCCTGCCCTGTGACCTGCACCCCTACCTTCACCATAGGCATGGCAGCAGTGCTTCTTGAGGGAGTCATGTCCCGCCGGTGTACGCCGCACCCCAGGGCTTATGCTGCCCTTGTACCTTTTTCCCAGTTCCCACCCTCACAGTGTCTTGTCCCCAAGGTCCAATGGAGTCACTGAGGGAGGCACAGTCAACAGGGTCGTGGGCAGGCCAGCAAGGGAGTGTAGTACAAGCTGGGCCGAGGGGTTCATGCGGGATGCATGGACATCGAGGTATTGGTGCCAGGGCGGGCTGGGAGTGGCAGTGCACAGTCTTGAGGTGCTTACAGTCCAGGGTGCCCAGTGCGTTTCCTTGGCAATGGAGGTTGCAGCTCAGCTAAGTGCTTCCTCGGCTCGGTCTGCGAGGGTGATGTGTGTGTCCCTGTGCCCCTTGGCCTTCATGGCTGTGGGTGATGGTGCCCAGTGGTGCCTCAGGGTGTTCCATCCATGGAAGGTGCCACTCAGCAGCGTCTTCCGCATCTGCTCCTCCAAAGGTGCATTGACACGCTTCCTTGAGCCTCGTCCCCTGTCCAGTGCGAAGGAAGGCATGGATGCACCCTGGTCAGTAGCTGTGTCCTCAGGGTCCTCAGGGTTTTATGCAATGCTTGTGTTTTGCGCCCTTCTGATACACAGCCACTCCTGGACTCCCCAGAGCAGTTGCTGGCAAGGTACTCCATGTCCCCTTTTCCAACCTCAGCCCATGTCTGCCCAAAAGCCACCCATGAGTCTTCCCGACTCCCTCCCTCCAGTCCTGCAGCTCAGCCCTGTATGTCTTTGGAGTCAACCCCCACTACTCACCTCTTTTTCTGTCCTCTGTCTGTCCGTCTCTTCCCAGCAAATGCTCTTCCTTTCTGGCTATCCTCCACAATCCTGTTACGATGAGCAATGGAAGTTGGCATCTCCACCCATGCTTTTCAGCTTCCCTCCCATCTCCCCTCAATCCCATGGCCTGTGGGGCGGGGGGCATGCAGTTCTCTGCTATGACCGCAGCGATGCTGGGTGTTGTCCTTCGTCAAGACACCTTCCTCCACCTGCCTCCTCCCTGCGCCCTTACCCCCTTTCCTGCCATGGAAAGTGCCAGGCTTCCTCCTTCCTCCATGCCACACCATGTTCCTCTGCCTCCCGCCCTCAAGGGTGGCTCTTGCTCTCGTGCAGCAGCACCCTCTCCTCCCTCTCAGCCTTGAGGTCTAGCCAGGAGTTCCCTCTGTGCTCATGCACAGGCACTCACCTCCTTGCTCAGCAGCGCATGCAGGTGAAGTCGGCAATTGCCCCTCATGTCCCTCCTCAGGTTGGATTGCCAGGGAAGCCATCGCATCGTCCCTCCCTCTGTGTCCCATCTGCTGTCATCCTCAGGAGTTGGCCCACCTACCTGGGAAACAGAGTGAGTCAGCATTATCCCCGAAGATTGCCCGTGTGTGCTTTTTCTGGCCAGAAAGGTGGTCCTGGCTTATCGCAAACTTTCTGTTGGTTGTGGCCCATTTTCCCGCATCACTGGCTCTATGGTGTATGCATTCTGACATGGCTCTGATGTGGCGGCCATGGGTTTTGCCTGTTGTGACTGCACATTTCTGGAAGCCCAACAGGTTTCCGTGGGAACTCAGGTAGGTCTGTACTTGCCTTGTGCATGTCTGTCTGCTGTGGGTTTTAGGGCGTGCTCCATTGCTAGGTCCCTCCATCTCACCGTGGCTGTTTTCCCAAAGGAGGTGTTGGCATCCTATCCCGGAGAAATGTGTGGCAGGACTCTTACCTCTTTTGTCCATCGCATCACCTTGGAGTGTTCGGGCAGCAGTGCATAGCCTGTATAGAGATGGCTGGGTGGGTGTTGTGAGAAACCGCTGTGGTCATCTCTGGCAGCACACACAGGGAGCAGTTAGGGGAGCATTTTGGGCTTTTTACTAACGTTAGTTACTTACGTAGTTACTTACTTACTTACTTACTTGTTTCTGAGGCTTGCCTCTTGCAGTTGTGGCGCTAGCTAAGGTTTCTCTGGTCCTCCACAGGGGTCTTTCCGGTCTGATTCCACTCGGGTTCCCATTGACGGGGCGTGCCTTGTAAGTGCTGGGAGTTTTGGTCTCCAGCTGCCTGATGGTGCCATTCTGAAGACTGCTTTTGGTGGTGCTGTGTGAGGTTCTGTGGCGTGCCACTCCCCACTGGCATTGTCTGTGGCAGTTCCCCATGACTTGCTTGGTCTCTTCATTCATGGCCTATGCCTGTCCAAGATAGATTTTTCTGGCCCGAGGAGCACTAGGGAGCTCTGAAGCCAGGAGGATGGGGTGTGGTATTTACCTTCCTGGGTCCTGTCGTCCAGCTCGCACTCGTCTGGTCCAGGGTCTCTGTGCAGACTTCCCCACATGCGCTTCCCCAATCAGCCGCAGCCACCTGTCTGTCCCTCCCAGGTCTGTCTTGCTCTTCCTGCTCTTATTCCCTTCGGTCGGTGGATCCCGCTCCCGTCCCTGCCCATCCGCGCCTACACAGTGCATGTGTCGTTCACACTGTCTGCTTGCAAAAGCAACGGAGGCTCCCGTTTGAATGGAAGGAAGGACTTACCCAGGGTTTGCCAGATGCCCGGCGGGCGGGGCTCACGGGGCTCCTCGGTGCGTCCCAGGACCGCTTTCCTGTGCGTGCGGTGCTTCCTTCACCTTCCTCGGAACTTTCCCGTGACTCTGCCAAGTCCTCTGTACTCACGGTGATTGCAGTCGCCTGTGCCGGGACTTCCTGTCGTCGGCCGTGGGCGGTTGAGCGGGCGGTGTTCGAGGAGGCACGCAGCCATGGTGTGGAGAGGGGATGAGGAGGGCGCACCTTGCTTTTATCGGGTGCCCTCACAAGGAAACAACGTCACTGGTTCTCATTGTGACTGATTGGATCTGCGCTTAGGGGCGTGGGCACCAAGTCTGCTCTTCCCGCCAGGATGGGGGGGTGGGCTGCCGCCTTGCGCGAGCCCATGCCTGCAGGTGGGCTTCCTCTGCATCACAAAGACCGAGTGCCTCAGCGCGACTTCTTTGGCTCTCCAGGTACCGGAAGCGGGCAAGCCCCGAGCGAGACTTTACGGCTCTGCCGTCCGTGCTGGCCGGCCAGAGACAGCGGTTCCCCTCAGGGAGGAGGTTGGTGTCTGAGGCCGAGGATTCAGTTCCCGCCCTGAGGAGAGGGAGCTGTTCCCGCTGCAGCGCACAGTGCATTGCTCCAGGGCCGGGGGCGACCATTGTCCTGGCAGCAGCTTGGTGCCTCCTTCACTCTTGGCCTCAGCGGCTCCGAGAAAGGCCCCCACCCCGGGCGTGTGCTGGAGGCAGAGGAAAGCGCGAGGCCGTGCCGGGCGTCCCTGGAGCGGCTGTGGACGTGCGGCTGGAGGTGAGCGGGGCAGAGAGCGGGAGGGAGTGAGGAGCGGGGAGTGCGTGCGCTGAGGTGCCAGGTGTGCCGGACAGCACGCTGTTTGCTTTGCTCCCCTTTCGGGGCCCTGTCGGCTGGTTTGTACGCTCCCTGTTTTCCTTGTCATTGTGGCAGATGCAAGGTTGAGAAGAGTATGTTGGCTTCTTTCTTCCCTGCGGTTTGCCATGCTCAGTCAGGTGGAGTGCAGGTGGAGTACTTCCATGTGGTGGTCCACAGGGAGTCTTGACGGGCGGCTCGGTGTTGCTGCTTCTGAAGGAATTTCTGTCGAGTGCTTGTCTCCCGTGAGGGCCTGCAGTTCACTCACACTGCCCCTGACCCTTTTTCATAGGGAGCATTCACTGCATGGGTCTGGCTTCACATTTTCGGGCTGTCTCTCCTCAGGGGCCATGCAGTGTTCTGGGTGCTGTGCTCTGCCTTTGTCTTTGCCTTGTCCCACTTCCCTGTTTGCCTGGCATTTTCTGGTTGTCTTGTGTTGCTGCCGGCATGCTTGCATGTCTTTTCCAGCCACATGGTTGTGTGCATGTCCATTCTTTACTCTATTTTTGTTGTGAGGTGGCTTCCTTATCGTGTGTGTGTGTGTGTGTGTGTGTGTGTGTGTGTGTGTGCGCGCGCGGTTTTGGGTTTGGGTCGTGGTTCTGAAAAGCGGTGCGGCTGTTTTCCTTTTAGGGCGCTTCTAGGCAGGCGGGGATGCCCTACGTTTCCTGATGTCCTTACTGCTTCATTATTTGCCCTGCAGGTTTCAATGCTGTGTCGCGACGTTCGCCTGTGACTTGTCTCCGCTTAGCCATCTAAGTGTGCTTTCAGCCTCAAACGGACAGCGTCTCCTGTCCGCTGTGCGCGGGTTTCCCTGAAGGGCTTGCCTCTGCTGCGCTGGCGCTTTTCCGAGTGTCGGTTCTGCTCCTCTGCTGCCGTCTGCTGGCTGTCAGTGGGATGGCGCAGCATTCCCGCAGCGGTGGGGAGCTGCTGCTGCTCCCTTACCCTTTCCTCGTGTCCTGCTCTTTCCAGGACATTTTCTAAGGCTGCCCATGACATGGTGTCTCTCCATTTTTCTATTTGTCCTCCCTCCTCCTCCCTCCCTCCCTCCCTCCCTCCCTCCCTCCCTCCTTCCTTCCTTCCTTCCTTCCTTCCTTCCTTCCTTCCTTCCTTCCTTCTTTCCTGCAAGTAGTCCTGTCTGCTGGTGTGTGCGTTTGCTCTGCCATTGGTTTCTGTTCCTGTGGGTTTGCTGTGGGTGTCGGGGTTTTGCTGTGTTTGGGATATTTGAAAGTTTAGTACAGTCTTTCTCTGCCTGGTGTCGGTCTCCATAGCTTCTGCAGGTTCCTTGTGTCCATTCCTGGCGACCTAACAATTGTCTTCATTGGCTTTGGAACGTGAAATGCCGCACATGTACTGCAAGGGGGGGGGGCATTCCCCGGGGTGCCCTGTGGTGGCCTTTCCTGGATTGTGGTTGCAGGAGGTGTGTGCTTTGGCTTCATGGCCCGCTTGTGTTCATGAGCCTGGTACAGGTTTTCCATGTTCTGTGTATGTGTAGCTGAGTTTCTGTGTCCTGGCACCGGGCCAGTGTTTCCCAGTGTTGCCTCTGGTTTCCTTTATTTTCCTGTTTCCTTAGATTCCTACCTTGTTTGAGGCTTCCATTTGCAGCCAGTTCCCCTGTCATGATTTCATTGTCACCCCTGGTCATGGCTCTCCAACACAGGATGCCAATGAGTGCTGGGCATCTGCAGAGCTGCCTGGCATCCCTTGCTGCGTTGCTGGATTCTGCATGCTGCAGGGAAAATCGCCCTGTCCCAGTGTTCTGTGAGAGGTGGTTTCCCCAATGAAGGGAGCCACTGGCCCTCTCTCTTTGCGCAGTGTCTGCTGCACATGCTTGCTTGGTGGCATGCAGGTGCCGTTCTGCACTGCCAGTCACTGACAGTGCTGTTTTGGTGATTCTCTCTTGCCTTCGTGTGTGCGCTGACGTTTTCTGTTGTCGGGTCTGTTTGGTTGGTTGCCTGCTTCCATGTCTCCTTGTTGGTGTTTGCGCGCTCAAGGAGGCCTTCCCCGTTACCCGTGGCCTGCAGGGATAGCGGTTTGCGTGTGTTCCTGCGCTGTTTCATGTTGTGCTTGGAAATCCTTCCCAGGTCAGGTTGACTTTGGCTTTCCTGCTTTTCCCTGCGTCATTCCCCGGTGCTTCCCCGCCCGGGTGTGGCAGCAGTTTCCAGTTGTCCTATTTTCGTTGCTGGTAACTTCGGATCGGCAGTGCCTGGTGTTGGAAGTCTGAGGATTGAGCCGCAATCCCTTCTCTCTGCGCTGGGAAGCGCGCGCCGCTTCATCTGTGATCCTTTGCTGCCATCTTGTGGCTACGTTTGGGACCGTAGCTCCTTTCAGTACAGGCTTCTGCGACTGCTGCTTCTGGCCTCATTTCACGCCTTCCCTGAAGTGTTCCCTGCCTTCTGCTCTTGTTGTGAGCTTCCACTCTGGCTGCGATGACGTCTTCCCGTGTATTTCCTCGGCGGGAAGGTTTTACGGTGTGGAGAGCTGCCGTGGAGAGCTCGCTCTTGCTTGAATCCGTGTGTTTCCGTGCTGCCCCTCACTGTGTGTTTGCCCGAGGTTAGAGCTTTGCTCCATTGCCTCCGTGGAAGGCTTGCTGGGTGCAGCGTGCCCTCACCGTGTGCAGGCTGGATGACTGTGTGCGCCATGCACCCATCTTTGCAGGTGTTGACTGTTAGTTTTGCTGTGTTCCTTGTGGTGCACTCCTGGTTTCGTGCTGCTTGCCTTTGCCAAAGATTGCTGTCTGCTCACTGCTTTGTTAACAGCCATGTCCTCAGGTAATTCTTCAGTGTCTGCTCCCAGTTCCAGAACTGCTGGCAGCTGTTCCCTGACTGCGCTTCTGTGCTTGGACGTCCACATGTGATGCATGCATTGTCTTGGCGCTTCAGCTCGCTTTCCAGCTGTCCTTTCCCGTCTTTCCTTTCGTCACTTTTCCCCTGTCTTTGTGGTGGTGCTTGAGGTTCGCTTTAGGGTGAGGAGGGTTGGGGGACAAGCGCTACAGGTTTGGAGGTTTCGGGGGAGGTTCTGAGGGAGGAGGGAGGAAATGGGCTGGAGGGAGGGAGGGAGGGGGAGGGAGGGAGGAGGGAGAGAGAGAGAGAGAGAGAGAGAGAGAGACAGAGAGAGAGAGAGAGGCACAGGGAGACACAGGGAGGCATGCAGAGAGGCACAGATGCAGTGTGTGTGATGGATGGTTATACTCTTCTCAGTCTCTCCCACTGTGTGCCAACCACCCATGGAAGCATGGCCCCTCAGTGTGATCCTGATCCTCACTTTTGGTGTCAGTCACTGACATGTGCTGTGCAGACTGCTGCTGCTGCTTCTGAGCCTTGCTGTGGCTGTGTGCAGGCCTTGCCAGTCTTCTCTCTGTTCTTCTGCCAGATTGCAGTATGCTTTTGCCATATGGTCCTTTTGTTGGCTCTCTGTGGTTGCTGTGATGTTTGAGTGTACGGATTGCTGTCTCTGTGCTTGTGCTGCTTGATTGTGGCCTGATGCTGTGGCTCTTCCTTCCTTTTCCTTGTGTTTCTTGCCGTTCAATTCCCATGACTTCTTTTCTGCCCATGTGTTCTTGCCTGAGGCTGGTGCGTCCTTCCAGGCTCCGTCTGTCGATTTCTTCAATGGTGTCTGTGATGTGTGTTGTGGGGAAGCCCTTCATGAAGCCGTTCCATCCATTCCTGACTTTCCAATTCTCCACAGGGATGTGTGGCGGCTGCTCTGTGGCACTGCTCCCTGGGAAGCGCCGACGTCTGTCCTGCACCTCAGCGACTGAGTTCTCACTGCCTTCCGGAAGCGGTAAGCGCTGGCACTGCCGTGTAGTTCTTCTGCTGTGTCCCGGCCTGTGCTGTGCGGTGCTTTGGCATTTGCAGGTTGTTCTGCGGGCTTCCTGCTTGCTTTGGTTGCTGTTGTGGTCAGCAGTTTTTTGCCGGTTGATCTGGTGCTGGCCCGTGGACATGCTTCTGTCCGTCTAGACATGCTGTGTGTTTGCCAGGACTGGCAGCATTGTGCTGTGCGTTGTGGCTGTGGCTACGTGGTGTGTGACGCGTGTCTGTCTGCTGTCATTCCATGCATGTCATGCTATCATGTTCTTGCCGTGTTCCGTCCTGGCACACTTGTGATGCGGCAGGGCCCGTTACAGTGGTGACAAGGACAGCACTTATGGTGAATTTCCTCTCAGGCTATGGCAGTGCTTAGGAGGGCAGTGTGTGCGTGTGCCCTGCCCTGTGGTCCTAGAATGCCGGTCACCGTTCCATTCCTGTTGCCATCAGCGTGTGCAGCACAGTGTACAATTGGGTCTTTCCCGACTGCTTGTTCCTGCTTCTTGCCGCGTGTTTGCTTCTTATGTCGTGGCGTTGCTTGGAGTTCCCTGACAGGTCCTCCCAACTGTTTGTCCTGCAGGTTTACTAGGCGACAATTTCCCCTCCTGTTTCCTTTGTGTGGGTCCCCCCTCCCTTTTCCCGCTGTTCTTGCCTGCTCTGTCTGTTTGATTGCTGGCCCTGTGTGTGGCATTTGTGAACATTAACAGAAAATTCCTTCCCTGAGAAGTGCAGGCGCTGCTGCTTGCCCTTTCCATGGCGGCAGCAGCATGGTGGCTGCAAGGTGGTTGCTGACGTGTGCATGGAAGGAATGTGTCAGCCTCCTAACCATTGAAGCAAAACAAAAGGCGTGGTGCGGCAGCTCTGGTTAGAGGGCAGAAGCCCTGCAAAGGAGGTGCTGCGTCTCTGTCGCCGTGCTGCTGTCCATGCCTGCTACACTGCTTGCACTCATGAGGCTGTCTCCACGTACTTCAAAGGAGCAGTGGCAACGCTTTCAGAGTGTCCCTGTCATTTCTCCCGTGCTGCAGCGCTTGCTGTTTTCAGGTGGATGGCAGATGCTGTTTTGACTCACAGTGAGCAGCTTTGCAGTTCACCACGTGTGCAAGTGCAGTGGGTTTCCTGAGGAACAGCCGTGCTGGTCTGCAGTGCGGTTGCAGTGATTTCTGGATGATCCTCTGAAGTCATGGTATTGATGCAGCCTGCACCTGTAATCACTGGAATGGGAGGGTAGTATCGCCCGGGGATTGCCCCTGTCTTGGAATGATGGTGGCCTTCACTTCCTCTGGCACTGCGACTGCCTCTAGGTTGCCTGTGGGGCCTCCCATGCCATTGACGAGTGATCCCATGTCTTCAAAGACAGACCACTGGCCACTGAAAGTTCCCAAGGGCATGATGGCGGCGCACACGGTGCCATTCATTCTGTGGGGTGCCAGTCTCGACGGAGTAGTGCCATGGATTCATTCCATTGGACATGTCCCCTTTATGCACTGTCTGCTGATTCGCCGTGATTTCCTTGAGTGGGTGCAGCAGAGTGCTTCGTACATACTGAGTGTGCTGGCCATGATGGGTGCAGATCTGGGCTGGTCTCTGTGCGTGCCATCCTTCCAGTCTTTGTGAAACTCTTCCTGGAGCGCCTTGATGCATTGGTGCTTTCGCCTGTGCTTGCGCTCGGTCTCCGCACAGGAGATTTTCCTTTTCCATGGCATTGGAAGTGCTGCCTGTGACAGCTGTGTTTCCACAGGCCGGGTAGCTGCCAGGTCCACTCTAGGGCTTCCTGCAGGGTGTTCTAATGGCATCCATCAATAGTCTTTTGAGGCCTGTCATGATGAACTATGTCGCCGCCCACTCTTGCTGCCTATCCCATGCCAGTATGCTCCGTTGACCACTGCTTGGCTGCCACATGCAGCTTTCATTTCCGTCCCCAGACATTGCAGTGCTTTAGCTCAGCTGTGCCACGCTCGTTCCCTTACCATGGGGTTCAGTGCTGGCCCATTGCATAGGAACCCCTCGTAGTCTGGGCAGTGTCCCTCCGAGTTCCACATGTACTGTCATCGTTTCTGTTCTGCGTGCATGCGTGCTGTTTATGGCATGATTGCATGTCATGCTGCGTTCCTGCTCGTTGAGCGCTTGGTCCTGCCAGTGCTCCAAGCTTCAGCAGCACCACTTCCAGAACTGTGTGCTCACAGGCATGAGGCCCAATGGGATTTCCGGTCGGCAGGCACGTGACAGCCGCATATGCATCTGTGCATTCTGTGAGGGATGGGCATGCCTTCCCCCTCCTCCCTTTTGTGACTGTGTGCTTGGAAGGCTGCCCACATATCCCCCATCGATCCTGGACCAGATTCTCAAGAAGAGCTTCTGCTACTTTCTCTGTGTCTGAGGTGAGTACTTTGGGGTGGGTGTTTCCACTGGTCTGAGGGTGGGTTCTTCCCTCCTGCTGTGGGGCCAGAGGAAGAACTCAGGAAGGGTGTGGCCCTTGGCATTTTGGCTCATGAATGGTCCTCTCTGCGTGACAGTGTGTTGCTGCTGCTTGGATCCTTGCCTCCTGATCAGAGGTGGGAGATGGCGCAGCTGTTCCCAGGTCTACCACCAAAGTGGCTGTGTTCTGTCGCGTGCCTCCACTTCTCTGGGTCACGTGACCCCACGGCTTTGCCGAGAATTGGTGGGTGCGGTGGGCTGCCTTGCTCACCCATTCCACGCACGTGCATGTGTCCACCGTGCCTTCTCTGGGGCAGGCAGCCATGTTGTGATCACTGGCATGTCCTGGGAGGTGTCCCTGTTTCAGCTCCAATGCGTTGCCTCAGCCTCTCCCTTTGGCTGAGATTTCATGTCAGCATCTGTTCTCTCTCCGCTCGGGCATCTTTGCTGATGCGCAGCATCACTGTGCACCACAGCCTTGGCAACTGTGGTGGGTCCGGTTGGCTTCCCCTCTGCTCGTTCCTGTTCCGGCTTGTCTCCTCTCCTGCCCATCGTGTGCTGGTCCATGCCCCATGGTGCTCTTGCTATGGTCCTGGACCATAGCCTCTGGGCTGCAGAGCGGGTTTGGAGTCACCATTCACGGCTCTCAGTGCTGTTTTCCTGTGATGGTTTGATTGCTTTCCCGCAGTGAGCACATGACTACTGCTGCTCCAGCAAAGCCCAGGCAGATGTCAGCATTGTTTTCTGTGGAGCCCTGTGCAGTGCTCTCACTTCTGTCATGTCTGGACAGTTCACTGCGCATTGTGGATGATGGCTTGTGGTGACGGTGTTTGCGAGATGGGTGTGTTGTCCATCGACCACAGCCCTTCACGCTGCCCTGCACAGGTTATGGCGGAGACTGACCTGTGCCAGAGGGTTTCCTTCAGCCTCTGTGCTTTCTGTGCTGTGCTCCCCTAGCGATGGTCACTCCCCAAAGATTTCCTCTACGCCCCCCCCTCCTCCCCCTTTGCTCCGTTCTTTGCTTCTTCTGCTGCTTGCAGAGAGCCTTGAGAATTTCCATGCAAGCCTCTTCAGGTGTTGTCGGAGACTCCCTGTGCCCAGTCCCCTGGTAGCAGCCTGCCCTGTGTTGAGGCGTTTGAAAGTGAACATGTGCTTGGGGTCCCCTCTGTGCAGGACAGGGAGCTGCGGCATTGAGCATTTCTCAGGAGACTGCCGAGTCCATCATTGCCTGCTGTGCCTCTGCCATGTCACTGACTGCTGACGGGTGCCCCATTCAGCAGGTACCTTTCCGGGTCTGGCACAGAGGAACACACTTTGCTGTTTCCTTTCCAGTGAAAGCTCCCAGGGCGACTTGTGTTCGGGAAGCAGTGGGGGCGGCATTCCACTGTCTGCGCTTGTGCCTGCTAACTGGGATCGTGTGATCTTGTCCTGCTTTCCTCGTGGCCTTGCTTCGTTTGCTGACAAGTGCTGGATTTGTCTGTGCGTTTGTCCACTGTTACACCCACGTGGTTTTCGTTCCTGTGGAGTTGGTCCACCCTCGCTGCCTTGCATGGTCGCTCCGCACACGAGGCATCTGCACAGCACATGTTTCAAGGGAACTGACGTATATAGCATAGTGTTCTTAGGATGTTTGCTCCCATAAGCGGAACGTGTTTTACCCAAGGTTGTCTGTGTGAGAAATGTCGTTTCTCCCAGTAGGGATTTTCCCCCGAGGTTAGGGAGGGAATACAACCCCTTCACCGAGTGCCAGGCGTGTCCTTAATCACTTTAAGTACAAGCAATTATGGTTAGGCTACATAATCCTTCCTCCCTGGAATGGAGATAAGAAACGCCCTACCCTTTGGAAGAGACATTGATAGGATTGGAATCACCTGGTATAAATACGGCTGTCACATGCCGACAGGATGCAGAGGCTGCGCACAGACCTTACTCACAGAGCCTGGGTGCAGAACGGACATCCAACAGGGCAAGAGATCCTGACTAGAACGTGGCCAGAGCCTGCTTGGAGAACCTTGCTGGAGAATCTAGCCACACAATATGGACACAGAATCTAGCTGCACATTCTACTCAAAACTTGGCTGCAGACTGTGGCTACCTACAGATCCTGGTAAGGCTGCAGAGCAACAGACCACGGCTGTCTCTGTGCCATTCCTTCTTTGCCGACTCCGTCCATGCATTTGGGGACCCATGGAAGTGCTGCGGATGCGACCCACCACTGCTGTTGGCAGGGTGTCTCCTCTGCCTTTCCTAGGAGGCAGGCACTGCTAAAGGCATTCCCCGATTTCCGGGGCAAGGTTTCCCCATCGGTTTCACTATGTTGGCTGGGGTGCTTCTGCCGTGCTCATTTCGTCCCTGATGGTGACGACTCCGTTTGGGGAGAGACCCCTTCCTTATATGTGCTTGAAATGACTGCACTGGCGTCAGTTGCTCTGGAACGGTGCGTGTAGTCTTTCCGCCCCTGTATGCGTCCTTGGGGGTGCGAGAGGGCTTCTCTGAAACTGCTGGTGGTGTTCGGACGGTGCACTGCGTGTGTGCATGTGTGACTTCCGATTGCACTGTGCAGAACTGTTGGGTTGCGCTGACCTATCCTGTGTCCTCACTGGGATGCTGTGTGTGTGGAGCGATGAGACCTCTGCGGACTGCCCTGCTGTGGCTGTCAGGAGCAAGCGCGGCGTCTTCTGTGGTACTGTCATTGCACTCATTTCGTGCTGCTGCATTCCGTGCCAGGCAGTGATCGCTTGACTGGTCTCGGTCGCCCGTTTCATGCCATTCAGGGCTTTCCTCAGTTTGCAGTGTTGCCTTCCCTGGAGTGCCTGTCCGGTGCTTCTGCTGTGATCTTTGCAGGGCCTTGCTGCATTTGCTGTGTGCTGCTGTCTGTGGTTGGGGAGGCCTTCGCAGATTGCTGTTTTTGCAGAAGGGCACGTGGATGCTGTCGGTGCTGTCTGGTGCTTTGGCCTTGCTGTGCTTTGCTTTCCTTGTGTGTGCGCGTGCTAAGAAATTTCTTCTCGACGACCCAGGGGTCCTGTGTGCTCCTGTTGCTTGCTTTGGATTGCTTTGCATTGCTGCCTGTTTCCTGCTAATGCTTTGAATCCCTCTCCAGGTTAGATGGCTGTTGCAGAGGCCAGGCATTAGGGGGAGGGCAGAGAGAGGAAGGCAGAGAGGAAGTCAGTGTGGGGGCGAGGGATGGAGGGAGGGAGGGAGGGAGGAGGGAGGGAGGGAGGGAGGGCAGGTAGGTGGGTGGGGGGGAGGGGGGGAGGGAGGGCACGTAGGCCTGTTACACCTCAACTGCTCTTGGTATCTCAGTCCTGGGCACTGCTTGATGGTTGCCTGTTCACCTATGACCTGGTCACCTGCACCTAATGAAGAATTGCCATTGATGGGTTACCTATCTCCAGGGTACTGATTGCCATGTAGTAGTTGGCAGCTACTTGTTCCTGGTCATTGCTTTCTGGTCACTATTTATCAGATGACGATTTACCGGTTACTGATTACCGGGTTAGCGGTTACTACTTACCAGCTTGCTGGTTACCAGGTTACCATCTACCAGCCAGCAATTACCAGTTTACCAGTGACCGGGAACCAGGTTACCGGTTACCGGTCAACAGGTTGCTGGTTAACTATTAATAGGTGACTGGTTACCAGGGTACCGGTTACCGGTTACCAGGTTACCGGTTAACAGGTTACCGGTTATCTGTTACCAGGTGACTGGTTACCAGGTTACCGGTTACCAGGTTACCGGTTACTGGTTCCCAGGTCACTGGTTACCAGGTCACTGGTTACCAGGTTGCTAGTTACCAGTTACCAGGGTATTGGTTACCAGTGTGCCAGTTACTGGTTAACTGGCTATCAGTTACCAGTTTACCAGTTCCTGGTTAGCAGGTTACCAGTGACCACTTTGCCAGTTTCTGGATACCAGATTGCCAGTTACAAGTTGGCCTGTTACTGGTTTCCAGGTTATCAGTTTCCAGGTCACCAGTTAATACTGACCAGGTTGCCAGTTAGTGGTTACTCCTTAGAAGGTTACTGGCTACCTCCAACAGGTTGCTGCTGACATGGTTACTGGTGACCGCTTAGTACTGCCTGCTTGATGGGCGGGTTAGGGTTAGGGTTGTGGTGAGGGGGTGAGGTGAGGGGTGAGGGGTGAGGGAGGGGCCAGGGTGCCAGGGGCCAGGGGTGCGGGTTGCTGTGCTGTGCCAGGGGCCAGTGCCAGGCCAGCAGGCTGTGCTGTGCTGTGCTGTGCCAGGCCAGGCTGTGCTGTGCTGTGCTGTGCTGTGCTGTGCTGTGCCGTGCTGTGCTGTGCTGTGCTGTGCTGTGCTGTGCTGTGCTGTGCTGTGCTGTGCTGTGCTGTGCTGTGCTGTGCTGTGCTGTGCTGTGCTGTGCTGTGCTGTGCTGTGCTGTGCTGTGCTGTGCTGTGCTGTGCTGTGCTGTGCTGTGCTGTGCTGTGCTGTGCTGTGCTGTGCTGTGCTGTGCTGTGCTGTGCTGTGCTGTGCTGTGCTGTGCTGTGCTGTGCTGTGTTGTGCTGTGCTGTGCTGTGCTGTGCTGTGCTGTGCTGTGCTGTGCTGTGCTGTGCTGTGCTGTGCTGTGCTGTGCTGTGCTGTGCTGTGCTGTGCTGTGCTGTGCTGTGCTGTGCTGTGCTGTGCTGTGCTGTGCTGTGCTGTGCTGTGCTGTGCTGTGCTGTGCTGTGCTGTGCTGTGCTGTGCTGTGCTGTGCTGTGCTGTGCTGTGCTGTGCTGTGCTGTGCTGTGCTGTGCTGTGCTGTGCTGTGCTGTGCTGTGCTGTGCTGTGCTGTGCTGTGCTGTGCTGTGCTGTGCTGTGCTGTGCTGTGCTGTGCTGTGCTGTGCTGTGCTGTGCTGTGCTGTGCTGTGCTGTGCTGTGCTGTGCTGTGCTGTGCTGTGCTGTGCTGTGCTGTGCTGTGCTGTGCTGTGCTGTGCTGTGCTGTGCTGTGCTGTGCTGTGCTGTGCTGTGCTGTGCTGTGCTGTGCTGCTGTGCTGTGCTGTGCTGTGCTGTGCTGTGCTGTGCTGTGCTGTGCTGTGCTGTGCTGTGCTGTGCTGTGCTGTGCTGTGCTGTGCTGTGCTGTGCTGTGCTGTGCTGTGCTGTGCTGTGCTGTGCTGTGCTGTGCTGGTGCTGTGCTGTGCTGTGCTGTGCTGTGCTGTGCTGTGCTGTGCTGTGCTGTGCTGTGCTGTGCTGTGCTGTGCTGTGCTGTGCTGTGCTGTGCTGTGCTGTGCTGTGCTGTGCTGTGCTGTGCTGTGCTGTGCTGTGCTGTGCTGTGCTGTGCTGTGCTGTGCTGTGCTGTGCTGTGCTGTGCTGTGCTGTGCTGTGCTGTGCTGTGCTGTGCTGTGCTGTGCTGTGCTGTGCTGTGCTGTGCTGTGCTGTGCTGTGCTGTGCTGTGCTGTGCTGTGCTGTGCTGTGCTGTGCTGTGCTGTGCTGTGCTGTGCTGTGCTGTGCTGTGCTGTGCTGTGCTGTGCTGTGCTGTGCTGTGCTGTGCTGTGCTGTGCTGTGCTGTGCTGTGCTGTGCTGTGCTGTGCTGTGCTGTGCTGTGCTGTGCTGCTGTGCTGTGCTGTGCTGTGCTGTGCTGTGCTGTGCTGTGCTGTGCTGTGCTGTGCTGTGCTGTGCTGTGCTGTGCTGTGCTGTGCTGTGCTGTGCTGTGCTGTGCTGTGCTGTGCTGTGCTGTGCTGTGCTGTGCTGTGCTGTGCTGTGCTGTGCTGTGCTGTGCTGTGCTGTGCTGTGCTGTGCTGTGCTGTGCTGTGCTGTGCTGTGCTGTGCTGTGCTGTGCTGTGCTGTGCTGTGCTGTGCTGTGCTGTGCTGTGCCAGCTGTGCTGTGCTGTGCTGTGCTGTGCTGTGCTGTGCTGTGCTGTGCTGTGCTGTGCTGTGCTGTGCTGTGCTGTGCTGTGCTGTGCTGTGCTGTGCTGTGCTGTGCTGTGCTGTGCTGTGCTGTGCTGTGCTGTGCTGTGCTGTGCTGTGCTGTGCTGTGCTGTGCTGTGCTGTGCTGTGCTGTGCTGTGCTGTGCTGTGCTGTGCTGTGCTGTGCTGTGCTGTGCTGTGCTGTGCTGTGCTGTGCTGTGCTGTGCTGTGCTGTGCTGTGCTGTGCTGTGCTGTGCTGTGCTGTGCTGTGCTGTGCTGTGCTGTGCTGTGCTGTGCTGTGCTGTGCTGTGCTGTGCTGTGCTGTGCTGTGCTGTGCTGTGCTGTGCTGTGCTGTGCTGTGCTGTGCTGTGCTGTGCTGTGCTGTGCTGTGCTGTGCTGTGCTGTGCTGTGCTGTGCTGTGCTGTGCTGTGCTGTGCTGTGCTGTGCTGTGCTGTGCTGTGCTGTGCTGTGCTGTGCTGTGCTGTGCTGTGCTGTGCTGTGCTGTGCTGTGCTGTGCTGTGCTGTGCTGTGCTGTGCTGTGCTGTGCTGTGCTGTGCTGTGCTGTGCTGTGCTGTGCTGTGCTGTGCTGTGCTGTGCTGTGCTGTGCTGTGCTGTGCTGTGCTGTGCTGTGCTGTGC
Organism: Myotis pilosus; assembly: GCA_036010255.1. NCBI lineage: Eukaryota > Metazoa > Chordata > Mammalia > Chiroptera > Vespertilionidae > Myotis > Myotis pilosus. The sequence continues at coordinate 14,401,207 of JASKON010000029.1, forward strand.
TGTGCTGTGCTGTGCTGTGCTGTGCTGTGCTGTGCTGTGCTGTGCTGTGCTGTGCTGTGCTGTGCTGTGCTGTGCTGTGCTGTGCTGTGCTGTGCTGTGCTGTGCTGTGCTGTGCTGTGCTGTGCTGTGCTGTGCTGTGCTGTGCTGTGCTGTGCTGTGCTGTGCTGTGCTGTGCTGTGCTGTGCTGTGCTGTGCTGTGCTGTGCTGTGCTGTGCTGTGCTGTGCTGTGCTGTGCTGTGCTGTGCTGTGCTGTGCTGTGCTGTGCTGTGCTGTGCTGTGCTGTGCTGTGCTGTGCTGTGCTGTGCTGTGCTGTGCTGTGCTGTGCTGTGCTGTGCTGTGCTGTGCTGTGCTGTGCTGTGCTGTGCTGTGCTGTGCTGTGCTGTGCTGTGCTGTGCTGTGCTGTGCTGTGCTGTGCTGTGCTGTGCTGTGCTGTGCTGTGCTGTGCTGTGCTGTGCTGTGCTGTGCTGTGCTGTGCTGTGCTGTGCTGTGCTGTGCTGTGCTGTGCTGTGCTGTGCTGTGCTGTGCTGTGCTGTGCTGTGCTGTGCTGTGCTGTGCTGTGCTGTGCTGTGCTGTGCTGTGCTGTGCTGTGCTGTGCTGTGCTGTGCTGTGCTGTGCTGTGCTGTGCTGTGCTGTGCTGTGCTGTGCTGTGCTGTGCTGTGCTGTGCTGTGCTGTGCTGTGCTGTGCTGTGCTGTGCTGTGCTGTGCTGTGCTGTGCTGTGCTGTGCTGTGCTGTGCTGTGCTGTGCTGTGCTGTGCTGTGCTGTGCTGTGCTGTGCTGTGCTGTGCTGTGCTGTGCTGTGCTGTGCTGTGCTGTGCTGTGCTGTGCTGTGCCAGGCTGTGCTGTGCTGTGCTGTGCTGTGCTGTGCTGTGCTGTGCTGTGCTGTGCTGTGCTGTGCTGTGCTGTGCTGTGCTGTGCTGTGCTGTGCTGTGCTGTGCTGTGCTGTGCTGTGCTGTGCTGTGCTGTGCTGTGCTGTGCTGTGCTGTGCTGTGCTGTGCTGTGCTGTGCTGTGCTGTGCTGTGCTGTGCTGTGCTGTGCTGTGCTGTGCTGTGCTGTGCTGTGCTGTGCTGTGCTGTGCTGTGCTGTGCTGTGCTGTGCTGTGCTGTGCTGTGCTGTGCTGTGCTGTGCTGTGCTGTGCTGTGCTGTGCTGTGCTGTGCTGTGCTGTGCTGTGCTGTGCTGTGCTGTGCTGTGCTGTGCTGTGCTGTGCTGTGCTGTGCTGTGCTGTGCTGTGCTGTGCTGTGCTGTGCTGTGCTGTGCTGTGCTGTGCTGTGCTGTGCTGTGCTGTGCTGTGCTGTGCTGTGCTGTGCTGTGCTGTGCTGTGCTGTGCTGTGCTGTGCTGTGCTGTGCTGTGCTGTGCTGTGCTGTGCTGTGCTGTGCTGTGCTGTGCTGTGCTGTGCTGTGCTGTGCTGTGCTGTGCTGTGCTGTGCTGTGCTGTGCTGTGCTGTGCTGTGCTGTGCTGTGCTGTGCTGTGCTGTGCTGTGCTGTGCTGTGCTGTGCTGTGCTGTGCTGTGCTGTGCTGTGCTGTGCTGTGCTGTGCTGTGCTGTGCTGTGCTGTGCTGTGCTGTGCTGTGCTGTGCTGTGCTGTGTTGTGCTGTGCTGTGCTGTGCTGTGCTGTGCTGTGCTGTGCTGTGCTGTGCTGTGCTGTGCTGTGCTGTGCTGTGCTGTGCTGTGCTGTGCTGTGCTGTGCTGTGCTGTGCTGTGCTGTGCTGTGCTGTGCTGTGCTGTGCTGTGCTGTGCTGTGCTGTGCTGTGCTGTGCTGTGCTGTGCTGTGCCAGTGCTGTGCTGTGCTGTGCTGTGCTGTGCTGTGCTGTGCTGTGCTGTGCTGTGCTGTGCTGTGCTGTGCTGTGCTGTGCTGTGCTGTGCTGTGCTGTGCTGTGCCAGTTGTGCTGTGCTGTGCTGTGCTGTGCTGTGCTGTGCTGTGCTGTGCTGTGTTGTGCTGTGCTGTGCTGTGCTGTGCTGTGCTGTGCTGTGCTGTGCTGTGCTGTGCTGTGCTGTGCTGTGCTGTGCTGTGCTGTGCTGTGCTGTGCTGTGCTGTGCTGTGCTGTGCTGTGCTGTGCTGTGCTGTGCTGTGCTGTGCTGTGCTGTGCTGTGCTGTGCTGTGCTGTGCTGTGCTGTGCTGTGCTGTGCTGTGCTGTGCTGTGCTGTGCTGTGCTGTGCTGTGCTGTGCTGTGCTGTGCTGTGCTGTGCTGTGCTGTGCTGTGCTGTGCTGTGCTGTGCTGTGCTGTGCTGTGCTGTGCTGTGCTGTGCTGTGCTGTGCTGTGCTGTGCTGTGCTGTGCTGTGCTGTGCTGTGCTGTGCTGTGCTGTGCTGTGCTGTGCTGTGCTGTGCTGTGCTGTGCTGTGCTGTGCTGTGCTGTGCTGTGCTGTGCTGTGCTGTGCTGTGCTGTGCTGTGCTGTGCTGTGCTGTGCTGTGCTGTGCTGTGCTGTGCTGTGCTGTGCTGTGCTGTGCTGTGCTGTGCTGTGCTGTGCTGTGCTGTGCTGTGCTGTGCTGTGCTGTGCTGTGCTGTGCTGTGCTGTGCTGTGCTGTGCTGTGCTGTGCTGTGCTGTGCTGTGCTGTGCTGTGCTGTGCTGTGCTGTGCTGTGCTGTGCTGTGCTGTGCTGTGCTGTGCTGTGCTGTGCTGTGCTGTGCTGTGCTGTGCTGTGCTGTGCTGTGCTGTGCTGTGCTGTGTTGTGCTGTGCTGTGCTGTGCTGTGCTGTGCTGTGCTGTGCTGTGCTGTGCTGTGCTGTGCTGTGCTGTGCTGTGCTGTGCTGTGCTGTGCTGTGCTGTGCTGTGCTGTGCTGTGCTGTGCTGTGCTGTGCTGTGCTGTGCTGTGCTGTGCTGTGCTGTGCTGTGCCAGTGCTGTGCTGTGCTGTGCTGTGCTGTGCTGTGCTGTGCTGTGCTGTGCTGTGCTGTGCTGTGCTGTGCTGTGCTGTGCTGTGCTGTGCTGTGCTGTGCTGTGCTGTGCTGTGCTGTGCTGTGCTGTGCTGTGCTGTGCTGTGCTGTGCTGTGCTGTGCTGTGCTGTGCTGTGCTGTGCTGTGCTGTGCTGTGCTGTGCTGTGCTGTGCTGTGCTGTGCTGTGCTGTGCTGTGCTGTGCTGTGCTGTGCTGTGCTGTGCTGTGCTGTGCTGTGCTGTGCTGTGCTGTGCTGTGCTGTGCTGTGCTGTGCTGTGCTGTGCTGTGCTGTGCTGTGCTGTGCTGTGCTGTGCTGTGCTGTGCTGTGCTGTGCTGTGCTGTGCTGTGCTGTGCTGTGCTGTGCTGTGCTGTGCTGTGCTGTGCTGTGCTGTGCTGTGCTGTGCTGTGCTGTGCTGTGCTGTGCTGTGCTGTGCTGTGCTGTGCTGTGCTGTGCCAGTGCCAGTGCTGTGCTGTGCTGTGCTGTGCTGTGCTGTGCTGTGCTGTGCTGTGCTGTGCTGTGCTGTGCTGTGCTGTGCTGTGCTGTGCTGTGCTGTGCTGTGCTGTGCTGTGCTGTGCTGTGCTGTGCTGTGCTGTGCTGTGCTGTGCTGTGCTGTGCTGTGCTGTGCTGTGCTGTGCTGTGCTGTGCTGTGCTGTGCTGTGCTGTGCTGTGCTGTGCTGTGCTGTGCTGTGCTGTGCTGTGCTGTGCTGTGCTGTGCTGTGCTGTGCTGTGCTGTGCTGTGCTGTGCTGTGCTGTGCTGTGCTGTGCTGTGCTGTGCTGTGCTGTGCTGTGCTGTGCTGTGCTGTGCTGTGCTGTGCTGTGCTGTGCTGTGCTGTGCTGTGCTGTGCTGTGCTGTGCTGTGCTGTGCTGTGCTGTGCTGTGCTGTGCTGTGCTGTGCTGTGCTGTGCTGTGCTGTGCTGTGCTGTGCTGTGCTGTGCTGTGCTGTGCTGTGCTGTGCTGTGCTGTGCTGTGCTGTGCTGTGCTGTGCTGTGCTGTGCTGTGCTGTGCTGTGCTGTGCTGTGCTGTGCTGTGCTGTGCTGTGCTGTGCTGTGCTGTGCTGTGCTGTGCTGTGCTGTGCTGTGCTGTGCTGTGCTGTGCTGTGCTGTGCTGTGCTGTGCTGTGCTGTGCTGTGCTGTGCTGTGCTGTGCTGTGCTGTGCTGTGCTGTGCTGTGCTGTGCTGTGCTGTGCTGTTGTGCTGTGCTGTGCTGTGCTGTGCTGTGCTGTGCTGTGCTGTGCTGTGCTGTGCTGTGCTGTGCTGTGCTGTGCTGTGCTGTGCTGTGCTGTGCTGTGCTGTGCTGTGCTGTGCTGTGCTGTGCTGTGCTGTGCTGTGCTGTGCTGTGCTGTGCTGTGCTGTGCTGTGCTGTGCTGTGCTGTGCTGTGCTGTGCTGTGTGCTGTGCTGTGCTGTGCTGTGCTGTGCTGTGCTGTGCTGTGCTGTGCTGTGCTGTGCTGTGCTGTGCTGTGCTGTGCTGTGCTGTGCTGTGCTGTGCTGTGCTGTGCTGTGCTGTGCTGTGCTGTGCTGTGCTGTGCTGTGCTGTGCTGTGCTGTGCTGTGCTGTGCTGTGCTGTGCTGTGCTGTGCTGTGCTGTGCTGTGCTGTGCTGTGCTGTGCTGTGCTGTGCTGTGCTGTGCTGTGCTGTGCCAGTGCTGTGCTGTGCTGTGCTGTGCTGTGCTGTGCTGTGCTGTGCTGTGCTGTGCTGTGCTGTGCTGTGCTGTGCTGTGCTGTGCTGTGCTGTGCTGTGCTGGTGCTGTGCTGTGCTGTGCTGTGCTGTGCTGTGCTGTGCTGTGCTGTGCTGTGCTGTGCTGTGCTGTGCTGTGCTGTGCTGTGCCAGTGCTGTGCTGTGCTGTGCTGTGCTGTGCTGTGCTGTGCTGTGCTGTGCTGTGCTGTGCTGTGCTGTGCTGTGCTGTGCTGTGCTGTGCTGTGCTGTGCTGTGCTGTGCTGTGCTGTGCTGTGCTGTGCTGTGCTGTGCTGTGCTGTGCTGTGCTGTGCTGTGCTGTGCTGTGCTGTGCTGTGCTGTGCTGTGCTGTGCGTTGTGTTGCCAGTGCGTTGTGCTGTGCTGTGCTGTGCTGTGCTGTGCTGTGCTGTGCTGTGCTGTGCTGTGCTGTGCTGTGCTGTGCTGTGCTGTGCTGTGCTGTGCTGTGCTGTGCTGTGCTGTGCCAGGCTGTGCTGTGCTGTGCTGTGCTGTGCTGTGCTGTGCTGTGCTGTGCTGTGCTGTGCTGTGCTGTGCTGTGCTGTGCTGTGCTGTGCTGTGCTGTGCTGTGCTGTGCTGTGCTGTGCTGTGCTGTGCTGTGCTGTGCTGTGCTGTGCTGTGCTGTGCTGTGCTGTGCTGTGCTGTGCTGTGCTGTGCTGTGCTGTGCTGTGCTGTGCTGTGCTGTGCTGTGCTGTGCTGTGCCAGTGCTGTGCTGTGCTGTGCTGTGCTGTGCTGTGCTGTGCTGTGCTGTGCTGTGCTGTGCTGTGCTGTGCTGTGCTGTGCTGTGCTGTGCTGTGCTGTGCTGTGCTGTGCTGTGCTGTGCTGTGCTGTGCTGTGCTGTGCTGTGCTGTGCTGTGCTGTGCTGTGCTGTGCTGTGCTGTGCTGTGCTGTGCTGTGCCAGTGCTGTGCTGTGTGCTGTGCTGTGCTGTGCTGTGCTGTGCTGTGCTGTGCTGTGCTGTGCTGTGCTGTGCTGTGCTGTGCTGTGCTGTGCTGTGCTGTGCTGTGCTGTGCTGTGCTGTGCCAGTTGTGCTGTGCTGTGCTGTGCTGTGCTGTGCTGTGCTGTGCTGTGCTGTGCTGTGCTGTGCTGTGCCAGTGCTGTGCTGTGCTGTGCTGTGCTGTGCTGTGCTGTGCTGTGCTGTGCTGTGCTGTGCTGTGCTGTGCTGTGCTGTGCTGTGCTGTGCTGTGCTGTGCTGTGCTGTGCTGTGCTGTGCTGTGCTGTGCTGTGCTGTGCTGTGCTGTGCTGTGCTGTGCTGTGCTGTGCTGTGCTGTGCTGTGCTGTGCTGTGCTGTGCTGTGCTGTGCTGTGCTGTGCTGTGCTGTGCTGTGCTGTGCTGTGCTGTGCTGTGCTGTGCTGTGCTGTGCCAGTGCTGTGCTGTGCTGTGCTGTGCTGTGCTGTGCTGTGCTGTGCTGTGCTGTGCTGTGCTGTGCTGTGCTGTGCTGTGCTGTGCTGTGCTGTGCTGTGCTGTGCTGTGCTGTGCTGTGCTGTGCTGTGCTGTGCTGTGCTGTGCTGTGCTGTGCTGTGCTGTGCTGTGCTGTGCTGTGCTGTGCTGTGCTGTGCTGTGCTGTGCTGTGCTGTGCTGTGCTGTGCTGTGCTGTGCTGTGCTGTGCTGTGCTGTGCTGTGCTGTGCTGTGCTGTGCTGTGCTGTGCTGTGCTGGTGCTGTGCTGTGCTGTGCTGTGCTGTGCTGTGCTGTGCTGTGCTGTGCTGTGCTGTGCTGTGCTGTGCTGTGCTGTGCTGTGCTGTGCTGTGCTGTGCTGTGCTGTGCTGTGCTGTGCTGTGCTGTGCTGTGCTGTGCTGTGCTGTGCTGTGCTGTGCTGTGCTGTGCTGTGCCAGCTGTGCTGTGCTGTGCTGTGCTGTGCTGTGCTGTGCTGTGCTGTGCTGTGCTGTGCTGTGCTGTGCTGTGCTGTGCTGTGCTGTGCTGTGCTGTGCTGTGCTGTGCTGTGCTGTGCTGTGCTGTGCTGTGCTGTGCTGTGCTGTGCTGTGCTGTGCTGTGCTGTGCTGTGCTGTGCTGTGCTGTGCTGTGCTGTGCCTGTGCTGTGCTGTGCTGTGCTGTGCTGTGCTGTGCTGTGCTGTGCTGGTGCTGTGCTGTGCTGTGCTGTGCTGTGCTGTGCTGTGCTGTGCTGTGCTGTGCTGTGCTGTGCTGTGCTGTGCTGTGCTGTGCTGTGCTGTGCTGTGCTGTGCTGTGCTGTGCTGTGCTGTGCTGTGCTGTGCTGTGCTGTGCTGTGCTGTGCTGTGCTGTGCTGTGCTGTGCTGTGCTGTGCTGTGCTGTGCTGTGCTGTGCTGTGCTGTGCTGTGCTGTGCTGTGCTGTGCTGTGCTGTGCTGTGCTGTGCTGTGCTGTGCTGTGCTGTGCTGTGCTGTGCTGTGCTGTGCTGTGCTGTGCTGTGCTGTGCTGTGCTGTGCTGTGCTGTGCTGTGCTGTGCTGTGCTGTGCTGTGCTGTGCTGGTGCTGTGCTGTGCTGTGCTGTGCTGTGCTGTGCTGTGCTGTGCTGTGCAAAGGTGCTGGTGCTGTGCTGTGCTGTGCTGTGCTGTGCTGTGCTGTGCTGTGCTGTGCTGTGCTGTGCTGTGCTGTGCTGTGCTGTGCTGTGCTGTGCTGTGCTGTGCTGTGCTGTGCTGTGCTGTGCTGTGCTGTGCTGTGCTGTGCTGTGCTGTGCTGTGCTGTGCTGTGCTGTGCTGTGCTGTGCTGTGCTGTGCTGTGCTGTGCTGTGCTGTGCTGTGCTGTGCTGTGCTGTGCTGTGCTGTGCTGTGCTGTGCTGTGCTGTGCTGTGCTGTGCTGTGCTGTGCTGTGCTGTGCTGTGCTGTGCTGTGCTGTGCTGGTGCTGTGCTGTGCTGTGCTGTGCTGTGCTGTGCTGTGCTGTGCTGTGCTGTGCTGTGCTGTGCTGTGCTGTGCTGTGCTGTGCTGTGCTGTGCTGTGCTGTGCTGTGCTGTGCTGTGCTGTGCCAGGCAGTGCTGTGCTGTGCTGTGCTGTGCTGTGCTGTGCTGTGCTGTGCTGTGCTGTGCTGTGCTGTGCTGTGCTGTGCTGTGCTGTGCTGTGCTGTGCTGTGCTGTGCTGTGCTGTGCTGTGCTGTGCTGTGCTGTGCTGTGCTGTGCTGTGCTGTGCTGTGCCAGTTGTGCTGTGCTGTGCTGTGCTGTGCTGTGCTGTGCTGTGCTGTGCTGTGCTGTGCTGTGCTGTGCTGTGCTGTGCTGTGCTGTGCTGTGCTGTGCTGTGCTGTGCTGTGCTGTGCTGTGCTGTGCTGTGCTGTGCTGTGCTGTGCTGTGCTGTGCTGTGCTGTGCTGTGCTGTGCTGTGCTGTGCTGTGCTGTGCTGTGCTGTGCTGTGCTGTGCTGTGCTGTGCTGTGCTGTGCTGTGTTGGTGCGCTGTGCTGTGCTGTGCTGTGCTGTGCTGTGCTGTGCTGTGCTGTGCTGTGCTGTGCTGTGCTGTGCCAGTGTTGTGCTGTGCTGTGCTGTGCTGTGCTGTGCTGTGCTGTGCTGTGCTGTGCTGTGCTGTGCTGTGCTGTGCTGTGCTGTGCTGTGCTGTGTGCTGTGCTGTGCTGTGCTGTGTGCTGTGCTGTGCTGTGCTGTGCTGTGCTGTGCTGTGCTGTGCTGTGCTGTGCTGGTGCTGTGCTGTGCTGGTGCCAGCTGTGCTGTGCTGTGCTGTGCCAGGCTGTGTTGTGCTGTGCTGTGCTGTGCTGTGCTGTGCTGTGCTGTGCTGTGCTGTGCTGTGCTGTGCTGGTGCTGGTGCTGTGCTGTGCTGTGCTGTGCTGTGCTGTGCTGTGCTGTGCTGTGCCAGCTGTGCTGTGCAAGTGCTGTGCTGGTGCTGTGCTGTGCTGTGCTGTGCTGTGCCGCAGTGCTGTGCTGTGCTGTGCTGTGCTGTGCTGTGCTGTGCTGTGCTGTGCTGTGCTGTGCTGTGCTGTGCCAGCCAGGCCAGGCCAGCGCCAGTGCCAGTTGTGCTGTGCCAGGCTGTGCTGTGCTGTGCTGTGCTGAAGGCCAGCACAGTGCCAGTGCTGTGCTGGTGCTGTGCTGTGCCAGGCTGTGCTGTGCTGTGCTGTGCTGTGCTGTGCTGTGCTGTGCTGTGCTGTGCTGTGCCAGGTTGTGCTGTGCCAGGCCAGGTTGTGCTGTGCTGTGCTGTGCTGTGCTGTGCTGTGCTGTGCTGTGCTGTGCTGTGGTGCTGGTGCTGTGCTGTGCTGGTGCTGTGCCAGCTGTGCTGTGCTGTGCTGTGCTGTGCTGTGCTGTGCTGTGCTGTGCTGTGCCAGGGAAGAAAGTTGTGCTGTGCTGTGCTGTGCTGTGCTGAAGAAGTTGTGCTGTGCTGTGCTGTGCTGTGCTGTGCTGAAAGGTGCTGTGCTGTGCTGTGCTGGTGCTGTGCTGTGCTGTGCTGTGCTGTGCTGTGCTGTGCTGTGCGCGTGCCAGGTTGTGTTGTGCTGTGCTGTGCTGTGTGCTGTGCTGTGTTGTGCTGTGCTGTGCTGTGCTGGTGCTGTGCTGTGCTGTGCAAAGAAGCTGTGTGCTGTGCTGTGCTGTGCTGTGCTGTGCTGTGTTGTGCTGTGCTGTGCTGTGCTGTGCTGTGTGCTGTGCTGTGCTGTGCTGTGCTGTGTTGTGCTGGTGCTGTGCTGTGCTGTGCTGTCAAAGCAAAGGTGCTGTGCTGTGTTGTGTGTTGTGCTGTGCTGTGCTGTGCTGTGCTGTGCTAAAGCTGTGCTGTGCTGTGTGCTGTGCCAGCTGTGCTGTGCTGTGCTGTGCTGTGCTGTGTGCCAGCAAAGTTGTGCTGTGCGTTGTGCTGTGCTGTGCTGTGCTGTGCTGTGCTGTGCCAGCAAAGCTGTGCTGTGCTGTGCTGTGCTGTGCTGTGCTGTGCTGTGCTGGTGCTGTGCTGTGCTGTGCTGTGCTGTGCTGTGCTGTGCTGTGCTGTGCTGTGTGTGCTGTGCTGTGCTGTGCTGTGCTGTGCTGTGCTGTGCTGTGCTGTGCTGTGTGCTGTGCTGGTGCTGTGCTGTGCCAGGCCAGGTGCTGTGCTGTGCTGTGCTGTGCTGGTGTTGTGCTGTGCTGTGCTGTACAGTGCTGTGTTCAGTGCCAGTGCTGTGCTGTGCTGTGCTGTGCTGTGCTGTACAGCTGTGCTGTGCTGTGCTGTGCTGTGCTGGTGCCAGCAAAGAAGAAGTGCCAGCAGTGCTGTGCTGTGCTGTGCTGTGCCAGTGCTGTACAGGCTGTAAGCCAGAAGAAGCCAGGCTGTGTTAAAGCAGTTGCTGGTGCTGTGCTGTGCTGTGCCAGTTGTGCCAGGCTGTGCCAGTTGTGTTGTGCTGGTGCTGTGCCAGGCCAGGCTGTGCTGTGCTGTGTTGTGTGCTGTGCTGTACAGGCTGTGCTGTGCCAGGCAGCTGTGCTGTGCTGTGCTGTGCTGTGCTGTGCTGTGCTGTGCTGTGCTGTGCTGTGCTGTGCTGTGCTGCAAGCAAAGCTGTGCTGTGCTGTGCTGTGCTGTGCCAGTTGTGCTGTGCTGTGCTGTGTTGTGCAAAGCAGCGCACAGTTGTGCTGTGCTGTGCTGTGCTGTGCTGTGCTGTGCTGTGCTGTGCTGTGCTGTGCTGTGCTGTGTGCTGTGCTGTGTGCCAGCTGTGCTGTGCTGTGCTGTGCTGTGCTGTGCTGTGCTGTGCTGTGCTGTGCTGTGTTGTGCCAGCAGCGGTGCTGTGCTGTGCTGTGCTGTGCTGTGCTGTGCTGTGCGCAAAGGTGCTGTGCTGTGCTGTGCTGTGCTGTGCTGTGTGCTGGTGCTGTGCTGTGCTGTGCTGGTGCTGGTGCTGTGCTGTGCTGTGCTGTGCTGTGCTGTGCTGTGCTGTGCTGTGCTGTGCTGTGCTGTGCTGTGCTGTGCTGTGCTGTGCTGTGTTGGTGCGCGAAAGGTGCTGTGCTGTGCTGTGCTGTGCTGTGCGTTGTGCTGTGCTGTGCTGGTGCTGTGCTGTGCTGTGCTGTGCCTGTGCTGTGCTGTGCTGTGCTGTGCCAGCAGTTGTGCTGTGCTGTGCTGTGCTGTGCTGTGCTGTGCTGTGCTGTGCCAGGCTGTGCTGTGCTGGTGCTGTGCTGTGCTGTGCTGTGCTGTGCTGTGCTGTGCTGTGCTGTGCTGTGCTGTGCTGTGCTGTGCTGTGCTGTGCTGTGCTGTGTCAGGCGTGCTGTGCTGTGTGCCAGGCAAAGGCTGTGCTGTGCTGGTGCTGTGCTGTGCTGTGTCAGGCCAGGCTGTGCCAGGCCAGGCTGCCGTGCTGTGCTGTGCCAGCTGTGCTGTGCTGTGCTACAGTGCCAGTTGTGCTGTGCTGTGCTGTGCTGTGCTGTGCTGTGCTGTGCTGTGCCAGCAGTTGTGCCAGGCTGTGCTGGTGCTGTGCTGTGCTGTGCTGTGCTGTGCTGTGCTGTGCTGTGCTGGTGCTGTGCTGTGGAAGCTGTGCTGTGCTGTGCTGTGCTGTGCTGTGTGCTGTGCTGTGCTGTGCTGTGCTGTGCTGTGCTGTGCTGTGCTGTGCTGCTGTGCTGTGCTGTGCTGTGTTGTGTGTGCTGTGCTGTGCTGTGCTGTGCTGTGCTGTGCTGTGCTGTGCTGTGTTGTGCCAGTGCTGTGCTGGTGCTGTGCTGTGCTGTGCTGTGCCTGTGCGTTGTGCTGTGCTGTGCTGTGCTGTGTTGTGCTGTGCTGTGCTGTGTTGTGCCAGTGCTGTGCTGTGCTGTGCCAGTGCGAAAGCAGTTGTGCTGTGCTGTGCTGTGCTGTGCTGTGCTGTGCTGTGCTGTGCTGTGCTGTGCTGTGCTGTGCTGTGCTGTGCTGTGCTGTGCCGGTGCTGTGCTGTGCTGTGCTGTGCTGTGCTGTGCTGGTGCTGTGCTGTGCTGTGCTGTGTTGTGCCTGTGCTGTGCTGTGCTGTGCTGTGCTGTGCTGTGCTGTGCTGTGCTGTGTCTGTGCTGTGCTGTGCCAGGCCAGTTGTGCTGTGCTGTGCTGTGCTGTGCTGTGCAAAGGCCAGGCTGTGCTGTGCTGTGCTGTGCTGTGCTGTGCTGTGCTGTGCTGTGCCAGGCCAGCCACAGCAGCTGTGCTGTGCTGTGCTGGTGCTGTGCTGTGCTGTGCCAGGCTGTGCTGTGCCAGGCCAGGCCTGTGCTGTGCTGTGCTGTGCCAGGCCGTGCTGTGCCAGGCCAGGCCAGGCCAGTGCCAGGCTGTGCTGTGCTGTGCTGTGCTGTGCTGTGCTGTGCTGTGCTGTGCTGTGCTGTGCTGTGCCAGTGCTGTGCTGTGTCTGTGCTGTGTGCTGTGCTGGTGCTGTGCTGTGCTGTGTGCAGGCCAGGCCAGGTTGTGCTGGTGCTGTGTGCTGTGCCAAAGAAGCAGTTGTGCCAAGGCCAGGCCAGGCCAGGCCAGTGCTGTGCTGTGCTGTGCTGTGCTGTGCTGTACAGTTGTGCCAGGTTGTGCTGTGCTGTGCCAGTGCTGTGCTGTGCTGTGCTGTGTTGTGCCAGGTGCTGTGCTGTGCTGTGCTGTGTTGTGCTGTGTTGTGCTGTGTTGTGTTAAAGAAGGTGTTGTGTCTGTGTTGTGTTGTGTGTTGTGCTGTGCTGTGTTGTGCTGTGTTGTGCTGTGCCAGCGGTTGTGCTGTGCTGTGCTGTGCTGTGTTGTGTTGTGTTGTGCTGTGCTGTGCTGTGCTGTGCTGTGTTGTGCTGTGTGCTGTGTGTTGTGCTGTGTTGGAAGTGCTGTGTTGTACAAAGCTGTGCTGTGCTGTGCTGTGTTGTGTTGTGCTGTGCTGTGCTGTGCTGTGTTGTGTTGTGCCAAGGAAAGCTGTGCTGTGTTGTGCAGTTAAAGCTGTGCTGTGTTGTGTTGTGTTGTGTTGTGCTACAGTGTTGTGTGCTGTGTTGTGCTGTTGAAGCAAAGTTGTGCTGTGCTGTGCTGTGCTGTGCTGTGCTGTGCTGTGCTGTGCTGTGCTGTGTGCTGTGCTGTGCTGTGCTGTGCTGGTGCTGTGCTAGCTGTGCTGTGTTGTGCTGGTGTTGTGTTGTGT